>CM075850.1:81826893-82224393 GCA_037975125.1 Latrodectus hesperus
AATAATTACAATAAAACAGAAAATGTGTTTAGGACTTAACAAATTATATAAATCAGAAAAATCATTTGAAATACTATACATACGAAATTATTCACGGAGTATTTATAATTGTTACATTAAATTTTTACAAATAAACTATGACGCAGAATGTATTTTGTATAGTAAAAGTTAATACTTAAGACAGTGCAACTGATTTTATGCTTTATTAAGAAAGAACTCTTATATTACTCTAGCCTCAGTGACATTAATCGTTGATTTTTAATTTAGACAAAATATTCAACTGTCTTAGACTGTTTAAAATTGGACATATTATTTGAAAAATAACAGAATTCCATTCATAAATAAAAGAATAAAATCATTTCATTCACTTACATATTGAAACATAAAGGCTCCTCTCATACATTTTTGAGGCAAATTTCTCGCAACAAATTTGATTATCACACATTTACATTAATGCAATTCACTCAAATCTATTTTAAAATATTTTTTGTGGTTTCTTTAAAATGTATTCCCACAGAAGTTATATAATTTTTGAGAAAGTTGTCAGTTTGAATGAAAATTCTTTGGAAATCGGTGATTTATTAAATTTGCGACAGTGATTAGAGGTAATTCCAATATGGTGATAATTCTAAAATATATATAAAAAAAATTTTTTAGTCAATTTTAAAACATTTATTTTTTATAATGCTAGAAAATCTAAAAAATGTTAATAGTCTACAATTAATACTTCTCTTACATTATTATATTTTAATACATAATAATTAATAAGGTAAATATATAATAATAATTAATAAGTAGAGTAATATAATGTGGTCATTATATTACTCTACTTATTAATTATTATTATATATTAAGATTTTAAGAGAATATATATACTGAATTTATACTTAAAAATTCTATAAATGTATGAACGGCGCTACCCTTAGTGAATTTTTTCTCACATTAAATTTTCAACAAATCGTACAGTTGTCAATTGACTTAGAAGTAAATTAAATGATCACATCATTTTTATTATGAAATTAGTTACATCATCGTATTTATATAAAATTTTGAATTTCAGCCAAGAAGTAAAGGAAATTAATTTTAATTTTAAAATCTGAAATCTGTACTTTTTATATTTTACATAATTAATTCCCGATTTATGAAAAAATTTTAATTTATAGATAGCTAATTTTGATGCAAATTTTATATTCATTAAATCCAATTTATATGTTTAATTTTTTTTAATTTAGGTTGAATTAAATATATATAGATATGATAATAGAATAAAGATTATGAATATTGAAATGAAAGTATTATAGATAATAATTAAAAAATCAGACAAAAAACAATAAATAAATTAGAAATAAATGCTTATTTATTAAAGTAACTAATGAGAGAAAGATTTGAATGAATTGAATTTTAAATTTTATTGTAATTTAAAGAAGGAATTAAATAAGTTGTTAACTTCTATAAAAATTTGTTAATATATTACTTGAAACCAGTTGGTTCTTGGAGTAATAATTTTGTTTAATCAAATATACCAAAACTTTCAATTGACTCTCAAAACTTTCAATCGATGTACTCAAAATTTTACAAAAGGATATTTACAAATTAATTTAATCATTTTGATATTGTTTTGGTAAGATCTGAATCGTTTTAAAATATGTGTCCTATTTTTATTTTTATAAATAGCATGTAAAGAATATATTCTCATAGTTTGAGATTCGAAATCAAAGATCTGTCCGGAATGGGATTCGAGGAAATTTAGAATTCGTCTGATATCAAATAAATATTTTATCACGTAAGAAAATTACAAATTCATTAAGGGTTTATTTATAAAAGATAAGAAAGTTGCATTTAATTAAATGACTGGTTAAATTATTTCACACTCTTAATTCGGAAATTAACTTTTTATTTTATTATTAAGGGACTTAAATTATACCTAACTAGTAATAAATCGGGATAATGGAATGATTTATTAAGGCCATAACTCACATCATGATTTGAAATAACTTCCAAATATTCGGCAGTAAAAAAATTGTTTATTGTACTTTTATGACCATAAATCGGGAATTAGATTCCTTGTCTTATGGACAACAATAATATATTTTATCCATTTATTTATATAATTTTATGCTTAACTAGAACATTGAAAATATAAGAGAGATGATATTCATCAGTCACAAACTTTATTTAACAGTATTTAACCAAGTAATTCATTTCTGCATTATCCTTAATTTCAAGTTAAATTTCTGGTATCAGACAATTTTCAAGAGAAATATATCATTAAGAATTAATTTGGATAGTCGTATGATTATTTTAGAAATATTTTATAGTAGTTTCTATGTAATATGTCATCAATCATATTTTAAGCATTATTGTATCCTAATCGCATTTGATAAGTCTGATATTGTAATATCATTATATTAAATCAGGAGTTTATTTATTCTTCTTTTTTCAGTAACAATCCATTTATCGCTTACTTCATTAAAACTATTCTAAATAATTTAAAATTAGCTAAATTCATGATTCATTTAGAATAATATGATCAGTAATCAGCAGTAAGTAACTCCGATAAAAAAAATTAATTTGTTTTTAAAAATTATTTACATAATTTATATTGTTTCTGATTTTTAAATCTAAAACTTAAAAGAATTATGCATGACCAGATGATTCGTCAATTTTTAAATTTTAAATTCTCTGCACAAGTTGTTTTAAAATCGAAGAACTAATATTAAAAAAATATGCTAACGATGTAACGTATTACTTCACTAACATTTTTCTTGCTTTAAGATTTTTGTGATTAATGTTTTATTTGAAAAATCACAGTTTTGATCGATTATTATTCCCGACATTATAAAGGGGTCTTGCATTATTCAATCAGCTAATTCATCATCAATTAATTATTAATTATTTAATATTAATTTAAGTGTTAATTTTATCTAATATTAATTTAGTGATAAATATGATATTATAATTACTGAGATTTATCATAAGAAATATAAAACTACTTTTATCTTGGACATGAAGTTCTAATCTTATGTCCTTAGATACAGAATACTAAGCTAATATCAAGTATTTAATTCTAATATTTGTTTAGATAGTATATTAGTAAATTGGTTTATTTTTATTAATTATTTCGTTTCTATTATTTTTTATTAATAATATAATTTTATTATCATTAAAAATATTGTAATCGATAATTCAGTTTTATCATCAATGAAAAAATTAAAATATCTGGTTACAAAATGCTATAAAATCACTTGCTAAATCATTTATTATTTTACACAAATTATTATATGGAGACTTTTTAATAATTTATTGATTTACTGAACACAAATTGTTTTTGGACTTAAATAAAATTTCATCACTTACCTGAATAAATCTGAGTGGAAGGGGTTATCAGTTGATGCGAAAAGTACGATCTCGGCACCGTCGTCAGAAGTGTGTTCATCTTGATCACTTTTATTGTCCACAACACTGTCTTCTACAAACACGTACATGAAGATCACTTAATTTCCCACTTTACGGTCATTATTAAATTTAATTATTCTGGTGATACCACATAAACCCCCATCTTCTGTAGAAATATTCCAAAAAACTTATATCAGGCGATATTGCTCAAATAAAGACGTCAATAGTACGACGTAATTTATCAGAGTATTGCTTAAAGTGTTATTAATAACAAAAGAATCTATGTTATCAACCACATCAAAAAGTTAACAAAACATTAATATCATCCAGTTATATTCAGTAATCGCAGGAACAAGATATCGTCAACGAAAAAAAATGAAACATAAGAATCTTCGAGTGATGGATACGCAAACGATACATAAATAGTTCAGACGATATTCCCGCTAACCGGATAGAACTTCCACACTATGCACTACTACTCAGAATAAGGCTATGAAACTTCTAACACTGAGTTGAAACACCCCCGGCGGGGTGGGGAGGAGAAGTTGATAGCACATTTAAAGGGGATCGTGCAAATGGGGGAAAGCAGAGAGGAAAGAGGGAGGGTTCATGAAATAATAAGAGCGCAGCTGGGCAGCTGATTCAAGTTTGCTGCCGTGGAGAGACTACTAGTACTACTACCGCTAGCGCTACAACCACACATGTTCTCGGAAAACTTTGTGAGAGATAATTGCTTCTGAAATACGAGTCAACATTTAGCACTGTTTCTCCCATTTAACGTTAATTTAATTGATATTATCAGATATTAACCAAATCTTCAATTTAAACCACTTTAAAAGAGTTTAAAGAAAGCTTCATCTGGAATTATTCCCGATGTGAGGATGCATCAATCATTTGTTTTTCTTTATTTGCCTAATTCTTCCAGTCATATTTTTTAATTTGAATTTCATTAATTTTTTTTAATTTTCTTTCTAGATTTCTTTTTTACAAAGAAAAATAACTAGATATAATTCAACAATTATTAAATAAGCCATCTGTATTTAAATTAGGTAATTTAGTTATATTTGTTTTTCCAAATAAATATACCCTACGCTCTCAAATTTATTTTAAAAAATAAAAAAAATTTACAGATAAGTAATTAAAAAAGAAAAAGTTTATTTTTAAAAAAGCTAGGAATATTTTTGTAGTGATAAATTATATATATATATATATATATATATATATATATATATATATATATATATATATATATATATATATATATAAGAGAGGTTTAAATATCAGTATATTATATATAATTATCATTCTATTTATCTCTTGTGACTGATCTTATAAATGAATTAATTTCCTACCAAGAGTCACGAAAATGAAATAAGCAATCTATTCAATTTAGACAAATAAAGCAATTAAGACTGTATACTAAAGATAAAAATTTCCTTTACCTCAGAAACTATGTCAGTTGATTTCATTTTGTTTTGCAATTAATTCGTTAATTTAGTATAATTTCCAAATAATGGCTATTTACTCTTTTTGTGATGCAAATTTAGATGTGCATTTCAATCCTCTGGCTTATGATCTTTATACAAGAGCGAATTTCCTTTCATGCGATTTACTGAGATGAAATATGCATTCAACTATGTAGAGGCATATCTAAAGAGGATAATTAAGACCGATTATATGTGTTTGATTTTAAATTATTAAGCGTTTTTAAATTATTTGTTTTGGTAATTAATCGAAACAAAAAATATATTCTAAATGCAATTGAAAATCCCGTCTCACTTTATTCCACATTTAATTGGGGATATTATATGGATTTTAATTGTAATAAAGAATCAAATTATCTTTTAGTCAAATGGATAAATACCAAAAAACAGAAAAATAATTCATAAAACATATCCTATTATTATTATTTTTATAATCTTTTGTGATTAAATTTTTATTTTAAAAATATATTTACTATTATTGACAAATATTAATTAAACATTTTCTTATTTTATAAACGAATATCTTATTATTTAGCTCTGATAATTTTAATTCCACCACTCTTAAAAATGAGCCAAATTTAGAATCAAGGATAAATTTAGAATATGATTTCGTTTTTCCTATTTAACAATTTATATCACTGTGAAGCCGTATGAATCACAAGAGAAACTTTCATAACTTTGATCTAGATTTATATAATATATACATTATTTTTATACATAAAAACCCAAATATACCTACGAACTTAATGCAATTGTCACATGTGGGTTATAGATTATTAATAACTCATAGTTAATAATTATCTCATGGTACTGCAACCTCAGTTATTTCTGAGGTTGCAGTACCATGAGAATTTAAATGTTCATTATTCTATTATTCATAAAATGTATTGCTTAAGTTCAGATTATATATTAAGAGTGGTTTTAAAAATAAATTAATAATATACTTAGTTGTAGTTAACACAAAATTTTAATATAAAGATAAAAACAGACACACGCGGTATTTATTTCATTATTCTTCTCAATCTATAAAATTAAATAATCATAATTGAAATTCAGTTTTATTACAGATTTGACAATAATTTAAAACATCTATAATTTTTATTTATTTATATAATAATTTATTTATTTCTAAATTCTAGAAATGCTGTATCACAGAAATTTCTTTTGGTTCAATGAAAATGTCAATCAATCAATAAATAACGTTTCTTTTAGAACACAGAAATATAATCTTAGATCAAGATTACCTAAACATACTAAAATATCAATGTACTTTCGCTTTTCCGGTAGCATCCTAGCTTCCGTGCTGACCGGGCTTCCAATTCGATGACGTAGTTTTTGGGCGCCCCACCTGCAATTTCTACGAAACATCTGGCAACACAACAAAAGATGCGCACGTGGCCCAGCCGCCTGTAGTAAACCATCTGTCTGCGAAAAGACTCCCAAAAAATCCCCCATCCCTCTACCCCGATATTTCGATCTTGCTTTCGGTTTTGGTTTATTTATTTATTTAATACTTTATATATAACCACATACTCTTCAGAAGTACAGAAGCTATGAGAGCAAATAATGAATAATAATAAAAAAATAACTTTTTTTTTTCTTCCCACTTCTATACCCGTAAGTTAAAAAATATCGTTTTCATGTGGGGAAAGTAAAGTTGAGCGAATGGAGAGAAGGGGAAAAAGAAGGAAATACCGTTAGAGTAACAGAGACTTGCGTAAGAAATAGTTTTTCTTTTCTCTTTCTTTCCTGAGATGTCTTGTTTACATTTTCTGCAGTTACTTTATGATTTCTAATTCTGAGAGACGTTTTGCTTCAATAAATATTGAAGAACCCGACTTCTTTACCTCACAAAATATTTTTTTTTCATTGAAGATTAATTTCACTCTTTTCAAGGATTATCTTATGCCTTAAAAAGTTATGCAAAAATTAAATAACTATATATAAAGAATTTTTCTTTTATTGTGATTTTTCTTATAATTATTATCACTTAATTTCCGTCAGAATAATGAGATCATTATTTTCTTTTAATTAATTTTCAATCGTACCATATTTATCTACGTAAAAAATTAATTAAAAATTCACCTGTGAAATTAATCATTATTTCCATGTAAGAAAAAAAATTTGGATTGTAACAAAATATTTAAATTTCAATTTAAAATATTTTGTTGAGAGACGAATGGAAAATTTTGAAAGTAAATATTATACCAAATTATATTCTAACTTAAGTCTAAAGGCTACAAAAAACCTTCAGACTATCACAAAAAATTACCTTTTATTTCTGGTTTGTATTTGTGTATTACTATGTGGTTTATAATCAAATTTTTTATTTAAAAATACACACATTATATTTTATTACATTTAAAATTGGGTCTTTACTGCGTTTTCTTTAATGTTATTACAGTTTTATAATTCTTATAACACAATTACACCATATTTTACCAATTATGCTTATTAGGTATACATTTATTATACGAATGTAAGACTAGATTAATAGAAAAAAGTGCATTTTTATAATAAATTACCTTATTGGATATTATTTATAAAGGTGAATTTTATATTTCAGCCTAAATCATAACAGTAACGAATAACTGATGCAAAAGGTGTTTAAAGTTAAGAAGTTCAACCTCAGAATCAAGATACTGATGACATTTTTCTAGCAAAGATACATATCTATTTCCAAACAAATTTTTTATATTGAACAATATTTAAATAACTTATAAAATTGCAATTTGATAAAAAAAAATTCTTGATAAAATAAATACCTTGACATTATTTACAGTTCAATTTATTCATTGGTTTTTTTATTGATGAATTATGATAGTTTAGTTACATGTGTCCCAAAATGAATTTTAGCTCCACTATAAGGCCTTAAAGATGATTATTATTATTATCATCTATTTAACAATTTTTTGTCATTAATATTATTTCACAAACTAAGGATTTTTAACTATCGTTGTTATTTTCTTATGTCGTAAGAAAAATTTTATCATTTGCTATCGTATGTTTGTTGCGATAATCTTGACACAAAGCTTAAGATATATTTCAAGATAAAATTCATCAACACATTTTACTTCTTTTTCTCAATTTTTTCTGGATCATTTTGTACACACATTGTTGACTTTGGATGCAATTTCTTTTGCTTCCACAAAATGATATCTTTGGTTTTTTATACATTAAAATCACAATTAGCAAAATAAGATTAGTATTTTTAATTATCATCAACAATTAACAAATGTATTGAATGTAATTGATTTGAAATTTTTGGTTCAATAAATCTATATTTTTATTTGTAAAGACATGTATTGTCTGTTTCAATATCATACAAAATATTCAATTTGAAGAGTTTTGTATGTTTTGCAATATTAATATAAAACTCAATCCATAAACAAGTGTATTTAGATTTAAGCACATATATTAAAACAAATATTTAACATAATTTGTAAAAATTCAATATTTTTTACTACTGTTATTTTTGTAAATAAAAGGCTTTTTTATAAACTAAAACTGAAAATTCACCAATATATGAAATAACTTTTTTGGTGCATATATATAACAGAATCTTGTTCATACAACACATTCGAATATTATGTAAAATATATTTTGTATACATAACACACAAAAATCCGCATTTCTGAATAACTATAAACCTTAAAAATCTATGGTCTGAATTTTAATGAATTCCATTTTTGTTTCTACTCTAAAGACATTCATAAATTTTTAATAAATATTTTAACAGTTTTACCCCTCGAAAATTTGCTAAAAAAATTTTTTTCAGTTCCATTTAAATAAAACAAAGAATAATGTAATTTATTAACAAAAAATTTTTAGGGCATCAAGTCAAATTAAAAACATTCTATCAAATATTGTGATCAATCTTGATTTTTAATTTGCCTTTTAATTATTGATCACATTAGATTTTTTTAATATATTGTCAAAAACGTATTAAAATTATTAGTTTTCATATATAAGGAGAAACCATCGTATTTTTTGCATTTAATTCCCATAAGGTTTGTAAAATTAACAATATAATTTAATGGGAAAATTACATTAAATAAAAAACTTCAATTTACACTTTAATGTAAATCTTAATTGCATTAGCATCAAGAAACTTTTTTAATATTTTTCCTGAATGAAATAATAGTTAATTAAATAACATGATACCTTAAATAAAAATAATCATTGTTGTATCACATTGTTCATATGATTAGTATTTCTAATTTAAAATTGAATGATGTGCAGCTAAAGTAATTAATTGTTCATATTAATATTACTGTTTAGAAAATTTTGTAAGCATTTTGTTTGAAATTATTAAAAATTTAAAAAAGTCATTTTATTTTTACATTGCTTATATAATTTATATTTCCAATTTTTTTAAATGAAAAATATGAAGTTAAAATAATTAATTATTGTTTATATAATTAATATTGTTGTTCAGAAAATTTTGCAAACATTTCTTATAAAATAAGTAGATCTTTATATAGCTGATAGCGTAGAAAAAAAATTCTTTATTTTCAACTTTTTTCGCAATTATTCTTAAGATTATTTATGTATTGCTTTTATTTTTAAAGTTAAAATTACATTTTTATTATATACTAATTTTTCCTATAAAATGTAACATTTTTTTAAATTCCCATATTGCGGGAAATCGTAATTATTTTGTAGTTTTATCATTAAGGATATTTCATTGAAAACATCACTATTAGATTAAATAAATTTTATAAGAGCAAATTTTTAATTTCTCATTGTATTTATGCCAAATTAAATATTTATTTGAATTTTATCAAATGTCTAATCTGTGGCTTACAAAGTATATGTTTGAAATTCCACTCATGTGGGTCATAGAATGCAATACTTCTTCAGAAAAAAATAGAAAAAAATTTTAGTCACCAAATATTAAACCCTCACAGAGAGAATTATTGATAGCGACTGTAGATTGTAAGTGATTATCGTTAAATCATACATTGATTTAACCATAATCAATAACCAATCAAGGACCATCAACCACTGGATTTAGTAATCCGAAAATTTTCAGAAGTCGTAACAGGCAGGCAACTTGTCTACCATAACAGTTAACGGAACAGTTGAATATCAGTCAATGAATTGAATATTATTAATCTTCAAATGTTTGCAAGAAGTGAAAATTAGACGAACATGTTTTCCAAGAACAATTTAATGATACTAGAAAAGAATGGCTTCTAGAATCTTTCTCTTTAAATTGCTAAATAAGACAATAGAGAAATTATTGACTGGAATTGGATCATTAACAACCGGTCTGCTCGAATGATCAAAGATTTAATTCCAAAACGTTTTACTACCTCTTTTATTAGAACGCGGTAATAGTTATAAATCAATATACATAAATACTGGTAAAATAATTATAAATCAATATACAACAGCGAATTCTTTCCAAAAGTATGGGAATGAAAAGATAGTAATATGCTACAATAAGAAAATTCATTTATCAATTGATAAAATATTATATTTTTATATAATTTATTTTTCATGTTTTGTTTAGCTTTTAAAACGTATTTTTATCTAGAAAATTTATATAAAATAATTTAAGTGTAACTTGGTTGTTTTCCAGAAAGCAAGTAATAAAATATTTTTAAATGAAATGAATTAAAAAAATTTTAAAAAAATATTTGATAACATTATAAATTTCCATTTCGATATACCGGAAACTAAAAACCATCGACAAATCAAAATGTCTTGATACTTTTCCTCAACAGTATCCCCCTCCCCTCTTTTATAACACAAGAACGGGATGTCCCGCTTTTTCTTATTTCCTTCCCTTTTTGTGGAGAGGCCCCTTCTCAACTCAGATATGGAAGGGGAAAAAAATCACTTCCTCGTATTTTACAGGGCAAGACTGTATCTCGAAGACATTTTGAAGTGCGGGGTGGGGGGGACACTCACCGCTGCATTTACACTTTCTTCGCTGGCTTAAGTGCCACATAAAACACCCCGAATGGACTACTGGATAAGCGAAGGAAAAGAGATGTTTATGCAGTTCCTTTTATTTATTTTTTTCTTCGCTAAACGTGTTAACGCACTTGCACGCGCACGAGACTCCATTTTATGAGAGTTTATTAAAAGCTCTTTCGTGAAAAATCAAACGATTTTATTTATGATGTATTCCCTTTCTTCCATCCACCAAAGAGAAGATAACAAGGTCATTTTTCTTTCTAAAAAATAATTGGGTGGCTCTTTTGATTACAAATATCTAATAGAATTTATTATGTTGTTTTTAAAGTCACGTTATATATATATATATATATATATATATATATATATATATATATATAAATATATATATATATATATATATAATATATATATATATATATATATATATATATATATATATATATATATATATATATGTGTGTGTGTGTGTTATCATATATTAAAATGTAATGTGTCATATAATATTTATTTATATTAAATTAAATCTACAAAAATTATAGGTTTTAATGTTTGTAAAATAGCTTTTATTTCCTTGGTAAATAAAAATTAGTTGTATAGAATAACATTTTTCAATTAGTTACGAATTTTCCATTTCTTTCAGTATCATTGTTTTAGTGAAATGTCATATCAAATTAAACCTGATTCTTTTATTAATGGGAAATTATTTAATTATTGAATTTCTGCTTACAATATTAATCAATTTATATAATACATATATATTTCTAATATTAAATAATATGAATAATTTAATTGAAATATTCAATGTAGAAAAACTTTGGAAAGTATATCAGGGAGAAGAAATATAACGGATAAAACTATAAGATTTGAAAACGCAATATTACAGTTGGAGTTATTCATAGACTGTTTTTGAAACCATTGTAAATCTAGAGACTAAAAAATTCTCGAGACTTTTTGAAGCTCTCAAATTTTAGAATAAAAAAGGCAAAAAACATCTGCTATATTTTAAATTTCTTGTAGAAAACAAACTTTAAACATGAATATAAAAATGAGTACAAGAATTTACTTTTTAAGAATATTATGATATAAAAGAATTCTACGATAAAATATAAATGTTTCCCAATTTATTTATTCAAGTGGAAAAATATTTATTAAGTTTTTTTAGAATATATACTTTAAATTCAAAGGAATCAAAATATATTTTGATAAAGACTTTAAATTTTTCCTAATTGAATTATTTTTCCTAAACTATTGTATGCAAGAGAGAAGGTTTAATTCTAAGTTATATATTCTCGAAATTATGCATGTATAAATTACTATGAGGGCTTGTCTAGAAAATGAAAATCTGGAAACTATTGGCAGGAACTTTACTAGCTCCGAAAAAAAAGTTTGTATTAAAATTTATAGCATAAAAATTTAACAGTGTAATATAGATTTCACAAAAATTTACTTAAGGACAAAAATTTTAAGGTGATTCAGCCAGTTATTAATAAATTCAAATACAACTACTCATTATGATAAACAAAACTTTTACACTCTATGCTTTGTTAAGAAAAATAAAAAAACTAATATAGTTATCTGGTTTTAACTGAAAAAAATTTTCAAAGCCTATTTTCAACGAAAATAAATTAAATATATAGCAAAACAAAATTACTCCATCATTAAAATTATTCATCGTAAAATTTTTGATGAAGCAGTTAATGACTTTTCAATTGAAATTTTACGTGTCATAAGATTCACAATTTCATGTTTTAGGATTCAAAACTATGGAAAATGATGATACAATATTTAATGTCTGCCTTTTTCAAGATTCTGGGACTCTAAATCATTGTATGAACCATAAAATAAACAATTTTTCAACTGAAACTATATTTTTCTCTGGGTTTTAGAGTACGAAATTGTAGGAAATATGCCTAGAATTCATGATTTGGAGCATCGTTTTTTAGAATTCTTCAGTTTCGAAATCTCGATAAAATGCAATAAGGACTGCAATTCCACTTTAACATTTTACGATTTATTAAGATTAGAATGTTTCACCTCTAAAGCTATCAATTAATAATTAGATATGAAAAATGACTTCAGTTGAATACTGTAATTATTTTCATTATCGAAAACAATACCAGAAAGTAATTCTTTACTGTGTCCATTTCCTTATTTGAACAGATCGATTCAAGTTACCCCATCAATATTCAAGCAGATGTTAATGAAAAAGGCCCTGGAATTGTTCCGTTTTTCGCTCATTTTCAAGACTGCCGTCTGCCAGGCTTCGCACATTTTTTGTTGTTGCAAACAGCTGATCCGGTGGAAACACAATAGAAACCACCCAACTCCTGATAGCCTCTTTTCCTCTTGCAGAACCCCTCGCTCCAGGTCCCTTTTTATGTACCGATGTAGGCCAACAGTTATCACAAGGTGAAAGTTTCTCGCCTACGCTATGGCCTAGGCCTGACACCGTTAGAAAGAGAATTCCCGTCTGCAGCTGTCAGCTGCCTCGGCCCTGGAGAGAGTCTTTGAACTCGAGGGAATCCAATCATTTCTTTTTTTATTGGATCTGTGTGTATTCAAGGAATGTGTTTGGGGTTGTGGTCAATTCTAGCTGCAGGCGGTCAGTCCAAGAGAGTAAGGTGTTGAGGGGTCGAAGCCCTCATTTTCCCACGCTTCCCAAACTTTTGTTGTGTCCACTCTATAAATTGAAACTGCATCCTGCTGCATAGGAAATTTTTAGAGTGGTCAGCAGAGTTCAGTGACATCAATTTGTTTCCAAAATACTTTTCTTCAATGCCAATTTTGTAAAATACTTTTATAAATTACCGTTATCGATTTGCTTCTAAATTCAAGAATTCGGAAGAAATAAAAAGTGTGTAGTCGAATAATAATATCAATCAAAGTATCTATTTAAATTAATTTTTCTTTAGGCCTAAATTATTTTATTTAGTATCTATTTAATTCACTACGTTTTCCCCTATTGGCTTAACCTATTTATTTGGCAACAGAAACATATGAAAAAAGTTTGCATGTTTAGTTTTGTAAATGGTCAGTTACATGATCAGTATGTATAAATTATTGTTAGGAAACTGCTTCCATCTTCCATATTTGGAAGAATTAAAAAAACGCACAATCAAATAGTAATAACAAATTATTTTACACGATCAATTTAAATTAAATTCTTCAGATTTTAATTATCATATTTATTTTCTATTTGATTTACTGTGTTTGCATTTTTATTTATCAAGGATTTATTGTTTTCAATGTAGAAGAAAATAGTTCGCTATTCACTTTGTTTTTTTTAAAAATCTTTTTCGTAATATACAATAATTGGTATTTTAAAAACCACATAGTAATCTAAAAAGAATTTTAAAAATATACGAAACAATATGCCTACATTCTTCTATAATAATGATTTATTCCATTATTTGGGCTCAAAAATATTCATTTGTAACAAGGAATTCTGTACTTGGATGATATGTTGCTATAAAGAAACGATATATATATATATATATATATATATATATATATATATATATATATATATATATATATATATATATATATATATATATGTATATATATATATAATATTCGATGTCAATAATGGTTCCTTAAGCGTGTCGCCTTTTCTTTATATTTTTTTCCGAACAAGTGCTTCAAAAATGAAGAACATTTATTTTAAGACATTTATATAATGTGATATTTAAAAATATTTTTTCATCTCTCGAAATGGTGAAGATTAAAATAATAATTAATCATTAGAGCGTATCTTATGTTATCACTTTTGCAATACATTTATCTAAATTAGATAATTTGTGATTTCGAGAAAGAAAGAGAGAGAACTTTTGAAATTAAATTACAGTAAATTTTAACATTTAAAAAATTAATTAATTTTATGATGAAAATAAAACTGAACATCTAGCAAAATGCATACAAAAGCAACAAAAATCCATAAAATATACGAATTAATGGTGTCTATGTGTTTGTGAATTTGGAATTTATAATTTCTCTAATATTGATTGATAAATAATAGAAACATTAGCTAGTAATTTTCAAAATGTTTATTGTTGACGACTAAACAATACTTTTTTTTTAATTTATTGTAAAATAATGCTTACGAAAATGTCTGTAGAAAAATTCTAATGAGCAAATCGTTAAAAATGGGAAATTTAAAAGAAAAAAATCAAAGTTTTATATTTATATACAAATTTGTGGCAATGGGACATATGAGAAATTCTTTGAATTCGCACTGAATTGCAATATTTGTATTTGCAGCTAAAATTATCGTAGATTTTATTCATCACCGAAATAATTTACGATGACCTCGTCAAAAAACAGGCCTTTGAGAATAAATAATTTGTTTTTTATTTTTATGCAGAAAATACACCTAAACGAGAAAATTTTATTTCTGAATATAAGACTGATTTAAAAGTTTGCTTATTCAACTTTCTAATTTATTTCTCATTCGAGGAAATGTAGAGTAATTTAAAATTATTTTGTGACTGAACTGGAATCATTTGCCACAAATGGCTAATCTGCAGCACAAGGATCACTAATTGATAGTCTTTTTCTCTACCACAGAGAGTATAAGAAAGAGATTCATATATATTTTTATAAAGTAATTCGTCATTGCGAAATATAGCTATTCTAAAGCTTAAATCTATTTCTTATCGTTTGTTCTTTGATTGACAGTGCAAATTGGTTGAATATCGTCCGTAATATCAAATCCTAAATTCTGCATATATTGTTTTGTACAATAAATATATCATTATATATTACTTTATATGCAAATATATTGTTTTATGCAAAAGCATTATTTTTGCCGAATTGCGTGATAATAAATCTTAAATTCTCGATTAGTTTTCATGTGTATATATATGTGATAGTATTTTCCAGAAATAAAATCCAATTTTTTCATACACTCATTTAAAGGATAGATTTATTTTATAAATTTCTTTGTTTAATGTTTTTTTTCATTTTGTATAAAAAGTACTCCCAGAACTATATATTTAAAAGTTAAAGGTATTCTCTGTTTTATTGATTGTTTTATGAACTTTTTTGCAGTAAGAAATATTATATCAAACCTTAAATCATTTATCTGATATAATCAATCTGACATTATATTCACATAAAACAGTTTGCTGATTTCCGTTTATGTTTTAAAGCACAAGTTGAAACCTATTTATAAACCAAACTAGGAAGTTCTTCAAGTTACAAAAATTAAAATTTTGTGCCAGTGCAAAAATGACTAAAACGATTAGTTTTTGCAATTTGGAACCAAACTGTAGATTTTAAATGATTTTTGTGTGCAATTACTTTCGAAATCAGAATTTTAAGATAGCATTTGAAAATTAAGAAATAGGAATTATGTATTACAAAGTGATGAATCACTTTAATCACAAATTTCAAAGATATTAAAATGCCAAGTTGAAAGCCTGCTCAAAAAACAAAATCTATAAAATCTTATGTAACAAAGTGGTAAAAGTTCCTGAAATAAGCATTTTTGGAAGGAAATTATTGTACTTTACTATATTTATCTACAATGACCTTTCCCATATACAAATACATTATGACCAGTTCAGCAAGACACAAATGCTAAGGAATTAAAAACTTTTATTTGGCTACGAAACCTTATTAGTGCCTAAATCAAGGACAATGATTTTTTATACTTATTACCTGCACTTATATTTTCATTCTAGGGAAAATGTTTAACTACCAAAGATTTCACCGTAATTTCTGCCTGTGCAACAGCAAATTAGCATATTTTTATACTATAATACTATTTCGTGTTTCGTTCAATTATTCCTCCCTTTCCGATATATTTTCCCGTATGACAAGTCCACCATCGTCACTATAAAAGATTTAATCGCAATCTAGTAGTTATCTCAGATTGGAAAGTCATCCAATGTCACTAGGAAAAATTTGATTTTAAACTAGTAAACTGTAGATATCAGCTTCGTCAATCAAAGGTTTCAACCTTTGATTTAGAATGATCAGAAAATATTGTAATAATATATATATATATATATATATATATATATATATATATATATATATATATATATATATATATATATATATATATATATATATATATATATATATATATATATATAGATAGATAGATAGATAGATAGATAGATAGATAGACAGACAGACAGACAGAATTCATATTTAATTTAAATGAAAATGTTTAAAAAAGCTGTTTACAGAAAATCAGTGAATATACAATTATAATTTTCCACTTAAATAATCTTTTTCACGCAAACCTACACGATAACAGTATTCGTTTAATTTGTATCAAATCTTTGATCAACGTATTTTTTTTTTTTTGTAGCAAAAAAACTAGAAGTCTTTTTAGAGAAACTTTTCCCAGTGAGCATCAAAATGCGGCTTTTTGCCTACTAAAGAGGAAAGAAAACTAAAAGGTATAAAAATGACAAATATATATAAAAAAAAGCGCAATGTCAACTTGTTCCTTCTATTTTAAGTCAAGATTGCATAGTAAAACTTCTTCTATACAACAATGGAAGGGGGAAATTCCTTTTGAAAGAAACAACGAAGTTCAATCTTAAAAAATAAAAATAATGTGTGCAATAAGAAAGATATAACGAATGTAAGAAAAGTGCATATAAAGATACAAAAGGAAAAAAAAGTAGAACTCAACGGAATAGGAGCACCTTGAAATAATTATAAAAAATAAAATTCAAAAAGTGGCTATTTATTGTAAAAAAAAAAATGGAGGACGAAACTAAATTTACAAAGAATTAACAAATTGAAGAACGGGAAAGGTGTGTGTGCTCATTTCTTTTATTCTCTAAGCACATTATATCATCTGAAAAAAATTGATTTCTTCCTTTGATTCAAACAAGATAGGGGTCGACGATTGCTAAAAACCGAGGAAGTGGTGTAAATGGAATAGTTTGGCGTAGAGGGGAAGGGGCATAATTTTTCAGAACGGTCTGTTTCCGTGCAAAGGGTGTTTATGCCTTACCGTCTGCCATGGCTACCGTGTGTGTACCCCGTGGAATATGCAGCTGTGACAGGGAGGCAGATGATAAAAATGAATAAAAAAGACAGCCTTCCGTTATGTTCGGTGGCATTCCAATCGAATTTTATTCTTTTTACCCCCACCCCCAATCCCCTGAAATTTAGTTTAATCCAGCTGGTGTTCAGTTAAAAAAAGTCCTTGCTTGGCTGATTTGTAAATATGACTCACTACTTAAAAAACAAATATGTAAAATAGAATATCGAACCTGTAATAAGTTCATTTCAGATAGCTGAAATATTTTTCCTAATTTAAACTGAGAATATTTTCTTATTTCAATTAGAATGTATGTGGAATATAAATTTGTGTATTTTTTATTGAAGTTGTAAGAATTTATAAGAAATTTTAGCTTTCGGTAGGTAAGAATAAAATTTTCCAAATTAAAAAACCAGTTTAAGTATTGTGCAAATATTTTTAAATTTTTAGAAAAACTTTAATGCTTTGGTACTTTTTCAATGAATATGTCAAAATCATGTTTCTTTAAGCAACTGCTGAAGTACCAAATAATATGATGATAGAGTTGCATCACTATTTGGTATTAGACTTTCTATGATTATAAGTATCATAATCGCTTATTTTGATCTGACTAAACGAATAAGTTTCCATAGCGTTATCTACAGGAAAAAAATATGACTTCATCTGGAAATATATATTGATCAAGTATATGAAAGGGAAAAATGTTTCTATTTTCTATTATTAAATGGAACATTATTTTCAAATATCGATATTATGTGAATTGAGTATAAAAAATAAAATTTTAATAAATTTACTTTCAACATTCAGTATTAAAGAATGTTAATAATGTATTAATATGAGTGTATAATTTCTTATAACTACAATAGTGTTTACTCAGATTGTAGTTATAAAAAATTATAAACTACAATCTTAGTATAAACACTATAAGAACAGTAAAAGATTTTTTGAGTTGAGGCTTAATATGTTATTTGAGAGGTGACTATGAATTTTGAATGCAAATATAAAAAGCAATAAAATTAATTTTTTATAATCAGAAAATATTGTAGAATACATATTTAATAGCTGAGCCTGAATATAAATATTTTAATGACAACATGGGAAATTTGTAAAAAAAAATATTTTTTAGAATTTGTGTGTGAACTATTTCTTCGAAGTATTTTACGCACACAAATATTCTTGTTTTTATCAATAAAATTAGTTTTTGTCTAAGCTTAAAGTCCATTTTTTATCAGTGTCTTTCGGTTGCAGATTTTAGTTCTTTTGACAATATAAGATATTTCCTAATAATAAATATCACGCCACTTGGCTTGGTCCATTTTAATTTCATGAGATTTGGGTTCAGGTATGGAGCTCAAACATCTCTCTCGAAGGACTTCTTCAAGGGCTTGAATTTTGTTTCTTATATATTGATGATACATTAATTGTTTCATCTTCATCTGAGGAACATTACAGACGCTTAACCGAAAATAATTATCATAATATATCAATAACCTATCAAAATATGAATTTGTAGACAAGGCAGTTAAATTATTTGGAAGTTATGACATTTAGTTGACGAAAAAGGTATTATATCTTTAAAAGATAAAGTAGAGACCATGAAGAGAATTTTCCAAAGCAGAGACTGAAGTAAAGAGCTTTGGTGATTTCTGACTGTCCTTAATTTTTAAATAAGATTTCTGCCTCATGCTGAAGAGAAACAATTGCATTTACGCTGTTTCCAGCGTTCTTGGAAAAAGAGCGATAAATCACCTCGAATTTGGATGACCCTGCTTTTGAGTTGTTTTGCAATGTGCTGGCGAAGACCACACATTTAACTCATCCAGTCTCCAAGTCTCTCATGACGGATGTCTTTGACAAAGCAATTGTGTCCAACAATATGTTGAAAACAATTGGAAACTTTCATATTTTTCTCTCAAAAATGAAGTGCAGTAGAACAAAATTTGTGTCTAAGATAGAGAACTCTTATCTATTTTTGCTAGAATTAAGTATTTTCAAAACCTACTGGATGGTACAAGCTTTACCATTTTCACAGATCATAAGCAATTAACTGGTGCTTTAAGCGAAAGCCGACAAACTCTCACTAAAATAAATTCGTCAATTAACTTCATTGCAGAATTTACTACAGATACCCGTCATTTTGATGGCAAAGAAATTGTCGTTGCTGATGCCTTGTCTCGCTGTAATATAAAATTTCTTGATGCAGTGGAATTTACTGATCTAATTGCTGTTCAAAACGATGCTTCAGAACTTAAAACATTAATAAATGATGAAGACCCGATTCTTAAAAAAGCAGACTTCACTACTCCCTGATAGTGATATTCATATTTACTGTGATAATTCTACAAACAATATACGGCTCTATATTCCACCATTTTTTGCTAATTAATTTTTGATGCTGTCCGCAGTCTAGTTCACTTTAGTGTAAAAGCAACAGTTAAGTTGTTAACAAATAGATTCGTATGGTCAGATAGATACATATAAAAAGATGTGATTCGTATGATTCAAACATGCATCTTTTACCAATGAAATAAAGTAACAGGTCATGCTTCCAATTGCTAATAGCCATTTTTCACACATAAAAATTGATTGCATCGGTCTTATGCCATCATCTCAAGATTTGACTCACTGCCTTACTTGCATTGACAGATCTATAAGATGATCAGGAGCAATTTCGGTAGTAGATATAAGTGCTGTAGCCCAGGCCTTATATAGTGGTTGGATTTCTTGTTTTGTGGTCTCTCAAATAATTACAATCGATGGTGGACCTCAATTTCGAAGTGTTTTATTCCATGTATTAGCTAAAAAAAACTTTAGAATCAAAATAAAGCATACCATCCTCAAGTGAATGAAATCATAGAATGCTGACATAGAGTACTAAAGCAATCTATCACGTATGACACTTCTGTTCATTGGACTTGTGCATTACCCTCTGTTCTTCTCGGTTTTCAGACTGTTTATCGAGATGAGATACATTGCTAAGCAGCTGAATTGGTCTAGGAACAAAATATTAATCTTTAACGACGACTGAGGATTCCAAGTTGGATAAAGATTTTGTACTTAAACTAAACTATTACCTTAAAGCTCTCCTTCCAACATTTACCTTGTCTCACGGGGGAAAAACTATCTTTGCATTTAAGGATTTAAATACTTACAATCATGTGTTTCGTCGAGTAGATGATGTCAAACCATCATTTCGCTCACCATGCATTGAGACATATGCTGTTCTAGGTTGCATTAAAAACTTTAAACTTGCTTATAATTAGAAAGAAATGCACTATCGCAGTCGACAAAATGAAACCTCCTTGCCTTATTATAAACTCAACAGTTCCTATTCCATCATCGGCTGTACTGTCTCTCCATCTCGTACTCGTGTTGGACAAACTGTGCACTTTTCAAAACATTATAAAGATTATGTACTTTTTTTAAAATTCTACTTTCTACTTCAAAATGAGGGATAGTATGGCAGCATTTTTTAATATAATTTAACTCCTTTTTTCAAAATGGCAACATTTTTAACTAGTACTCTATAAATTGTTTTAGATATGTTGTAAACATAAAAATTCCACATTGCATTCCTCTATTCAAATCCCATTCAATATTTTTTAGTAAATTAATAGTATTGACTAATATTTTTAATAATATTACATTTCATTTAAATGCAAATTTTTCTCTACAATTCAAGACAGTATAGTATACACCAGCAAAGTCCCCTGTACCTAACCCAAGAAGGGTTCTACCAGTTTAAATGGGACTTGCTGGAAAGAAGAAAAGAAAAGACAGTTTCTTCTTCCTGTCAAATGGTGTCTTTTTCTTTATAGAAAAGAAAATACACAACTGACCATTAAAATTGCTACACCAAGAAGGAATGCAAATAACAGAAAGATATTTATTGGACACATACATTATAGTGGAAAGAACAAGTAATTAGATTTACAGGAAATTAGGATGTATAGATCTTGAGAAATCAGCACCCAGAGCAGCCACCTCTGGCTGCAATAACAGCATTTATCTGCCTAGGCATGGAGTCAAACAGAGATTGTGTGGCATGTACGGGTATCTCAGTCCATGAGGCTTCAACACTATGCCACAGCTCATCGACAGTAGTGGATGGTGAGTGATGGCGTGCCAATCGCTCGGCAACCATTGACCACACGTTCTCAATTGGTGACAGATCAGGAGAACGTACTGGCCAGGGTAACAGTCGAACCTGTTCTGTATCAAGGAAGTTCCGAAGAGTACGGGCAACATGCGGTAGTGCATTATCCTGTTGAAACAAAGCATTAGGGAGGCCTCGAAGATAGGGCAGAGCCATGGGCCTTAACACATCGGAAATGTAACGGTTGCTGTTCAAAAAGCCGGTAATGCGAACAAGAGGTGATCGAGATGTGTATCCAATGGCATTCCATACCATCTCTCCAGCAGATGGGCCAGTATGGCGATGTCCAATGCAAGCTGGCAATGCGCGTTCTCCACGATGCCTCCAAACACGGATGCGGCCATCATGGTCCTGTATACAGAAACGAGATTCAACTGTAAAGATGACGTGATGCCATTCCCGCGTCCAGGTTCGTCGCTGATCACACCATTGATGGCGCTCCTGTCTGTGACGCAGTGTCAATGGTATCCGAAGCCATGGTCGCCGTGCAGACAATCCATGCTGCTGCAAACGTCGTGGAACTGTTCGAGCAGAAACTTGTTGCCTTGCAAATGACTCCATTTCTCGACTCAGAGTTCGTAACGTGGCTGTACGATCCCTTGTGACCATGCGGACAAGATGTCTGTCTTCTCTGCTGTTAGTGATGGGGAGTCGCTGAGATCCTGCATGACGTTCCGTATGATTGTCCTGAACCCATCTATTCCATATTCTGCTAACAGTCATGTGGTCTCGACTGACGTGAGCAGCAATATTGCGGTACGATAAACCACAATCTCGGTAGGCCATAATGCTTCCTCGATCAAAGTCAGACACGTGCTGATAGGCATTTCTTCTTCTTACACGAGGCATTACAACAACTTTCTTTGCCGAAAACAACGTTGAAACGGAAATTGAGTATGAGAAAACTGCTGTCAAATCTCTGGTTTTATACACATTGTAGATGTCGCTACTCTCGCCTGCTTTGTATGAATCCGCTGAATATCTAATCATTTGCATATCACAGCAAGTTCTACCTCTCATGCAAATTTCACGTGTGTGGTGTGCCGCTTTCCTGGTGTAGCAATTTTAATGGCCAGTAGTGTAATTGCTTTTCCTTTTTTTCAAATCTTATTATAGAAATTCCGTTATTTTAATCTTAGATGAACTAGAAAGAATTCTGATTTGAATAGTTAGTTCCTAAATCTTTTTTTCTGGACATCAAAATTCAGAAAATTTACCTGAAAAGTTCAAATAGTACTTTTCCTTTTCCATATAAGTTACGATTGAGTATGCTAAGTAAAGTTGGAACAACCTATGCAGAATTGAAATTAGAAAAACTTCTCAGATAATCGAAAGTCATAATTTAATAATTATTTATTATGAGTTTCGGCAGAAATTTTTTAAGAAATTAGTTTAAATAGCCAAGTTTTTCAGTGCTGATTTTTTTCAGAATTTAATTGTAGAGAAATTAGTTTTCTTTTCAGACTTTCCTTCCACATTTTTGGAATGTTAAATTTCATGAATTTGCCAGGCGAACGTATATGATAACTTTTATTTCCATTTGAGAATAAATGTTATTAAAATTCTGTAATGAATAGTAATAATCTGAACACCTTGCCATACATTTTAACAATATGAATGTGAGTGAAAGAAAATATCATAAATTTAAATAAATTTAGATTAAAAAAGTAGGTGAAACGTTTAAAAAAACAAAACATTGTCTTGAAAAGTTTCTTTAGTTTTTGATATTAGCTACTCAATGTATTGAGAGTAAATTGTGTGAGCAGACTTAGTTAATCGTATTTACATATTATTAAATAATAAAATTTTTAAAAATTTTTGTATTTTGCATATTTTATATTGTATTTTTATAAAACATTCTTAAGTACCACAAGAGATTCTTAGAGGTGTACCATCTCTAATTATATTTAGTGATACCTAATAATATTTGGAATGTCTTAATGTGTTGTATGTGGTAAAATTTTGCTAATCCTATTAATGGATGATTCAAATATCTATGGTACTTTTATATGGATCAGTTAATTACTTTTTTTTAGGTATTACAAAAATGTATCTAAAATGTAACAGCAATAAAAATATGAAAAATATTAAAATATGTAAGATTTGTTATTTTTGATTTCAATCTTTAAATGATAAGGTTGTTTATATCGTCAAAGCAATACTTCCTTTTCTTGAGGTGAAAAAGAATTTAAAAAAACGATACCATAAAATGATCTTTTATTTTATTTTATGATAGTTCGATTATTTTATGTTATCACGATAATTTTATGCTTTAATGGATTAAATTAGAACTTTATGTTTTGTTTTTTTAAAGGAATTCAGCATGAAAGTTTTGCATATATAATATTATTGTATTATAACTGAAAGGGTAATAAAACTATTGTATTGTAAAATCATATTATTTTGCTAAGTCTCGTAAATCATCACACAAGTTACTTTGTATTGGTTATCTAATTTAGCATAATTTGTTCTTATGTGCATGTAGGAACGTTAACACACTTTAATAAGTTTTCTGTAATTTTTTTTGTTTTTTTGCATGGACAGATGTTTAAATTATTTGTTACCTGTAGCCTTAAATATACTGAGATTTTTTTTTCAAATTTTTTTATTTCAATAATTATACTGATTGACATAGACAGTAACACTCTACTTCTGATAAATGTGCAAAATCTTCGAAAATCGATATTAAATGTTAATTTTTGAGAAGCTTAGATTTATTTATTTGAAGAGTCTGATAAAGTATTTCAGAAGAAAGTTTGTTTTAAGCCATATATTTACTGTTAAAAGTCATTGAGATCGAAAAAAGTCACAAATAAATATTGTATCTTTTGAAGATATGACATATTTAAAGATATGACATTTATTTGTAATCATTTACGTTCCGTTAGATGTTTAAAATTTAAATATGCACACCGTTCTTCTGATTTAGTTGTAATGGAATATTTGTGTATAAAATGCACCTGTTATAAGTCAGTCCTGTTAAGAAATTTGTATTTTTACAAAACTGTGATAAAAGTCTTTAAATGACATTAAAGGTAAGTTGAAAAAAAATGTCCTTTGTCCAGCGAACTTTCAAAAGCAGTTTTCTATTCGAACGATATTAAAATCCCAAATCTTTTATAAATGGCGTGAGGCGAATGTATCTAAAAAGAAGATAAGAAAAAGGCTTTAGGAACAGCTTGTACTTTGTATGCGCGGCCAGCTGATGCCTTTATATATAATATAAAATAAAATATCGAAAGCGAAAGCGGCAGTTGCAAGGAGAGCCTAATCGAACTCTCCGCCATTTTCACACAACGGTTTTTCCCGCTCGATACGCGAGCGCCATCTGGCGAAATATTTTCCTCCCACCATTTTTAATAAAAGCTTCTGGTATTGACAGATTGCTTTCTCAAAGGAGTCTCCCTAATTTACTTAAGTCATTAAAGCTCTTTGTCCAATCAATAACCGAGCCTTCAATTTTAGCCTTTCGCCCCTATACAAGCTGCGTAATTTGTTTCTTGCGGATTAGAGAAGCAGACGATAAAAAATGGATTTCCAACCAGCTTGATTCTTTGTTCCAGTGATGATTAAAGTAGTTGTACAGCGATTGGAATTTTCTTTTCTATCTTTTTTTTAAAATTTCTTCTTTCTTCCATATCTTTTTGGTTTCTGGCAATCTTGGAATTTTTTCATAATTACATTATGAGGCAACTGTCTTTCGCAGACCATTAAACTTGTCTTTACTTTCCATAATGCACTTTAGGAAGTTAACAATAATTAGACCAATCGCATGATGTCAACAAGGCCCACTTGCTGAAAATTTAATAGAAAAATTCCAACAACCCTAAATATTAGCTTTCATATTTACTATCAATATGGAAATATTTTTTACACCATCATTAATTTTTCTCATTTTCCATACCATCTGAGAAAACAGATATATAAAAAATTAGATTTCAAATCTGCAATATGACTCCTCGTTGGACATTCTTTGTTGTATTAAAAAATGTTTTGCAAAATAAATAAATAAAAATTTCTCTATAAAATAGAAGTTTGGGAGTCAAAACTTTTAAAAGGAATAATTTAAATATGCATATTTCTTAATATCAAGTAAATATATAAAATATTCTTTTTTGATATTGATTTTTAATTAAAAAAACTATTTTTAATGCAAAAAAGTACCTAAAAATAAAATTTGCTGTTACTTACCTAAAATTCTCTTTATCATTTCAACAGTTAAAAAATTAAGTAATAAATTGTATATGCAACATATTAGTTATTTATAAAGTACATTGTGTGTTGACACAATGAGAAATAGATTTCATAGTATTCCTGGTAGCTTTAATACTCATTCATTAAGAAGCCCATTTTGATTAGATTTAATAGCAAAAATTACATTCAAATATTACTCATGATCAATTTCCAAATATAAAATGAAGTCCTATTTTTTACATCAATTCAATAACCATTAAGATATGAAACAAATAAAAAAAATTAGGTTGCTCGTTGTGCTTATGGCTACTTTATATTTGCGAGGACTAATTTTTAGTTAGAACTCACCAGTTTTAAAGTGGATGCGTCCACTCTCGAAGGGAAAGGGGAACCAACAATAAAATTAATATCTCAGTCTCAAGGGTTTTTTTTTTTTTTTTTTTTTTTTTTTTTTGTCATGGACATTTGCGGATCCCACTACTTGGGTGAATCTTTGGTACAAAAATGTTTTATCTCATTATAGCTGTTTTTTTTTATATTTCAGGTTAAATAAAAAATTTAGTTCACCTAATAAAAGCATTTTACAGTTAAGCAATTTTTTATGCATCAAAAATTATTTTGTTTATTATTTATTATTATGGAATAAAACTTAAAGCAACTTTAAAATCTTGTGAACTACATTGTCAATAACATTTTCAGGTCATTAGTTGATTGAACTTTTTTACTAGAATTTCCAGAATCATTTAAACAGTACCAATTTAAAACACGAATGAAATCTTTGAAGGCAATATGCCTGAAGTACTAAATAAAGGAAAATTCAATATTTTAATATTTTAATCTAATTTATAAAAAGAATTTTTTTTATTTATAATTTTTCCTAGGAAAAGAATGTGCAAAATATAGTGAAATCTTTATATTTTTTCATAAGTATAAAAAAATTTTATTGAAAAAATAGAAATGTTGTTATATATATATATATATATATATATATATATATATATATATATATATATATATATATATATATACAGGGTGATTTTAAATTGTTTTCACACATTCAGAAATCCAGCAGGGTCAAAGTATCCACATCCAGACAAGTAATAATTAAATAGGAACATAGGTCGCATTCCATTCTGAGAGGCAGAAAAGAGGAATCCCCACCTGACAGTGCTTGCCCAACACTTACAGTACGCGAATGAATAATATAAAAATTTCACAATCATATTTATTGTTTAGTGAAAACCTCACAGCAAATGCTCAAAATGTTGCTCATGTGTGTCGTTGCATAGTTGACACCGACGAAGGAATGATTGGCGCACCCTTTCGAAGATTCCTCGCGCAGTATTAATTTTATCCCCGGAAACAACGATTCTAGCCACAAGATCTTCAGTTGAGTTCTCAGGCGTCGCGTACACTAAAGATTTCATGCGCCCCCAGAAGAAAAAATCCAGTAGATTGAGGTCCGGTGAGCGAGGAAGACAAGCCACAGATCGGCTACGTCCAATCCATCGTGCAGGATATGTAACTTTCAAAAAGTTACTGGGGCTCCATCGTGCATAAACTACATGTTTCTCAGGATGCGGAGTGGAACAGCCTGCAATTAACAGGGAAGAACTAGTTCCAAGAAGATACGGTATGTTGCGAGGATCAAACGGTCTGATTTGATGTAAAGGCCTACCACGTAATCACCAAGGATACCTACCCAGATGTTCACGTAAAATTTCTGCTGGTTTCCACGAGGAGTCGAACTGTGGGTATTGTTGTCAAATCAAAAGTGTTGATTGCATTTAAAGGATATAACGTCTACTCTGATTATAACTTTATCCGGTAACCAATAAGAACAAAATGCTGCTTCTTCTCTGTAAAAATTTGCCTAATTTGCATAACGATAGATTCTTGATGCGTTTTCTACTTTTCTCTTTTCTGCCTCTCAGAGTGGAATGCGACCCTATGTTCCTAAGTAATTATTGCTTGTATGGATGGGTACTATCACCCCTTTTAATTTGTAAAAACAATTTAGAATCACCCTGTATAATTTCCTAATCGGGCTTAAGAATAATTAATAATCGACTTTAAGAACAAAAATTTCATTTGTAAGATTCGTAAAGCATACAATAAAATAATCTAAATACTCACATATTTTTACATTTTCAAATTAAATTTCCAACGATTTTTCTTGCCAATATCATTACTGAATGTAACCTAAAAAAAGTTAAAAATAATTTCTTTATTGTGAAAAAAAAGCATGCCAGCAACTTCGTGAGAGATTTACCAGCAATTAATGTTTGTGGCGAAAAAGTCAAATTCAATTATGAGTTTTAATAATATGAGGTGAAGTTTTCAGTTTAAATTTAAATACATCATATATCAACCACAATACAGAAAAGCACAGAAAATTCTTTCAAATTTTCAGAATTTTGTTTTGAGTTTGCTCTGATATAAATTGAGCCATTAATAATCACAACAATAAAACAACTTAATTAGCTTATAATTTGTTTTCTTAATTCTTCTTAGAATCATTTTATAAGCAATTACTGCGTAACAACAAAATATTTTTGAAGTTTCTGCTCTTTATGGGATCCAACATCAATTCCTATCTGTCAGTAATTGGGAAACCTAATATTTTATTCAATTAAAGGAAACATATCTTTATAATTAATGATCATTAAATCATTGCTTTAAAATGAATACATTTTTTTAACCAAGTGGTAAATAATAAATTATCATTTGGAATTAAAATAGGAAACGAAAAAGCACATGGCAAAAATGTAATTAATAAATTGAAATAATAGTCTGAATTAAAAGTAATTCTCTCAACTCCCATGAAATAATATGAGGTATGAGTGCTGTACATTAATACAGTATGCATGTACAGTGCTGTGAATAAAGTTATTGCTTGCTGAACATCTCGGTCAGAGTACGCTGTACCTTTCATTTTCTTCATTGTTTTCCTTTCTCTCATTTTCCCTCTCTTCTTTACAATTTATTTTTCTGAAATTCCGAAAGCGATTCTGGTATTCAGTGATTCGGTTGGAGTTCGAATAATAAGAGTTCTACTGTTTATGTATTTTAATTGGGTTTTTATATTCACTCATTTGAATTTTTGTATTTTATTTGGATATTTGGGGTAGTTTTTTTACAATTTTCAAGCTGTCACTGAAGCTATTGGATTTATTCATGATTATTTATGGAGTATTTTATAATAAGACTTTGAGAAACTAAAACTATATTGTCAGCCTTTATCATGTACAGTTCAATGTGGCAAATGACAAAGAACAGGCACAAAACAAAAATATTTCTTTTTATTTTCTTTATTTTTATGATTTCAATATGCATACCACTTGAAATTCATTTTATGAAAACCGCGTATCAGTTTTATTTCAAAGATGTACTCTAAAATCAATTCAAAACTACAAAACAATAACCTAGAGTATCTATTGGTATAAAATCATAATGCAGTGATAATATAGTGTATAAAGCTATTATTCCCACAATGGAAGAATAGTGTGTTCGACTTCGATTCTTTCAAAAATAGTGGTGGTGTTATGGTGTATACAAGTTAAGTTTTTATGCTAGATAATATCCTTCTGTTGATGCCATGTGAAAGACAGGAAAGAAAAATGCTAATTCATGTACTAACCTGGTTATTTGGCTGTAATTTAAAATTAAAAAGTTAACTGACAGTTTATTTAACCATTCAATTTGGACAGAAATAGTAATTCAGAAATTTAATGTAAGAAAGCAGTATAGACTACAATTGCTTGCCAAGTAAAAGCATTCAACCGGAGAGCTGCAAGTTCAATATTTGACCCAGTCGAAAGTGTCAAGTATAGAACTTGCTAAAGGGACTTTAAGAACGTTAATTTTTCGTGGATTCTAATAATCTTCCTTGGATGTAGCGCGGAAGTTTGAAGACAAATATGTCAGTTCAGGTGTCAATATCATCTTTTGACCGCGTGTTTAAAAGTAGAGGTTGATTTCATTCCATATCGTTTCCAACAACCCATTTCGTAGTTCTAGCAGCAATGTTAATGCATACTTGCATTTTTTATCTTTTGTCTCAGTTCTGTTGATCATTGGTTAATGGGTTCGATACGCGCGAAATCCCACAACACGCCACGCATTTATAAGACCTATACATTTTAATTATATGGTCCCTATTATCTCTTGGTTGGTAATGTGGAAATTAAGAGATGAAGAGAGAACTCGTACACACTCATTGAATTTATAATATGAAGATGGCCTAAAATTAAAGAACCTTGTGTCTAGAAACGTTTTCAGCCGTATTTTCTTTTTTGATGGCACATAAAGGACAGGCTAATGGCTTAAAGCCATTTTAAAGCATTTTAATAAACATTACGTAAAATACCTTCTGAAAGGATCTTTTATAGATAGTGGGCCATGTTCACGTACTGCGAAGGTGGAAATCCGGAAAACTAACAATAAACTCCAACCCAACAGATGCGCATACAGGAAATAGATACACGACATCCACTTTCCCTTGTTCAACAGTGGATGGGATTGAACTGGGGACCTTTCGCTTTAAAGAACACAGTGCACCATTATTCGACTTTTGAGGTATATTTTAGGCCATATGACTTCTCGTTTACACAATGAGATACGGCTGTATTTAGAGCACTTATGCTTCCTCATTGCATAAGATCAAACTTGTGTAAATACAAACACAAACATTCTTGTTTCAACGATACAAATACTTATAGCAAGATTGTGGCACATTCTGTTTATTTTCTAAATCAGACAAAAGCCAAATTTTAAAAGGTACTTTGAATGTTAACAGCTTTTGGATCAGTTTTCCCCCAATAATGTGGAGACAAAACTTAGATCGGATGGTAGTTATTTATTAAATTAAGAAATAAACTTGATTGTGAATTACTATAATTTATTCAGTTCTTTATTTATTTTGTTTAACATTGAATTATATTTATTTCGTTGATTTATCTCTTTAAGCAACGAAATTAAAGTTGGAAATATTTTATTATGCTAAATTATTTCCCTTTAATAATGATAAAATTATTGATCAAGATTTGAATTAGCAAATTTATTTAAATGTGTGTAAGCACCAATTTACTCGGAATATAGCGAAGTTTTATACAAAAACTTTAATATAGGCATATTCAGGCTATTATAATATAGGAAATAAATTAATGATGTACAGTTTTTCACTTTAAATTAATTACTTTTTCTTAATTAAAACAAAATTATTTGATATATTTTAATGATAATTTTTTATCTGAATTTAAATAAATCTGCTAAAATTTCGAAGTTATTTTCGGAGTTAAAATAGTAAAAACTTTTTAATTTAAAATTCGGTAATTCATACTAAAAAAAAAGATACTGAGATTTGAAACTTCGAATCCTTTTCATGCTTTCATTTTCTATATGAATAGATACTATATGTTTAGCATATTTCTATATGAATAAATATGAAATCATTTGAATGCAATAAAATATAATTTTAGAGAAAAAGATTGTTGAATTTCAATAAATCTATTCTCACAACTATATTACTATTAATACTCTCTCTCTTTTAGTTTCGAATTCAATATTTCCAACTAAAGAAAGGCATTGAAATTAAAGATTTTATGGTTTTCTCTTCCTTAACATTTTATCATTTTTATTTTTACTTTACTCTAACTTATTTATTTATTTATTATTTTTTAAACATTTGTTGAGAACATAATTCTATATGAAATTATATGAGTACAATAAATTATAATTTTTATGATAACATTTTGCTGAATTTATGAGAATAGATTTATCGAAATTTTTCTGAATTTCAATAAATCTATTCTCATAACTTCTTAGACTAAAATAGATTTTTAATTTAGAATTCGGTGATTCCAACTAAAAGAAGGAGTTAAAGTTCAATATTTTGAGTTTTTCAGGATTTACGGTTTCGCTTTTCTTTAGCACTTTCTCATATGAAAAGATTTGAACATATTTCTGAATGAGACTATTTGAAAGCAATACATTATAATTCTAGAGAATAAAATTTTGCTGAATTTTAATAAATCTATTCTCATAAATTTTTTGGAGCTGAAGCAATTAATTTTTTGATTTAAAATTCGATTACATATAATAAGATAAAAAAAACCCACTGGGATTCAAGATTTTTAATTTTTTAGCATTTATGGCTTCACCTTCCTTTATCACGCCTCAGTAAAAAAAGAATTGATTACTTTATCAATTAAACTGATAAGATGTCAGGAATCTTAGCAGGAACTTAAGGCTTACTTGATATATTTCAAAACATCCTCTTATAAATGAATATAGCCTACTTTCTCAATATTTTAAACACCGTCATCTTTTTACCTTCAAAATATCGGGAGAAGAAACATCTTTTACATCACCTCCCAATTCAAAAATACAACCTCATTTTCAGGAACACCGGGAAAGGGTCGAATAACCGGAAACCACGGCTACTTGCGCCGGGAACAAACATCTTCATTTATTTCTTTAACCATCAATAATATAATCTCACCGAAACTGTGCTGCATGACTTGCAGGAAGCGAGGGCGGCCGGGGCGAGGTGCGCCCCAAATTGGCGCTTAGGGCTTTACCAAGGCAATCGCGGCTTGTAATGGGATATGCAAATGAACATGGTTTCCTTACTGTACCTTACCAGCTGTTGAAATTCCTTTTCAGAGGTATGGCAAGAGTAGCGAGAACTTATTATGGAAATAAAATGCGAGAGATTTTGGTTGTTTTTTTCCCCTCCACTTTCCCCCATCCTCTCGCCAATCTTTAATATACATATATCAAGCATTGGGGTAAAATTTTGCAATTAGATCCATTTGGTATAAAAGGGGGAATAACTAACGTGATTTTCCCTTTCCTTCTTGCGAGTTTTCCCCAGGAATGCAAATAATCAGAGGAAGACTCCCGGGAGAAATCGCTCGTAATTGGTGGGTAAAGTCTGGGCAGTCCGCCCGTCAATGTTCTGTTTGTAGCGGCGCATTCATTCTCTTGCTTTTTTTGGGCGCTCCGAGAGAGGGAAATTAAACTGATTAGAAGAATTTTATCTTTCTTGATTGGATTGCGCTTGGATTCAGACGTGTTCCAAAGTAAATCCACCTCCCCTCGGAATTGTATTTCTATTCTCCAACAAAAAACAGATTTGTGGACCTTCAAATTAGACTTCTGATTTTTGACTCTTGGGAAATGAAAAATAAATTTCTGATGGTATTAAATATAGGAATTATATTTGTTATTTAAAAAAAGTTTATTTTACTTTTGAATGAATTTTTTTTATTAAATTAGAATATAATGTGCAAATATAATGAGAATTATTGTTTGCATACTACATATATAACTGCAACAATGAAAAAATTAACATTATAAAAGATAAGATTAATATTATATAATTTGCTATAAAAGTCTTTCCCGATTTCTAGAACAAAATCTTACTAAATATATATTAATGATAAATTTAAAACTCTGAACACACTATAAAAAAGAATATGTGATCTCCCTTGAAAATATTATATAAAATTAAGTAATACTTCATTTCCTTGTAATATTATAAATAGCCTTATTCTGTATTTTTTACAAATTTATTATGTTTATTACTAGTTGCTTTTAATGATTCGAAGATTTTAAATTTATCCTCCCCCACAAAGATCTGAGGACCTACAAGCTATTATTTGAATATTTAAAGAGACTATTATAATCTATTAAAAAGGCTATCATAATCTAGGGCTATTTACTTGATAATGTAGGTAGAGTTTCATACTTTTTGTCTCATTTCTTTCTTTTGACTGGCAGCTGAATGATTAATGTTTTGGCATTCAAATTGGCAATTTGTGAGTTCGATTTCTACTTCGAATTTGGTTGTTTCTAGTGATTAGAAATCTTCTTTGAGGATCAAAACCGTGTCGAATAAGCTATCATGTGCTATAAGTGATCCTAGTTTTAGATTGATTATCAATCAATTGAATAGAATCAGATTGATTATCTTGATTATCAGATTAATTATCTTACAGTTCGTGGTTAAAAATTGAGTATTGGTTGGCATTGTTTAATTTACAATAGATTCTCAAACTGATATTCGAGTGCTTTCTTAAGATTTAACTACAGGCCATTATCAATATTTTGTCATGCAACTTTTTAGTGTTAATTAAGACTACATGGTGCTTAAAACTCTACACACAGCCCACCATCTCAAAATTTTAAACCACGGTCCAGGTAAAATATCTACACCAGTGTTGACACCCTTCCTTTGATGTCACACCAGCAAAGATATTTGTTTACGTATGAAATATGCATAGATCCTCTGAGTAGGACGTTTGTCAGATGAGTCAGATATTAAACCCGCTGTCTGTCGCTTCGGGTATGAAAAACTTCTTCCCACCAGACTTCCCCAATATTCGGCAAAGATCGGGGATAAAATAACTTTTTATTCGGTTTCCATTGTTTTTATCTTTATTACAAAATAAAATGCAAGAGATGTAATGTAAACATACTTAAATACCTGTTTAGTATAATTATATATAGGTTCTTTTGGCCGTGATTTGATTATTTCATTGCATAGCATTTTCTGTTTACTCTTTTTATTAGCTCACCGTCTCTAAGCACAATCAAAGCTTTGTAAGGTTTGATTGGCAGTCAATTATTCAGAACTTCTTATGTACAACAGTTCTTATGCTCGATACCACCTTGGGCTTCGATTTTTGAGGTGTGAAATCAACTTTAAAGTGTAGATTCCGGATCAATTATGTACAAAAAATGATCACGGAGCGAAAACAAATCAAATCGGTTGTAAGTTCGAGTCCCGAATTAGTTTCTACGGTGCTTTCTTTCTCAATAAATTTATACGCCTCTATGGAGGATAAATAAGTCACGATTAATTTACGTACTTAAATTGCATCATAACATGATGAGCTTCTTTGAATAGGATTAAATTAATTTGAGGTATACATTCTTAATAGTTTTCAAGTGCATAGTCTTTATTACCACAATGGTCTTCAGCTGCATTAAGATTGAATCTGTTACAGACCGAACATGGCTAACTGAGCTGCAGAGCTCTCTGGATTTGACATAGTTCTAAAAATCTAATGATCCAATTCTTATTTGAAATAAAATTTATAGAATGTCCTTATACTTTAATTTCGTTTTAAGCTTTTAATGACTTAAAAATAAAAAGATATCGTATTATAATTTATAAATTCTTTATCTTAATGCAATTTTAAAAGGGAAAAACAAATAATTTTAATATCAGAATAATTAATCGTTGTTAGAAATTTCATTTTCTCCTTAATTTACTCAAAAATTACGCTAGTGAGACAAAGCACTCTATATTTTTTCTGTTACACGCTAACATCTTGCATAAGGAGTGATCGTTATTTTTACAGCCATGTCACGTGACGGATATTTTAGCCTTCATTATTGGGAAGGTGTTGGAACAGGTGACTTTTAGCAACAGGGTGCTTAAGCAGCTGCGCGGACTATGTTATTCGAATATCTCAGCAGTACTAATACAAATGAACCGTTGCCAACGACAGTTTTCGAAATCATGCATTCCTATTCGAAGACAACATTAACTAACATCCGCCAGTTGTGTAACTAAAGATGAATGTTTTTCTATAAATTCATCGCTTCTGAAATTTAATGGCGACCATTATTTCACAGAACTAATAGATCCCCTATCAGTAAAAGTTAGCATAATACTTTAGAGTATCTATGCAATAAAAAGTATAATACCCAACTATTATCCACTTGCTTTTGCACTTTGTGTTTTTAGTAAATATATATATATATATGTATATATATATATGTATATATACGCACATATATATATATACATACATATATATATATATACATATATATATAAGTAAAAACGTCGTATGTGTATATTATATATATTTTTAGTGACGATATAATGCTTTTATATGGTACCTCAATCCGTTAATATTTAGATAATTATTTTTTGATGATAAACAGTCTTTATTAAAAAGAACTATATTTTATTATCATTTATTTCTCAGTGACGAAGGGCATTAAGTTTTTTATTAACTCCCATTTTATCAACATATTAATAGACGATTTCGAAGGAATCCACTGTTCTGATGTTCTGTAATAAAAGAACTATTTTAATATAATTTATTTAACAACGATGAACATAATTAAATTTTTGATTCACCCACATTTTATCTAAAAGTTAACAGACGATTTTAAAAAATCGTATGCACAAAAAAAGAAATACTTAGAATTTTTTTATTTCATTTGCACACCATATTATCCAACCACACTTGCCAATTTGTTTTTATAAAAGACTATATAAAAATGAATTCTTATAAAATCACACAATTAAGTAAAGTAAATTTATATTAGTTAATTTACTAAAGTGTTTTCTCTTTAAACTACTTTTGGTTTCCATAATGTCATTTAATTTTAGTTGCATGAAATTCGAATACAGTCAATTATGACTAGATTAACGGAAATTTGGTTGTGCAAAATCATGGACTTGTTGAACGTCTTAATGATCCCTTTTTGTACATGAGGAATATAATTGGATTGGCACACAACATTCACATCAAGGTGAGGAATCGTATACACAAGCTGTTCAACAGAAAGCTAAAGAAATAAAAAACCAAATTGCTTTAGCTAGCGGGACTATATGAAAAGTAATTTCGATTTTGCACCTGAAAATCTTGTACTTGTAGACACCATAATATTCTTTTGGTATTTACGAGAAAAGTTCTTCATAAACTAATTATTATTTAATTTTTTGTTTACTCTAAAATAATTCTTTAAATACCTAACACAATACAAATATAATTAGTTCGTTATATTTTAGTAATGATGTCTAATTTTGAATAATAATCAACTAATCTTAATTTTAAATAATTTAAATTTTGTATGCATTTCCTGAAATTTAAAATATATGCATAAAATCTTGAACTACATTAACAAAATACATTTTTATTCTCTTTTCAGCTCAAAAAAATCTCTAAAGAAAAATCATTTTATATAAAATTGCTGTAATGATTATAGAATAATATAAATAATTTTGCATTCGCCCCAAAAAATCCAATTTTTGAATGAAATTTTTTCTTTTATTTAAGAACTTTTCTTCATTTGTAACATTTTTTGACTGGAAACTTATATTTATATAATTTAAGATAAATCGATTATAATATAATTTGCATGAATCAATGTAATTTACGACCAATGATTTTGTTTGAAGTTTTCATCAACTGTGCCATACTTCCACATTATGAGTACATTGCCAAGTATTAGAAAACTAGTGAACTAATGGCTTAAATGTTAATTTTCGGTATTTGTAAAATAAATAAATAAACATAATTAATTATAAATATTATTGAACATATATAAAGATATACATGTTAAGTAATATGTTGGAATTTCAAGTATATTGTGCTTCATATTATACTAATAACTCTACATTTTTTTAATTGTAATATTTTATTAAGAAAATCAAATGATATCAAATAATAAGTGTGAAAAAGCAGAGCGTTTATTTATAAAATAAAAGATATTTAAAAAAATTATGTAAATAAATAATTTTCAGATAAAAAATATTTGAATGAAAAAAGTTTAAAAAAATGGATCACTCAAATTTATTATTTTCAAGAATTGCAAACTTTTTTTTTTTTGTTTATTCATTTTTTTCGAATCTCAAGACCCAAAAATATAATCATAAAATAAATTATTAAAAACTAAATTTAAAATTTATTTGGTATACTTAAAACACAAAATTATAGAATATATTTCAATAAGTTTTTTCATTATGTTATAGTGTACTCATTATACTTTATTACTATTATGTGGAAAGTTTTCCTGAGATTTCTTATAATAATAAATAATGTACTTTTCCTAAAATTTAAAAAATACAATTATTGTCTCCTATTGTTAGCAAATATTAATAATTTGAGTATTAAATACATATGTGGACAAATATTGAATAATAATTAATAATAGTCGAGAATTTTCGCAATTGTAAGCGGTATAAATCAATTTTTCAATTTTGAATTTCGATACTATATTTAAGACTACTAGATGATTATAAAAATGTTTTCAATATTTACTATTTATACAGCATGAGCTTTAATACAAAATTTAATAATGGGAAATAAAATAACATATGGAATAATTTTATTTTATCTTTGAATCGAATTATTATAAATCGTTTTAATTTTGAAGGGAATTGCCAATTAAGTAAATTATTTAAGCAACTTTTGTATGATTAATAAAACTATTATGGTATTTTAAGTTTCTAACATTTATTGTATATGCTGAAGCATAATAATGCTAGAGGTAGTAGTTGAAAACGATGTAATAAGGAAAATTTTTTGTTTAAAAAATAGAAAGAGAAATTCTATTAAATAGCACGCAGATTTATATCGTTTTCAATTTTGAAGTGTGTTGCCAATCAAATTACTTAAACACCTATTGTGTGATTACCAAACGATCATAAAAGGCCTAGAATACAAGCCATTATGTAATACCGTAAAGCACACAATTGTTCCTCTTTTTGTGTCCTCGTTCTGCCATCAAAATGACACAGCACACCCGTGACATATGGTGCTTGTGTTTATTGAATTGGGGGCGTGGGGTCTGGATGAGGGAGGAATATTCCCCCTACACAAAATCCGTTATTAGCAGATGATACACGGTAAGCTCTATAATAATGGTGGAAGTAAAAATGTATGTATGCCATCAGTCGTTCTAGATAAGCAAAAGCATCCATACTATATCGAGCTCGACAGATGGCGCTTTAGATGCAACACGTGCGTTATCGTCTGTACAAGTAATTCGAAAATATTCTTTCATGTTTGAGGAAAGTAAAATGTTCTATGGTGACCAGCACAATCTTATTACTTTTTTGGAAAAAAAAAATTATTTCTTCTTTTTTAAGGAAATTTAATAGTGTAAAAATTTTTGCATGGAAAAGTAATTAATTTCTTATCTTGTATAATGAACAAAACGGCAAGAAATTATTTTCGCATTTTCGCGCAAAATACTCATGAGTGATGAATCAAATTTGTGATATAAAAGAAAAGAAAACACATAATAAGGAGTTAATTTATTGACTGTAACGACATGTGTTCTTTTTTAACCTCCGCACATACAATTAATTTACATTTTCTTAAATAATTAGATTTTTTATAATAGTGTTCCCAAAGAGAATAGAAAAGAATGCTTATTTTAGCCTTGTCTTCTTCTTAATTTGCGTAATGTCTGAGTAATAATTTTTATTGTATAACTCGTAATTTGTGTCCAAACATTTCGATATAATTTTATTCAGTTTGAGTACATAATTGTTAATGTACGATAATTGATTTAATTATATTATGCATTGCTGAAAATATACTTGAAAATATAAATGCTGTTATTTTAATTCTCCTTATTTTAGAAAATTTTACAAACTTCTTCGATGAGAACTCATAATTGTCAAATTTTTGAGTAAATCAAGAACAACGGGTATATTTTACAGTAAAATTCTAAAAACTAAACGGGCATTTTCTTTGAATAGTAAATTATAAAAAACCTAAAAAAATGAAGTATATTTTTGATTCTTTTATTAATATCACATCACAAAAAATATTAAAGTGAGCATTATGTGGTCACCAAAGACGGAAAATTTTTCGAATGTAGTAAAATTTGGTGTAATTTTTTTCTTCGCTCAAAATTTACCAAAACCTATTAATCGCCAATTATAGATTGATGCAGGCGAGGAAATTTAATTATCATGTATTACTGGTTATTTTTAATTAATAAGATTATTAATTTATACTTGTACTACTTGTATTTACAAGTGTAAAAATGCTCCGTACTACTCTTTCACCAATATCATTATAATCTTTTTATGTCTGATTTGGTATGAAATTGAAAAAAAAAATACATGGTAAGAATTCCATTTGAATAATTTTCTGCTAGATTAGAGTTGCACTTAAATAATTTACCATTTCCATCATCATAAAAAATATGAATAGCTCTATTTTGTTAGAAGTTAAATAACGTCCTTTTTAGCTGAATTTACCGACAATTATTCTATTAAATGTGCTTAACTGTTAAACACATTTAATAGAATAATTGTTGTTGTTTTTTTTCCTTCCTTAAATTTGTTACCTGAAATTCTTAAAAATTTTGAATTTTACCTTAATTTTGTGATTTTTTAATATATATATATATATATATATATATATATATATATATATATATATATATATATATATATATATATATATATATATATATATATATATATATATATATATATATATGCTAGAATCATTTCGTTAGCGCAAATCCCCCATGTTGGCATTTTTGGTGAAAAAAAGAAATAATAACTGTTATATAGTTGGAAAAAATATTTTGAAAGCAAAATATTCAAAATATTTCAAACAATTTAAAATACGTATTTGTAAAGTACTTAAGAGAATAAGGGTAAAGCTACAGTTTGTGATACTTTGTTTCACTTGGTGATTCTATCACCTGCGTGCTGTCGAAACGGAAAAATTCCTTTCATAATTGTTTTTAATTTTTTAAATATGTGTTATTAAAGTAATTTTAATCAGGAAATTTTAATTGAAAAAATATAATTTTTTGCTTTATGATTAGGTTTTAAAATTTAAGGCAATTCATTTCTTTTCCTGAGTATATTTTCACAAAAATCTATTTCGTTAAAATAAATAATTTAACTTTACTTCTTAAGAATTATTTCTATATAAGAAATCTTTTTTTATAATTTCTTTATAAGAAATAACTTGACACGATTATTTTTTATGTTGTTAGGATTAGTGGTTTAAGATATTTCACAATTTTTTCTGATTTATTGCCCGATTGCATCCTTTAGAAAGAGAAAATTTACAACCAACCCCATTAGATTGCTGACAAATTCCAATACTTGAATCATCTTTAGCCTAACGGAATAGAAACCACCGAAAATCATCACCACGACTGTAACGCTCACTTTTACTTACAAAAGAAATTTATCAATATAATATTACATTTCGATTATGCTGAAAATAAAATACCCTATATTTCGGCCAAATTTTCTGATATCATGTATAAAAGTGTCATTTAGAATTCAACTTTTAACAAAGGAAACGGAAAAATTACACAAAATAATCTTTTTTACTAAATGAATTTCTCAAATAAATTTTTGAAACACATAGGTCATAAAAATTTTTGGAGTCGCATTCTATTTAAGCATTTGTTTTTTAATTGCATTCAATTACTCAATAATATTTAATCCCTTTTTGCCAAATTTTCATATTATAGTAGCGGAAACATAGAATTAACACATGTTTAACTTTATAGGCTTCCTCTACATTAAAATCTTTAGCAAATTATTGGGCTACTATCCCATCAAGACTCAGAATACAAGATTGACAACTAGCCCATTGAAGTTATAATCATATTTCTTAAAATTTTATTTGCATATTACAGTCAGTAGTAATTGCCAATGCGCATTCCTTAAATTATCAGTAAACTTTTCGATATTTAGGTCAGTAATTGATTTTATATGTTAATGATTAATACATTTGTAAACATTTCTTATAAAATCACCAAGATGTTATTTTATCATAATTCTTTTTTGTGTTTTAATTTTGATACTTAATTTTAATAACTGAAGTTTCAATATTTAATCATTTTAATGTTGAGCTAATTAGTCCTCAAATATAAGTATTAATTTTTAATTAATTAAACTATTTTAAAAATTATTAGTTTATAATTTATTTTACTAATTAATTAAAAAAATATTCAAATATAAGAAATAATAATAAAATATATAGTTTAAGTATAAAAGAGTAAATAATTACAATATATTAATAAAATATTTGAAAATCTCTAAGATTAAAAATGCAATTATTTAGATATGTTTCCATGGTTATTCTACATAAATTAATATCAAGATTTCAACATTAATTTGGCATCAGTAACTAAGCATAATTAATATCACATCGCAGGAATTATTTTTTTCATACCTATGAAAACACAATAGATAACAAAATTCAGAAATCTTAATTCTAAAATTTATTGCTTCAAATTTTTTCTTACGTATCTTTCATCCTTTTTGAAAAAAATTCATGTATATTTCTTTTAATATTCTTCATGTGACTAAGCCACTATTTGTCTATATAACATTATTGTGTTGCTCTTGTTTTTCCTTAACACATACTTTAATTTGTATTTATTTTGTTTCATCAGAAACTCTTTATTTTGAGTAATTTATGACAACTTCTATTACAAGGTTTAACAAATTACAAGGTTTTTTATTAATTTTTATATAACTATAATTTTTTTTATAAAAACACAGTAAAACAGAAAATAATAACGCAGGTGAATAACAGTTGGATAACAATAATCAAATGTACTCTTTCTCCAATTTGCAGCTGAATGTTTATCGCTAGAATCTTCTATTCAATAATTGGTGAGCTTAATTCTTATGGTTACAGTGAATGTTTGTAGGCGTTTGGTGTCCCTATTAACAGTAATTTCTATTTAAATTAAGCTTAGAGTGCAAAAATTAAGTTTAGTATGATTAACGAAACGAACCAGAACATGCTTTTATATTTCCTCATCATAAAGATACTTTTTAATATTTTACTATTTTGTCAAATCAAAAAGAACTGTTCTAATTTTTCAAATAATAATTTATTTTAATGAAATCTTACCAACTTTCTGTGCCTTAAGATAAGATATAAACAACAAAAAATATTTTAAACGCTTAATTTAGACGATTATAATATGTGTTACTTGTCTTAAAGTGTTATCTGACAGAATTCGATTAACAAACCACTGCGAGAAACAATCCAATTTTTACAAATAACTGAAAATAAAACATTTTTGTTTGTGCAGTTGTCATTCAAAAGAAATATTGGTATATCTAAACTCAGTTTCATTTAAAACACTTTGAATCGACGAAGAAAAATAGAAAAATTAAATAATAAAAATTGGAAAAAATAGAAAAGATGGCAATTTTTTCTTTTTCAGCAAATTAACTTAATTGATTAATAGATATTATTTTTCGATAACGAAAAAATGTTTTAATTAAACTGTACGTTTTAAAGTTTTCTGTGTAATCATTTAAAAAAAGTAAGGAAATCACTCTGAGAAATTGCATCATTTTTTTAAATTCTCTGGATTCAGTGTGGCGTTCCAAAATAATAAAAAAATCTCAGGATTGATTGTGTGATCATTGTTAGAGCATACTCTTAAACATTTAGATAAAGGAAATAATTTAGCTTTTATTCTTATGTGCTTTTTTTCTGTAATTTATCATGCTTAGAATGACTATATATATACACATACAAAAACATAATATAAAATTTTGAAGATAATAATTTGTTATTATTTTTTAAATACAACTAAAGCTGCATAAAAGCATAGTTATCTTCCATCGTTATCCTCTTTTCGATAGTAAATGAATCTCAGAAGAATAATCTAAATTGCATGAAACTTACTCAATGCACAAATAGTGATGAAATATGCAGGTATCAAGCAGAAGACCACGTAATACTTGACCTGCCACTACCCGGAGATATAATTTTTCTTGGAGGACATTGCGAGCAAGACCTTCATGTGTCCCAGGCGCCATTGGACGCAACATATCTTCCGTTACATAGGGATTCGAACTCGCTACCTTCCGATAATGAGAACAACGAACTATCCAACTTGTGGCCTTTGAATGCCAATCATGCTACTTAGATATAGTTTACAAAAACAAGGAAAGACACATTATCGTTTGGAAAAATTTGATTTCTCTTAGACATTTTTCATGTGCAGGTAAAATATGTTTTATAAAACAGAACGAAGGTGATTTGAATATCTTTCTGATTAGTCCGTAACCTTAGAGAACAGATAATTATTTTCGATGGTTATGATATGACGGAGGCTGTATTTTCAATTAACGAACAATTACAGTGTGGGTGATTTCTGAAATGGACTTCCCTTTGATATCTCTTGATGTTCCTGGCATTGCATCGTTTCAATGGTCCATTGTGTTGTGGACAATCGAAATTTATGCTTGCTCATATAAATCACAAAGAAAAACTTATGTAATGCTCATTGATGACAAATTTCATCTCAAGCAATTATTTTTTCATCTAATTTATTTTTACATTAAAATATTAACAAAATTGTTAAACTTTATCACGAAATTATTTTTAGCAATACATTTGGAAACAATACAAAATCATCGATTGTATTAATTTTTTTGTCGTTTAAATAAACAATTGAATTTTTTGACATTCCTTATATTGCTAATTGAATATAACTGAAATGAATAATCTTTCAACTTTTAGTAAGATTTTTAATTCACCAACCAATAAAATTTTGGAAATAATTTTGATTTGAACCAAAAATCATTAATGTAATATACGCTGATTGAAAATTCTGGATAGAACTGATTGTGATAAAAATATATTATACGTTTATGAATGCATACTTAGAAAAGAATCCTTTTTATATTTCTTAAAAATTCATTTGCTATAAAATTACAATTTTCCTTATTGAATTTAATAATTTATAATACTAAACTTGTACTCACTAGCATTTTTATATAAAGCAGTTGCAAATGCTTTAAGACATTCATGAGCGGAAAAAGTAGAAGGTCATTTGGATTCTTTTTAAATAAAGAACTTTAGGTATTTGAAAAATAATTTTATAACAGCACATTTAAAAACTTATTTACAATCAGATAACCATATTTGTAACATTAAATAAAAAAAACTACTTGCTTATTACAATTCAAAATTGTTTTCAACCTCATCATACTGGGTGAAAAAAGAAGGACAGTTTTAAATAATGAAAATTAAAGTCTTGTTAATAAGGAATTCTTCTGCTATTTGCTTTAATTACTTCAAAAACTCTATTTGCCATTAAGCCGAGCTGGCAGCCGAATGGTTAGCGCTCTTGCCTTCGGTTCAACAGTTCGTGGGTTCGAATCCCACCTTGGGCATGGATGTTTGTCGTGGTTTGGAATCCACTTCAAACCGTAAGTCCCGGTCTAATTAGCCATCGTGTGCAAAAAATGACCGTTGAGCGACAAACAAAACAAAACCAACCTATTTGCTATTGAATCATAAGTCTTGAGTTTCGATTTGACAAAATTTGTCCGAAACACAATTCAAAGCTTCTCGAAGTTCGATCAACGATTCATATTGCTTGCTATTGGCGTAAGCACCCGAACAACTATTAACTATATATTTTTAACAATATTGAGGTCTGTTTTTGTAGCAAACTATGGCAAAACCAGAACATTAATTGTTTCAAGCCAATTATTAATGCCATTGACCGTGTAAATTATGCTAAATATTGCTGAAATATCCAATTTTCTCAACCTAGCTAAACGACATAGGGAAGAAGCTTTAAATTTAAAATTTGAATATAATCCATATGTTTCTGTCTTCCATCCAGAAGTAATAGATTTTTTTCGATCGTTCCTAACAGTTATCCAAACCATTAAACTGCCTCCTTATATCTGTCTGGTAGAATAAGTTTCTTCTTGTGTACCCAGACAATGCCAATAATTTTGATAACCGTCTGGCCCATTTAAATTGAATTCCTTTTCATCAGGAAAAATAACTGAAGTCCATTCGGAGTTCCAAGGCATGTGTTCTTTGGTCCACTGAAGCCGATGCTCAGTGTGCCTTTCGTTCCATTTAAGATGGTGCTTTCTATTCTTGAATATAAACGTACCTGATCTTTTTATGTAGTAGTAAAACGTTCTTTTGGATACATGTGTGATTCCAGGTCGGTGTTGTGCTTTTCCAGTGCTTCCATGATTTATTTTTAGGTTCTTTAAGGATTTTTCTTTGATCACGTAGAATCAACTTTCTAGGCCTTACTCTTTGGATTTTTCATGAAGTTAGAAACAGTGTTTGGATTGATTTGCAGGTACCTTGCAATTTCTCTTATACCTTTTCCCACTTTTTTACATCCCACAAATTGGCCTTTTTGAAATACATTTAAGGGCTTCTCCCTAAGCATTTTAACTGTACAAGATTTTTTCAACAAATTATATGTCTAGAAAGAAAGACAGTTTAAAAGAACAATGCTTTCAACATAATACTACTGCGACAGATTCCAAAATGAGAGCATTTTGGCAGTTGACCTTCTACTTTTATCTTGGATCTAAAATATTTAGAGCAGTTTCAGACTGCGAAGCAGGCCTTTATTTTTTCATCTGAAATAATTCCCATCGGAAACCTGACTTTACTTACAGAGATGCACATTGATATCTGCGGAAATAACCAATCAGCGGTTGGAGAGTTTTAGTAGGCGTGGCAATTAAAAGCAAAAATTTCAAAGTGTGTTAAAGATAGAATACAAACTACAGTAAAAAAGTGAGAAATCTTGATTAAATAATTCAAAGTAGAAAATATAGAATATAAAGTATGAAAACTCTACATACAATATTTACATATTTATAAACACTTATCCATTTTCGCTTAGAAAGAAATTTGCTATAGGTCTAAATCTGCATTCTTTAAATATTTATAATTAAAAATTTCTTTGAAATTTTAGGCTTCACAATTAACAACTTTTTCATAAAGTTTTTTGTTTAATTTATCAATATGATCTGTTAGATCATCCAGCTTTAAGTCTTGCACAATATTTTTATTCATGATGAAATACGATGGATTTCTGAAGTTTCGTAGGAGTTTAAACTGGAATGTTTTAAGTATTCTTTTGTCAGTTTTATTGAAGTAATTCCATTTTGGGGATGCATATGCTATTATGGGTCTGATCACGAAAATATAGAGAAGTCTTTTAAATTTAAGAGAAAGTTTTGATTTACCCCCCATAATTGATTTTAAACAGCCATAAGCTTGAGTAGCTATTTTAATGACATTTTTTTAAATAATTTGACCAAGTTAAATCACTATTTAGAGTTAAACCAAGATACTTTGCAGAGTAGACTTTAGGAATTTCCTTGCCAAATAAAATTAGATTATTATTATTTTTATGTTTCACTTTAATTTTTTTTAAATATCAATGCGATTTTTCAGCATTAATTGAAATTCTCCAGTTGGTACACCCTTTTCTACTTCATAAAGTAATAATTGAATTTTATGAATAGCATTATTGAGGTTACTGGCTTCAGCAATTATTGCAGTGTCGTCTGTATAAAAAGCGATTTTCGTGGTTTCCTCTTTTAAGTTAGGGAAGTCATAGGAGAAGAAGAGATAGAGTATTGGCCCCAATATGCTACCCTGAGGTATTTCTACTTTGATGTTTAAGGTCAAAGATGTTTCATTTATATTTGTAACTTGAAAGTGTCTGTCTTGAAGATATGAGTATAGCAACAATATTAAATTTGTGTCCAATTGGAGATTGATCCATTTCTGTATTAGTCCATTATGCCACACACGGTCAAATGCATTGAATACATCTTACATAATCTTGGCAATGTAGAGGTTTCTATGAATATAACTTCCAATAATTTCTATGATTCTAATAAGTTACTTTACTCTACTTTTTTCACAGACTAAAAATACTTATCATTTTCTTAGTAGTCGATAAAACTCACTCACTGAAAATACAATAAAAATTAGTTTAATAAAATAAAAAATGAAATTTACATTAATTGCTGTAAAATATAAAGCATAATTTATAAAATATGAGTGTTCTACTTTTTCCACGCAGTGTATTATAACTCTTTCATCATTACTCAGTGATCAAGAATTTCATAGCTTCCAAGTAACCTTAATATTTTTATCACCAAGAAATCCAAATTGGTAGAACTTAAGAATTAAAATCTGATTATATGAATTTAAACGACAACTATGACAACAATTTTATAGTTATTTTACTTACAAAATATTCTAACTATACACCATAAACAAATGAAATTATATTAGGGAACTTTCAATATGTTGCACGTATTTATTTTCAATTTGTTTACTAAGTTAAAAAATGGAAAAATTAGTGTTAATTTTCCCATGATGTTCCAATATTTGGATACTTTTTTTCTACACATATTCGATAACTTTAGGACTTATAAGCAAGTTTTACTGTGGAAGGAAATACAGCATATTGTACTTTAGATGGCTGTAATAGTATTCTATCAAATTTTGGAATAAAGCTGGCAACTTTCCCAAAAAGTGGAATTCTTTACTATTTGTAATGCCTATATTATATCAAAAATTCATTAAAATTAATAACTTTGTTAAGAAAATAACGTAAATAAAATTATATCCGTTGCCCAAAGGAATTTTGTAAGTCTCATTAAAATTATTTCCAAGAAAGACGATGCAAAAATTATGTGATTCATAAGTGGAGACTCTTAAGATTTCCAAGCAAATTGGTTAATATACGTTACGTAAGAAGCCTGCTTATTATAACTCTCTTCTTCCAAGATGTATTTATGGCTCCAAGCAAAGGAGGGGCTGTTCAGATGGAAAAAATATGACATGGCGCATTTGTCATATGTGTAACACATGGTTTCACCGCCAGATTCATGCTCTCACGTTTGTCTGACGCAGCGAAAAATCTCGGGAAAGAAAATCCGGCAAAGGTATTATTATACTTTCGAATCGCAGATGAGGGCTGTGCTGCTTGTACTTTCGAATTCTTTCCTTGACAACTCAACTTATATTTTTGGCTTGGGATGGGGATGAAATTACTTTTTCTTTCCTCATGGATATTTCAGCTGTTCACTATTTAAAGAAAATTTTGGCGACATTTTTTTTTTTACCTTTAAAAAAAGAGACAAAATGATGTTATTTTGTCGACTGAACGTGTCGGCAAATTTCGATCTACAGTATTGCATATATCTTCCCAGACATATTAATGAACGCGAAGGATATCATAACACTCTATTTATCTGATAAACTACTTCATTTAAAGTAAAATCTGGAATATGATTTTAAAAGTTATAAACTGGTTCATTTATAATCATCCATTAAATTGTATACCAAATATCTTAGTTTATTTATATGTAAACTCTACAATAATGACACGAGATAAAATAGTTATTAATGAATTATACTCAATTTGCCGTCTATATAATATGTAGTTTTGTATTCTACATGTTAATATATATTGCTGAAGAGAGTTATAGGATAATTGGTCTATTTTCAAAATAAAGAGAGGAAAAGAAAAACTCATAGACAAAGTATGTACCACTACCAGCACGAAATGTTTATAGTGGTACGAAATCCATTTAAAGATGTAAATCCAAGAAAATTAACCATCAAGTAAAGGTCGTATCAACCATCATATACTGAGAAGGTAATCATACATACCAACTGTTGAATTGCAAGTCAAACCGCGAATAATTTAGTACCCAATTCAGCGTGATGAAATTGAAACTTAAAATCAAAATTTTAAATATAATATTCTGAACTACATAGTATTTTAATAGACAAAATAATGATTTTGATATTTATTAATATTAAGTAAAAAGTACTTTTACTTGTTTCCCCCTTTGGATGGATAATATTTTTCAATTTATTGTTAATTTATTTAAAATTATGTTTCTGTTATTTGCATACAGAAGCTTTATTCTTCAGAATTTTGAATACAAGCCCCAACAAAAATTCAGTAAACAAAAAATAAGGAGTTTATTAGATGATGATTTTGAATCTAATTTTTACAAAACATATTTATACAATACAATATTTGTATACAAATTCTTATGAAACACAATATATTTAGCTTAATTATGTAACATAAATTTATCTCAGATTTTTTAAAGCACTTTGTTGTTTGAGATAAATTTGGAGATCAGAGTTATTTCATTTTCTTCTCTAATAATGTGTAAAATACTCACTCGCGCTCCATGCATGTAAAAGAGGTTTGCTTAGAATTTTACATAAATAATTAAGCTTATTTAACAATATTTTCTTTTCAAGTATCGTCCTAAGAAATTGAAAATTATTTGAAATTACCCTTTAAATTACGACTCTCTGTGATTTAGTGATAAGAAAGTTATCTTTAAAGTGCGAAGTCCCACGTTCTATTCTAGTTACTGTTTAATAATGAGAGGTGTTATGCTTTTGCCTTCTGCATGCAAATTTACCAGTGTGCGTATTTGGGAATTATCCAGGTTTTCTCCCTTACGATACTTGAATACAACTCACTATAATAAAAAATTTTCGCAGGAGCAATTTACATTGGGGATATTAGAATGACTAGCAACATCCTTAGACCTTTGGGTTATGTGGTACACGATATCATATACTTTTTAATTTGTATGTATATTATTTATTAATAATATTTCCCTCAAGGTACTAATTATTCATAGTTGTATCAGTAGATAGATTTTTTTTTGTTGAGGTCACACTTAAAAACTTTATGCAGTGACTAACAATAAAAACTATTATGAAACACTATATCTGCAACAATACAGATTTTATTATTCAATTATGAAGTAAATTATATTAGCAAATTATCTTAGTATTTTAACTCATTGCTACGCTTACATTACCTGCAAATATAATTTTATTTGTAAGTCGAGGTTAACAAATGAGTGCTTTCCTTTTTTTGCGATGACCATGGATGTAAGGATTGTAGAAAACATTGCTTTTTTGACTGGAAATACTTTATGTTTTATTGAAATAAAAAATCACTGAACACATTTGCAAAAGCGGTATTATTCTTGGACATGAGTTATGAGTCAAAGTAATTAGTTTCTATGGGAAAAAAGCTAAATATGGGATTGCAAATCGAGTGATTACCCTATTTATATCTTAGTTGCATTTCATGAAAATTTCATTTCTGGTCAAACATGATTATTTCTTGATATTGTAGCTTCCAATATTAAAGTAACTCGTAATCTATTGTAAAATTTTGTCTTATTGTGACAATATTTGCTCAAAATGTTCAAATAAGATTGTGATTATTAAATGAGAACTTCACAGTATTCTTTAAGAATTTTCCTTTATAGGAATTTAGATTATTAAAAATTTCTTATCTATGTTTTCCGTAGAATTACACAGTACAGATTTCTAGTAAAATGCTTCCGTATTCCACGTGTTAGCTGGGATAGGCAGGTGTTATGCATCATTTGACCTTGAATCATTTTTCAAGTTTTGCAATTTATGAGGAACTTAAGAGCAATGAAAAAGCATAAGAAAGCTGAACTGCCTTAAAGAGATCTTTTTACCATTTATATGAATTAATATATTTGAATTAAATGTTCTATTTATCCCAACTTTCGATAAACATGCGATAACACTTTCGTATATTGTCAAGTGAGGTCCTCAAATCAAATGAGAACGCAAGGTTGACCACCTTTGTCAAGGTCAAATCAGAATTAAACTTATTTATTGGATTCTCAGTTAAAGCCAATAGAGTTACGATGGTTGGTAAATAAGCATATGTATTACAGAACATATTTCTAAAAATATTTATTTACAATCTCTAAATTACTGATGGCTATTCTAGCAGCATCATTAAGATTTACATTGGTGAAATTATTAACTATCTTCAATGCTTAGTAAATTGATATTGTATTACTAGAAATTCTACTCAATCAAATAGAAAAAGAAGCTCATTTGTTCATATCAAATGCCATTAGGGTTCCATAATTAGCTGTGATAAAGATTAAGGCATATTGACTAAAGTTAATAACTACAAAATATATAATGTGAATTGACAAGCATTTATTAATCTCTCTTTCGATCAAGATTATGCTTGAATATCAAGAAACTTCTGATTAATTCGTAATGAATTAGTAAAAGAGATGATATTCATTTTCTCTCGAAATATGTGCATTAAAATAATAAATATTTATCAAATAAATATAAAATAATAAATATTTATCAAATAAATATTGAAGTGAACATATAAAAACAACAGGACAATTATTCGCTTAATACATAACGAAATTATTAATGAATCCTGGTTGAAAAATTTCTATTCAACTTTGTTGTCTTCTCAAAATTCTTTCTACTACTGTTGACTGTTTGTTAAGAATCCAAATCATCGTTAACGGTTTGGTGTCTTATGTATGCAAAATAAAATTAAAAAAGAAAAATTTTATTCAGTTAATGAGCAAAAGAAAAAAATTAAAGTGAATAAATGAAACTGATATAGTGAGCGTCATCTTAATGCTTAACAAAACTATCAATGAATCCTGGTTAAAAATTTTCCAGCTGGATTTTGTTGTTATCTAAAAATTATTTCCCGTTGTTGACTGTCAGTTAAGAATTCAAATCATTGTTAATAGTTTAGTATCATTTAATTATAAAATAACACCACACAAAATGAAAAAAGTTTAATTCAATAAATAAACAAAATTTAAAAAAAATAAAACATTGAAGGGAATAAATGAAAGCAACATGTTGGTCATCCTTTTTACACTTTACAAAACTGTCAATGAATCCTGAATCATGAAAACAGTATGGGGATCATCCTTTTAACATTAAAAAAACTCTCTATGAATTCCGATTGAAAAATTTCTGCTTAATTTTGTTGTCACATCTCAAAACTCTTTCTACCATTGTTAACAGTTGTTTGAGGATCCAAATCATCGTTATCTCAGTTTAGTATCCCATAACTAGAAAATAAAATCTAAAGGGGGGGAAATTTTTTATTCAATCAATAAACAAGAGAAAGGAAACATTGAAGCGAGTAAATGAAACCAATACGGCGAGCATCTTTTTAACACTTCGTGAAACAATCAATAAGTCCCCGTTAAACGAAAAAAAAAAAAAAAAAGACTCAATTCTGTTGTCACTTGAAATTTACTTTCTAACTTCTTCATTCGAAAAGAAAAAGAGTCGTCGTATCTTGTTAGGATCTGTTTCACTTTCCGTTTAGACAGAGCTCAGTTTAAATAAGGAACCCGTGATATTATTTTCGGGTGAGGAAAAAAAAGCATGGACTTCCACGTGACTGTTGTCACGTGATTGTCAGGTCGTAGAGGGAACATCACGCTCTGGCGGAAAAAAGGGGGTGGGAGAGCAAACGGTTGACATCTGGTTTCCATCTGCCTCTCCCCCCTTCAAAAAGCTTTTTTGTTTCATTTTCCGTCATTTTTTTTTTCACCGAGTTTTATATCAAAATTGTAAAGTCGAAAGTTTCAAGGTATTTTAAGCGAAAAAAGGAAAGAAAAACTTTCTTTCTGATATTAAAAAATAGAAACAATAAAAGAATTTTTTTCGCTTTTAATTTCGTTCCTGATATTTTCAGGTGGAGAATTCCAAAACAAATTCTTTATAAACAAAGTAACTTCACTTTTAAAGTTTCTTTTCTTTGTAAAACTATTGCTTTTACAGAAAAGGAAGAAAATTAATTTTTAATAAATGACAAATATAATCTACTTTTTATAACTTTTTTTATAAAACACATTATAATTTCAGCAAAAAATACATGAATTAAGAAAACAACTAATGAAGGAGAATTAGTATGACATTGATTGGTTGGTTGGGTCTTATGGCGCAAGGTCCAAAAATGGACATACTGCGCCAATAGTATGATATTGAAAATATTTAATTAAGATGTAGCGATATTGTAAAGGAAGTGTGTATGCACGCGATGACTCTTTTAACTGAAGAGAAAAAAGAGAGAGGGGAGACGGCATTTTTAGATTTTATTTTATGTAGAGTTAATAAATAACTGTATAATCATCATAGACTGCAAGAATTAACAGATAAATATCAAATCAAGTGTTATTATCGCCGAATTTTAAATCAATTGTAATACTTTTCTAACAAAGACAATCATTATTTATGAAATGATCCGACATAGTTCGGGAGATATAATTGATATACACGTCAGAATTAATAATATTAAAATCGAGAAAACTAGTAACAATAAACATTAATATTTAATAATGAACTTGAAAGTAAGAAACATGAATATACAGATGTCAAATAAAAGTTTATATGAATGATGTAAAATGATGTTGGACACTCGAAATTTTGTACACGGATTTAATAAAATTTGAGAAATGAATATCTACTTAATACAGCATTAAGATACAAAAGTATTCTTACGCATTACTCACCACTCAAAATGCAACACCATCAAAAACACCAGACATATCACATCAAAATGTGTGTAATAGATAACTCGTTATACAGGGAACAGAATATTGAAATTACAGTAAGCGGTAAATTACAAAATCTTGTAAAGCGATTGATGCCAAACTAGCAGTTCGTGTAATCGCCATTGTTGGCTATGACCAATTCCATGTGTACTTTTCTATATAATGCATCATTTTACTGTCGATATGTATACATTATAGTCTGTTTCTCTGTATTTAACTGGATTTTTATAACCAAGGTTACTTGGAGTTTTTAGGAATAACTTTTACAATTTTAGTGCAATATTTACCCCATGTCATTTTCCTTATTAAAAATTCTGTAAATACTTTGTCTGTGATATTTTATTTCTGTTAATTTTGTAATTTCTAACGTTAGAGCTCTGTTGAAATTCATTATTGCAATCTTGTTTTCGAAATTCGTGGCAATTCTAACACAACTTGATGTATTATTAGTGGAGCAACACCTGATAACCTAAAGTACAGACCACGAGCTCCGTCACGTATATCTGATGTTAATGCAAGCTGTTTTGCAATCAGGGATCATACGTTTTCGATTGGTGATAGATAGGGAGAACAAACAAACCAAAACAGCAATTCAATCTGATAGGTAAAGAGAAACTCTTGATTATTGCTTGGCACTTGTGGTCAAGAATTATCCTCTTACCGTGGGGTTAGTTGTAAACTTTGAAGATAATGACACTGAAAATATCTCTCATTGTTCAGCTGACGCTGTCTGTTCATTGTACCGGCAATACGCATAGATATGCAGGAGTAAAATCCTTGACCACCCCAACTTATGATACTGTCTGCAGAACCAATAGAGCAATACATTTCAGAAATCCCTTACCACAATGTCTCCAAACTCAAATTTGAACATCGAGATGTTGCAGACAGACTCAGAATTCATCAATGAAGGCATTGTTGTTCATTCTGTTGCCCATGTATATTGCTTATTGCACCTTTGGTGGTGCAAAATTCCTGTGTTTTTGAATGAAAGTTAAAGAAAACAGTAGATGTCTTGTGGATACTGTACGAAGCTGTAAACAATGTCCAATGGTACAATGGACACCAAATGATATGTAAAAAACTTAATATGATGTGCTATGGCTCCTGATATTGCTGATCGATATCCATCACTGAAATGGGCACAATATGCCTGCGTCGCAAGACGCACATCTAAGAAGAAAAAAAGTAAAAAGGAAGAAAGTACTTGGTAGGAAATTTCATCATTAACATCAGACAGTTAATGTTAACACATATATAGAATGTAATATGTTAACCAGATTATTGTTAATATAACACAGTTTATGTATTTGCAATAGTGCTATATTAATATTTACAATATGTAATTGGTGAATTTTAATGTGAAACACTTGTAATCGATCAACATTGTGAAATCAAACAAAATACGGTAACGAGGCAAACGATGCTTTAAAAATGCATGTGCGGCTTCTGGTGATTCATTAAAACAATACATATTTGTTTAATCTTGAACAGTTATGTGTTGTTTAATATGACGTATCAAATTTGTATTGAAATTATGATTCTTTTTTTTGCATTCCGTAGTGTTAGTGGCAGTATGTAGAGGAATGTTTTGGTGACGTAGTTAGTTTTAGTTCATCGATATTACTTAATTTCATACAATTCATACAATTCTTTTTGCCTAACATTATAAGCGGTGCAGGCGAGCCCCGGACTGCAACTTAAAGTTAACGAATTTGGAATATTCGCCCCATCACCAAACACTTCTTGATTTTACAGTCAGATGATGGTCACACTGCAGCTGGCACTCTCTTTTTACATCCACGCCACACCAACGGAAGGAATTTGGACGTCACATATTAACCGATTTGGGGCCGATTGGGTGATGTTGAATATGGAGATAAACATTTGTTTTTACGTTTTTTTATAAACGTAAAAACTCTTATTTTTACGTTTATAAATACGTTTAAAATATGTGTTAATTGTTTTAAGTTAATGTATCATATTGCATGGTGTTTTTGGCATCATTTTGTTTATTCAAACACTTTTGGAAGAAAAAAATCACCAAATTTCTCCAAGAGGTACCTTGAAATATATTTTTACTTTTATGTTTTTCTTTCACTCTTAATCTGATAAAAATGACGTAAACTAAGTAACCCAACCTACTAAAAAGCTAAAGACTTTCAAAAAATCCTACCTAGAAGATTTAGTCTTAGTTAAAGTTGCTATTTGCATTCATTCATCTGAAATCTCTGTCAAAATGCAATCCTGTCTAATGCTAACCACATCTAGCACCAATTGCTTGGAATATTAAAAAGTCAATAACACTATGTTATAATTTTGAATGTTTCGCAGAGAAAAATTGCTTGAAACATTATAAATTCAATTGCAGTTTTTAATCTAACCGGCTTACATACCTGAAAATTCATATTCCAACGTCCACTTAAAACTTCCAAGTGGGAAATATTTTAGTACGTTTTTAGAAATTATTGACAATTTTTGGTATAAACTAAAATAAAAGTGGGTAAAAGACGACGGAACTGAAAAGGTTTGGCACGATTTCCAATTTTCGCGACAAGTGTTCCATAGCTACGTCGCCAACCTAAATAATGTCACTTCGCGCAATCTCCGGCTACCAAATATCAATCGTATTCGAACTTAAACTTCGGGGAATCACGAACTTTTTCGAATTCTAAATATCAAAATTTTGAATATTTCATTATAATTATGTTCTATAGAAGTATTAAAATTCTAATAACTAGAAACAAATTTTTTTGATTAAAACTCGAATTTTAATATACCAGACAGAAAATCAACGGAATATTTGATTCCATTTTTCGAAAACTTGATAGAATCTCTTGCTAAGGAATTTTATACTTCAAAATTTCATAAATTTAAATTTCTTACTCGTAAAGGTAGGAAGCTTTTAGAGAAGACTACCAAGTCCTGATATCACACTCTTCATAGGACAGAGAATTAAAAAATTTCTGAATTAAAAAATTGAAAACAATATTAAATTTTTTTGTTTTACAATGAATGTCTTTACGGTTTTTCAAGTATTCCACCGATCAGAAATACACTGGGGAACATGAGTAAAAGGAGTTCCGACTCCAATATTTAATGATTTCGTAACTATATTTCGAAATCATTAAATATTGGAGAAAAGAGAATTTTTAAATGTTCTGTATATATCATTTGATTTGTTATTATCTAAACTACATGCGAGACATCATATCTTGGTGGAAAAGTTTTAAGCAAAATTAAAACGAATAATATAAACATCATTTTTTTCTAGATTGCAATTTATCCCGAAAACTACTTTCATGTTTTTTTCCTAGAAACTATGGCCCGCGGAAGGTGATGAAATTAATCTATGTCAAATATAGATTTCTAGGATATATATGTGGGATATTTAATTTTTCGTTTATAGATAAGAAATACGATAGATAAGAAATGCAAATAAATACATTCCAATAAAAACTTTTGAGAAATTATAAAATCAGTAATGTTATCATTTTTATTTCTATTATTGTACAAAAAATATTCGAAAAAGTTAATTTAAAAGAATTCTTTTTTTATTCTTTGAGAGTTTGAAACATTTACCATTAATAAAAATATCATTTCCCAGATTAAAATGATATTCTTTTACAAAGACAAAATTTTTATCAAATTCGATCACAGCTTAAATTTTCTTTGTCCACAATTTTTATAAATACTGTCTGCACGTAATGAAATTCAGCACAAAAGAAATAAGACATAATGCAATTAAAAACGTTATTCTGAAGTTGTATTTCAGTATTTACGTGGCTGTCATAGTTTCATTATTTATAATACTCATTAATTTCTGAAAATTTCTAATTTTTATGATGAATACGTTTAATTGTGATTTTATAAAACGTGGAGCTTGTGATCTAGACGATATCGAGACTGCCGTCCAGACGATATTCTTTGATATTAAAGTTAAATAAAAATATCGTTTGTAATTTCTAATAGACCGGATGTTGCAGGATATAAAATACAGGTGAAGTTCAAAAGGATGTGGAATAAGAGGGAGGAAAGCGATAAAAAAGTTGAAAGAGCGATTTGGAAGGAAGATTTAGTGCAGTGTAGATTGACTGGTGACGTCACTGTATCTGGGAGAAGGGGTTTTTCATCTAAAATTGATAAATGCATGGGAAAACGGAAAGAAAAAAACGTACGAAGGTCGTCCGCAAGGATCACTTCCGAATTCTTTTTCCGGTTCTATGTTCGGTGTTAAGAACCCGATTACTATTTCCTCATGATAAAATCTTTATGAACCTTCATATTTTTTATAATCCGTCTCAAATGTCTAGATATTTTTTCAAAAATTTTTTGTAAAAAAAGATTGCTGTAATTGATAACTGAGAACTAATCAGTTTGTAATTATTGACCGCAGTTTATCTAGGGGAATGCGCCAAACCAGTTGCCATTCAATTTCATCTTTTTCAATTGTTGTCAATGTATAATATTGAATAATGAAATTATGCTTACATTACTATAACAGCCTCTTCACCAGTCGAGCATGAAATGAATACGCGATTGATTTTGGCACAAAATAGATATTCTATTTATTTTTAGTGTAAATATTGTAATATTCAGACACCAAGAATTCATCGTAGCTTAGTGGTAAGACAGAAAGCTCAGGATTCTATCCCAGCCATTGTTAAACAACGAGAGATGAATGTTGCGCTTCCGCTTTCTGCATGCACGTCTGTAAGTGTGGAAGCTTGGGAGTTTATCTTGATTTCCTCCTTTGCTACACGCATATAAGGTTCACTATCTATGAAAAGTCCTCTCGAAAGGCACTGTAATCTGTGAATGTTAAAACATCTTATTTCAGCGTTTAGTCTCTCAACTATAAGGTTTAAAGTACTTAATATCTTTATATATAAATAATATTGCCTTCTGGTAAGTTTGTCACTAATACTGAGCAGTATTTATACTTGTTTCAAGGGAGGAACCTCGGAAGATTCCAAAGCATCTACCCCGACAGATATGCATACAGAAAAAAGCATAAAATTCATCTTCCGTTGTTCGGCAATGGTTGGAATCGAATCTGGAACTTTATGTTTAACTCGTTTAGAGGTGCGAAGAGGAGGGAATCTGCTCATGTATCAATTTGAATGTCGCTCAAAATCATGATATGGTCACCAGCATTGAGATGTTTTGATCTGCAGATAACAGATAGTTTAAGCATACCCTAATAATCTAACTTAACAAAATATAAACTGAGTTTTGTACACTGATTTTCTGTGACTTCTCCATGTAAAAGTATTGGGTCGGCAACTAAGTAATTGCGGATTTAGAAAATTATTTTAGAAAATCAAAGACAATTTTTTCATGGAACTAAATAACTTTATTCTGTAATGTATTGACCATTTTGATCAATGACCTTTTGCCATCTTTCAGGCAGCATCATAATCCCACGTTCATAAAACTTCTGGTTTTTATTAGCAAAAAACTGAATCAGGTATGATTTGACATCATCATCATTATTGAAATTTTTACCATTCAAGGAGTTTTGTAAAGATCGAAACAAAAAGTAATCAGATGATGCAAGGTCAGGACTATATGTTGTGTGCGGCAAAACATCCCAACTAAGCTCCAATAACTTTTGCCGAGTAACCAAAGATGTGTGTGTCCTTGGATTGTCATGATGGAATACAACACCTTTTAGATTTGTCAATTCGGGCCGCTTTTCTTCAACTGCATTGTTTAATTTCGTTAGTTGTTCAATGTAGACATCAGGATTGATCGTTCGGTTGGGCGGTAAGAGTTTAAAGTAGACAACTCCTTTGTAATCCCACCAAACTGATAACAAAACCTTCTTTTGATGAATATCAGCTTTTGATGTTGTTTGAGATGGTTCATCTGGCCTGCTCCACGATCTTTTCCGCTCGATATTGTTGTAAAAAACCCATTTTTCATCGCCAGTTATCAGTCGTTTTAAAAATGGATCATTTTCATTACGTTTCTTTAGCAAATTGCAACTGTTAATGCTTTGCGTTTAGAGCGTTTCTCTCAGTTCGTGAAGAACCCATGTATCGAGCTTTTGAACATAGCCAAAGTGTCTTAAAAGATTTTCAATGCATGTATGTGATACATGAAGCTTCTCTGCAATCTCACGTGTTGTACTGTGACGATCCGAATCGATTATTGCTTTGAATAGGTATCATCAACTGGACGACCAGAGCGTTTTTCATCTTTGAGTGAAAAATCACCAGCACGAAATTTGGCAAACCAATTTTGACACTGCCGTTCTTTTAAGGCTTCGTGACCATAAACAGCACATAACTTTTTATGGGCTTACGATGCGTTTTTCCCTTTGCGGAAATAAAAAAGCAAAATATGACGAAAATGTTCCTTTTGATTTTCCATTTTTCAACGATAGTCGAACGAAAACTACGCAACCGATCAAAAAAAAATCTTTTTTACTAATTGATAGCTGAATTGCCAACTATCAAAGAACAAAATGTGTTTTACATTTGTACTGCGTCTGCAAATCTAAAAATTCAACTGGAGCCATCTATGAGTGATATCCGCAATTACTTAATTGCCAACCCAATAGTTTAAAATATATAAATGTGTAGCTGTTGTTACATTCTTTAATGTTTGGATAAATAACTAAAGAAGCCATTTGAATCATTTGATAAAAGAGCAGTTTTATCTGCCTATCTTTACTCTGGATTTTTTATCTACAGAAGCTGCCTCACCTTTCTTTTGTCATGAGTTCATGGATTTCAATCTAGCCTGAGGAGTAAGACAAAACGTTTTTGACTCTTCATCAAAAATGGCAATTATTTCTATTCTTCATCTTTTACTCCTTTACTTAACAATAACGTTAAGTTTCTCGTGGTGTGAGATTTTGGGAATTTGATTGGTTGAGGAAACGAACTCAATTGATTTTTATTTATCCGGTCTAACGAAGACTTTCCAGTTTGGGTATACTCATTGTCATTTGATTATAGCACAAAATTGGAAGTTACGTAATATATGTGATGTCAAATGTGTTAATGACAGTATAGTCAATCTGATTCAATTAATTATAGTTATATTATAGCTGCCATACATCTGTTTGTTTGCAATATGCTCTTGAATTTAAGATTCTGGCAACGGAAACACTGCTTTACACATTCAGACATCATCTAATTTTGAATTATGGCAAAGAGAAGAGGTCGATTTCTGAGTTGGATCATCCTCTCCATATCATAATTCAGCAGTGAAAATACTATACCATTTGCAAGCTATTTTACGTGCTCAAATGGTCATTCATGAACATTTAGCATCTTTGGCTGATCAGGTATAGAACATGTTATCTCCAGCAGTGAAAAAATGCTCTTCGCTACCAACGCTGTTTTTTTTTTTTTTTTTTGTATTTTAAAAGACATTGCTTATAAATTTGGTTCACCCAAAACCATAATTAATATGTCTACGCTGTAATGTATCTTTCCCCACTTTTTGTTTTATTCGTAATTGTTTTCGTAATTAGTTTTTCTTTGTAATTATTTTTAATAACAATTTTTTTTAATTCTTATAATAAATTATTTTTGTGTCCTGTTCATTGATTGAAAAAGTCAAATATAAATGAAAAATATAGTTGATTTTATTATAGTATATGATATCAGCAGCAAAGGCATTTTGAATGAATGATGAATATAAAAAATCAAATAAATAATAAGGTAGTTAACTATTATTAATTTAAGCCACACCTTTTCACAGACCTAAATCATCTGTAAACAAGAATGGCACGTGCCATGCGCGCCACCACGAACGGATATCCGCATTACAGCAGTGGATTCTCTACTTGCATACCTAATCACATCTATATTCGGGTCCGAAGAAGATCGCTCAGTGACAGATGGTGAAGGATTTGCAGATTTGTCCCAGCTGCCCGCCATCTTTGAAATTGAGCGAGCAGGTGAAATTCAAAGAAGGTTCAGCCCAGAACCAGGTGTAACTATACAGAAGTTGCGTGTATTTTACATGAGGTGCAGTATTTTAAGATCTATTTGGGTGTTCTTGAAGCTTAACTCTTCTTATAAATCTTCATTGTCTGTCTTTAGGACTCGAAGTAATTACAACTTCTTTCTTTTTCAATTTCGAGTGGTAACAGCCCTTCGGATAAGAACAGTTACTTTGTGAAGCTCGTTATTTATTCACAGATACTTTCTTAGAAGATATGTAAGGCAACAGCAGATCTTACGCAGTTAGATAAGCAGTTACTAAACTCAGTATTTTGAAAAAAGATTAAGGACAGAATTTAACATTCTTCTAGAAATATGATAAAAACATTTCCTCATCAATGTTTTACAAAGCTAATACGTTATTATTAAGTAGAAAGATATATAAAATTTTAACCTTAATAATTGTATTTGCAGCTTGATCTTTGCGATATTTTTATAAAATATCGTAATTATTATTAAATTATTCAAAATGTTTTTGATTCAAATAATTTAGTTTTTCATTATACACATAAGTAGTTTTATTACGTAAATTTCTTGTCAATTAAAAATTGTAATTGCAAGAAATCTGATTTCATTGAAGAATAATTTGGAAGAAATTTGATTGCAATTGAAGAAATTAAAGCCATCGTAATTTAGAAAAATAAGACCACCATATATTGATTTTTAATATTGCCAAAACGCTTTAATTGCTCTTTATAATAATTTTCAAGTTAACAAATAGAGAAATACTTCACTGTCATAACCTATGCGTAGATTTTCATAGAAGAAATCTACGTTAAATTCAAATCATCCCGAGAAACATTGTGAAAGGTGGAAAGGAAAGAGTTAGCTCAGATGTCAACCTCAAAATTTAAAGTTATAAAGTAATGTTTTAGAATATTTTTCGGGTGTTTTATGGAGAGAACTTCTTCAGAAGCTAATTAAATAGCTCTTTTTGGATGAAAGTATACAAGTATAAATGCAAATAGTTCGAAAATTAACACTTAGTGTAGACTATATGACATATTTTCAAAAATAGATTCCTATGAGTTTATTTAGATAGAAATCTGTCTATCATAACTGGATTGTTTGATAGACAGAAGTCTGTATATCAAATCTAGATTATTTGATATACAGTTGAATGTACGGCTCCAGGAAGAGAATCAAGAAATCATTTTACCAACTAAACCGTTTCTCACTTTTCAATAATAGACATTGTTTCCTGTAAGAGAAATACGGATTTAGTTATTTTTCTACAATTTACATCAATTTAAATTTTACAGGTATTACATTAAAAATGATATCGATAATTAATTATCTTAATACTTAAAATTGTGTAATTTATGAAACTAATAGAAACATATAGAAATATTATAAAAAATTAAATCATATTTTTAATAAATGTTCCTTAAAAATCCCATTATGTAATATTTATTTAAAATATAATATTCATTAAAATCATATTTTTAATAAGAAAAAAATCATATTTTTTATTGTTAGTAAATTTTATGTAATACTTTTTATGAATGGATGAATTTCTTGTCCAATCTATGTTAACTCTGGTTTCCAAAATTATTTTTAGTTTAGAAATATTTCTATTCCATTTCATTTCATTTGCTTACAATAGAGATATGGCAACATTTACAAAGCCCTCTACTTCACTACTTTTGCCCTTTTTCTCTGTCAAATTTAAGCTATTATTATCAATATCACTTCAAATTTGAATCATATTAAAATTTATTTGAGTATATTGTTTGCTTCAGGGACTCATTAAGCTATTTACACCTGAAATGTTTATTTATGATATTTTAAAAACTAAGTACATTTCGCTTTATTTTTAAAATATTATGCAGTTTAACAAATTTAACCGACTTACTTTTTCAAGAATATTATTTAATGGAAAAACACTACTATGTGACTCAAAAGAATTTTAAGTTTTAACTTAAGTAAGATAATATTGGATAAATGATATTTGTAGCCAAAATAGGAGAATATTAAAGTATTGTAGTGACCCCTGTATATTATCAGGAATGGATCACTAATGACCGCTTACAGTAGGTCTTTAAGCTTATCACGGTCCATTTCACTTAAGCATTCGACGAATGTGAACTCCTTCTCAGCGATGATAATATTAGACTATACCGCGATCAGCAAAGGTACAGTATTATTTTTGATTAAGGACTCTTTTGAAAGCATTGGCCAGCCTATTCGCCAGATATTAATCCAGTAAAAGATGTTTGTGCCGTTCTTGGAATGAAAGATTGCTTTTGCCCATCACTCCTAAAACTATTCAGCAATTGGAAAGGTCTATTGTGCAGGAGTGACAAAGAAAACCCCACTCTCTTATTGATAACTTAATCTATTCCTTATCTCTCAGGCTTCAGTCGGGAAATTTTACCCCTTATTAAACACGTTTTTACATTTTTATCCAAAATATCACAATTTTTGTTTGTAAAATATACATGAATTTAGAATTTTTCGTTTAGCAAATTATATTGCTTGATCAAATTTATTGCGTTATTTATTGAATTACTCTTATTCATTGTTATTTTTATTTTCCTCAAACGTCACAACATTTATGCATAATATATTTGTCCTTTCCCTAAAGAAACATTTACTCTTCCCAGTTTGTATGAAAATCATAGTACCTTTAATTATTTTGAGTAAAGTATTTTAAAGTGAAGTAAGAACCCCTTTTATAAATGAAGAATAATGTTTGCTTCTATACCTCAAGAATGGCAGAAATTATTACAATAACTATACGCAAATTTATGTTTTCTGTAAATTAATTTATAATAGTGAGACCAAATTGCTGAATAATGCTTGGCTATTATGATTTTCAACTTTCAGCAACATAAGAAGCAAAAGTTATGGCACTACATATAGTGGAGCATCTAGTGGGTTTGTCATTGTGGCCCCGAAAGTGGATCTTTCGTAATTTAAAAGCAAGAAGCAACCAGAAGATCCCCACACTTAGGCTTTCAGTCGCAGAGGTATCTTTTCATATGGAGGATATTGCAACCACGACCTATTTTACGTGACTCAGCAGCCATTAGTGAACACGATGGATCTTCAATTCAGTCGGGATTCGAGTTCACTGCTTTCCGATAATAAGAGTGAAATGTCCGAACGAACCATGTCTCCATGGAATCTGAGATCAAGTTAAAAAGGTTTATTTTTTTCACCAAATATAGCAATTATAATAATTATCAGCATATAAAATGCAGTCACTAATTGCATTTGATTTTTTTTAAACAAATGGTATTTTAGAAAAAGAACTTTGGATGCAACTAAAATATATGTTTTAAAGTTTCTATACACACAGAATGTTGTCAGATATTATCTCGTTTGGTATTGATTAATTCAAAATTAATCAGATTAATTTAAAATTACCATGCCTATTTAATGTCTAGAATGACTGTGTCGGAACAATGCTGCTTTTGACTTCATGTTTCCATTGATTTGAAGGAGCCTGACAGAAATAGTCTATTATTCTAAAAGTTATTTTTATAACTTGAAGATGCCTTTAAAATTTTGATGATTATAATTTTCTGTTTATCTAACATTTTAACTTCTTGGATAAGATATAAAATAATTATTACTAATAATATAATTTAAAATTCTGTAAAATATGTAAAATTACGTTAATTACATTCAATACATTACATCAGAAGCTCTTTTAATGCAATATCACAATTATAAATTCAATAGAAACTATTCAAAGATATTAATTAAAATTTCAAATATACATTGAAATGAATGCGATATTAATATTTAAGTAAAATTCATTCACTAAGTATAAAGCATACTGTGTTTTTCTAAACTATAAATTAAATTATTTGCCTTATAGTTTGTATTTATTTTTGCTTCCAGCTGTGATAAGTTGGAAATTAATTAGTATTTTCACCCTGATTTCAAGCCAAGTTCCAAAATAGTGAGAAACTTATACCAGAAGTGAATGTGAGGCCTGCAAACTGCATCTACTGTTCTAACAGCAGCTGAAATTGATCAGAGGTGTCTGAAACTGACAGCTGGCACGTGTGTGTGTGATTTAGTCCTTTCCTCCTTCTCCACTACACCTTTCACTCTTTTCCATTTTAGGGTTGGAGGTTAGGGATACCCTCGAACGAGGAACCTTTTAATATAGATTTAACATACTATTATACTAGAATTCTGAAATTCCAAAACTACTAGTTGAGTTTCCCCAAGAGTAAAATTATTCTATCTATTATGGTATGTGAATTTATATATTCGAAATACACAGAGAGAGAGAGAGAAATTGTTTTTGAACTACATAAAAGTCTGAATTATTATATGAAGATTTATAATTTAAAGGTTCAATGCAAAGTATAAATATAATTTATAAATTCCGATCACATTTCATTTTATTTCCTATGTATGGTACCATAAATGTATTTATTTTCTTCCAAATGGAATGAATGACTATTTGAAATTATACCAATAAAATTTCCAGTTGTTGAATAATTTGAAATTCATTTGATAAATCTACAATGTTATTAATTTAAAATAAGGCTTTAAAATAAATTCCTGAGATATACTTCAAGTATCATGGTTGTTCTATTAAGCTTGAATGTTTTTAAGAAAAATTCTAAATTGATTGAGCATTCATAAATTAATATATTTAAAAATATTTAGTATATATTGCAAAGTTATGAGACGCTCTTACAAAACTAGAATAATATCAAGAAATATGCTGAAATTTTACAAATTGTGTATTTTTTAGCTTGACTACCAGAAATTTGGAAATATCCTTTGAAACAAACTCATATGGATAAAAAACAAAACAGCATTGATTTTGATCTGATTTGATATTACTTATAAGGATTGCTTAGCAGTTTAAAATTGTTGCTAAACTTTTATATTCACAACGTTTTATCTTCCGGTGAAGCGTTTTTATAAATGGGATCATGTTCTAAAGTCGCACTACGCCTACTTCTAGGCACCTGTACAAAAGATAAACAGAATATTAAAATGTAACATTCCCTTCTGATTGTTCAACTGTGGTAAATTAGTTAATAAAATTGACTATTGCTATATTAATAAAGCCTAATCCAAACAATGAAGATTATACGTATTCTTTTTGAAAGATACTAAATCTCACAATTCATCAATTATTGTAAAAATAATTAAACAGATTTTGTGTATGTATTAATTTTAGATAGATTAACTGCTATTTTCCAACATACCATAAACTATAAAAATTAAGAGTTGATAACTTAATAGAGAAATATCATTTTCATAATGTTGTGAAATGAAATGAAATCTGCAAATGTAAAGCATGGCTGCCAGAATATGTTTCCTGAAAGAAGGATATTAATTAAAGTTTGAAAGCAAGAAAAAGAGTTTTGATTTTGTGTGTGTGTGGGTATTTTAATACAAATGCTCTATAATAGTCAATTAGCATAACAAGGATCTCTTGTACCTTTTGCCAAAACAGCTATGGAGTGATTTGAAAGACGAATAAAGTCAAATTGAGACAAATAGATAGCTACGTCTGCATATGGAGCTCAAATATATTTTCTAAATTTCGTGCTGTTGATATGACATTTAGAAAATTCCGCCATCTATAAGCTTCTTATGAAATATTCCCTGTTGTTGTAATGGCTTAAGGTAACCATTACAACAAGAACCATAGCTCAGTATTTTCAACTACGCCTCACAAGTATAGATCAATGTTTCAGATTTATTTAAGAATTACCCTCACTTCACTAATGGGAAGGTATGTTTCAGTCCTTATAGCACATAGAAAATTTCAGAAAACGGGTATGTATTTAAGATTATCAACTATTAGATGTTTTGCTCTGTGCTGCTAGCTTTTGAAGTGGGTTTGTTGGCCATCCGGAATGACGCCTCTTTTGGAGATGTCTGGGTTGTAACATAAAGATGTAGCGCTATCCATTACTTGTATGTGTAGGTCGCATGTTAATGTATATGGTAGAGATCTCCATCCTTCGTCTGCATTTTCTTGCACCCACGGCATACACTTGCAACGGATCCCCTCTCATGGATATAAGTGGAAATGAGAGTATTGATGACCTGGCTAAAAGAGACGGCTGCTAGTTCTTCTCCAACTGATAATGGTCTCCTCTATACTGAGTAGCATTCCATTCGGAAAAGAAACATCCGGGCTACATGGAGCATCCCACCAGTTCATGATTGAAACTCTACTGATGGTCTTGGTGATTCCCTTGCTTTCAATGATTTAAGAGCTGAATAGATTATTTACTCTATGTTTCCTAGTAGCCATCTTCGTGGCCTTAAATTTGATGGCAAACGAAAGTAATATTATGCTTATTGTAAATGCTGCGTCAATCAGGCTAGTCTCCAACATCATCTTTTGTGTTAGGGATTTACTAAGCTATTTTTGATTTAGTGAGAATTGAAGGGTTCGTGGATCTGAAGAAGCATTGCTACACCAGATGGAATCAGAAACAACAACACAATCTCCTATCATCTCACAAAAGAGAACATTTGAACAGAACATGTTCTCATGTTCATTATATTGTTAAATAATGTAACATCACTTTTTTGCTAAATATTCATTTAATATCTTTTGTTAAGTTTACTAAACAAAGATATAGATAGCTTTCATTACTTGCTTTGGGAAGAACGTGAAATATGTTACCAACCATTGAATATAAGTGAATGATACATCCATACAGACGATGCAATATTCCGTGCAGTTTCTCTCTGGTACATAAACAGATATCCAAATTTTCTCACGTAAACAGCGAGTGCTTACTGATCTAGGTAGAATATCCTTGATGTATTCCTTTTCTCCAATGCAATATGATGATTTTCAACTGCAAGAAGAGAACGCTAAACTACAAGTGTTTTGCATATCAAATGATTATGCTCACCAACAAACAATTTGATGCATATAGTAACCAGATGGATTATTGACTTTGAATCTTATCAATAATGCCCTGCAAGAGTTTAGAAAAACTTGAGAAATTTGCTTTACAATTTCTTAAACTAATACTATACTTTCAACAGATTTGCAGAAACAATAATTTTCTCGTGTAACAGTTCAATAGACCGTATAATTGACAACCTTGGATATCACTTTATTGTACTTATTTGGTAACTATATTTCAGACATTTTTATACCAAAATTCAAAATTTTAATCTTTTTCTGTACTAATTTAAGGTTATACGTGCATGCTTCATTTTCTAAAACATCCTGATTGGCTGCTTGGCTGTTGAATTGTTTCTGTTATTTTATACATTTAATTGTGTAACTAAAATTTATTAAATTCTACATAAAAATTTTGAATATTTCCTACTTTACCGTAATTGTTTAGAATCTGGATGTTCATATACAACTAATAATTAAAAGATAGATTTTAGACTATTGATGGACATGCTACATATTAAATTCAAGAAGAGTGTTTGTGGTATATTTGTCTATTTACTTATCATATCTTTCTAAGTAACTAAATTAAAGATTCGTCTGTTATGAACTGTTAAAAAATTGTTACATATCAATGACAATCAATGAGCATAATTCAGTTGAAAAGCAAAAATAATAGAACTGTGTTAAAGTTAGAAAATAGGTTTTCAGAACTTTCTGGGCATGCTTACCAATAAAGATAGCAAGATCTTTTCTTGTAAAAAAATACCGGTTAAGAGGGTAAGGCAAATTTCTAAAAATATTTTAATGTGAATATTAAAACAATTAAGATAACTTGAACATAAAAAATTATTTAAATCTTGTTTTAATTGATGTAATAATTGTAATGCTGATTTATTGATGGGTATTATTTCCTAACATTCTAATAATAACTATTTCCTGACTTTCGAATTTTAAAGGGTACTTTTTCATTCGAATATATTTTTATTTGAACTAAATTGATTATTCGTTTATTCATATTCATTCTTTTATTTGAATACACTTTAAATGAAGTTTGTTTTTATTTGAATCAGGATTAATATGTTCTTTATAAAAAGATTTCTTAAATTAAATAATCCGAATGTGTAATTTATATTGAATTATGTAATACGTGATATACTCGCTACAATATGATATTCTTATCTACAATAGTTAGATTTTAAGTAAAGAAAAAGCGAGAAAGTCCAGTTTTCTATCCAAACTTGAATTGCCTTAACCTAGGTGGGGAAAGAACTGCCAGTGTCTGATTGACTCGTCAGTGGATCCAATTTATCACTTCACTTTCCACTCGCCAGCTTTCTCTCTTTCAGTTCCGGGTCTTTCGGCCCAACGACCCGGCGAGCTGCTAGATATTGCCACCTCTCCAGAAGGAGGCAGGGATGGGGGTGGAGTACCTGTCTTCGCATGCTCAAAGAGATCCAGATTTATTACAGAAGTCATTCATGGGTTTGGATTGGATCTCTCTTTTACTTTGGTTGTTTACGGTAGAAGTCTCTTTAGACATATGAGTTATAGGAACTTCAGTGATATTCACAAAGTAATAGCAATATAAGTGGCTTAAGTGATCACAAATCCTTAGTGCATAATACTTTCTTTTATACAAATTAGACATTGGGAAAAGAAAATTGTTGTGTAATATATGATAAATTATAATGTAATATATATTATTATTTTCTATAATATAACATATCATGTCATATTATTGAATACCTAATTTAGATAAATTTGGTTTCATTTGATTTTTTTTAAATATTTTTATAGTTAAAGTATAATTTTTAGCATATTAAATTTTAACATTCATAAAAATTATTCCAATGAAAATCATTGACACATAAAAAATTTAGAGTGATATTTTAGTTTTCTAAATCCTCATTCCTTTTTTAAAATTTAGCTATTTTACAAAAGTATTTCTTTTATTCATTAAATTTATTATAGTATTCTGAATAAATTTTTAGTACAATATTCAAGGTATTTTTGTTGAGTATTCATTTTTGATATTTTTTAAATCATTTTTACATTATAATAAATTATAAAAATAAATGTTTTAATTTCTTATTATTCCCACAAAATTGCGGACCAGATCATAGTTATGTAATTAGATGACACTAAATATATATCAGTTAATCGTATACCTTTCTACTAACCAAATACAAGATAATGATTTGAAACAAAAATTTGAAAATAAAAGCAAATTAATGTTTAAAATATCACAAATGTTATTATTAATTAAAAAATTTGAATGATATACGAGTTAATAATAGAAAAACGTCAGAATGCTTATGGGGAAAATTTACAAATTTTTTTAAAAATTGTTAAGTACATTTATATGCGTGACTACAAAAAATTCTCTCATCATTTCAATATTTCTAATGTATTATACTATCTTAATTAAATTAAAGAAATTTATACAAATGAATTTTGTTTATTATTAATTTTCCAATTTATATTTTGCATAGTTTTATGAATGAACTTATTTAAAGTAAAAATAATTTTTTAAGTGAATAACACAGTTTGAATTCAACAAATTTGAGTAAGTATGCCACAGTTTGGTACACAAAAATTCCAATGATTTATGTACACATGCTTAAAAATGTTATTTAAAACTAAAAAAAGCTTTAATCAAAATAATAAATATTTCACAAACATTTCATAAATATCATATCAATTAATTTTATTATTAAGTTAATGGTAGAATTTATGCAAACTTAGAAAATTGATTTCTTATTCAAAAGAAACGAAATCATGTCGAAAATTTAAATTTACCTTTTCATTTACATAAGTGAACATTCGTATAAATGGAAATCTTCTACCTGAAAGCGCATATTAAAATATTGCACAATAGTAATTATCACATAAAGACTGATATTTTAGTTTTATTAATTCCTAACATATATATTCACCCAGGAAGGAGAACATATACTGCCTTTCGTTAAATAAAAGATAAGAAAAATGAAGTCTATCTTTACTTTTCTAATTCTTTATCTTAAGAATTTCCTATCTTTCACATCCGTTGAATTTCATCTAAGTAAACAGCCCTTCGAATAGCTTTACTTCATAGTTCATAATCACATTAGATTTCCCTCACTTTGAAAAATCAGAGTTCCATTAAATTAATGCTATTTTTATATATATGAAAAAAATCAACTGCTCGGTAAGATTTTCAAGCGAAATAATACCTCACCTTTCACTAAAAAAAGTAAAGTAATAAAAAATACGCCTATTCTGGAATTACAAAACACAGCCAAAGGAATCATCAATTCCGAAGCCGCCATCTTTGTTGGGAATCTGTTCTATCTTTGCCAGCATGTTTTAAGGCTGGCGGTGTTGGTGTAAAGACCTCCTCAGTAAAGGGCTCTTGTAGCAGTATTTTATCGTGATTATAATTTCCTTTTAAAAGAATTACAGCGTGCGGCCCGTATATATATCCCCATCCTCTCAGAAGCTCTGGAATTTGTTTTCCCTGTGCAGCCCTCATCTGCAGTATGTCTTCTGTCTGCATAGCAAACACCCTGGTTTTGTTGCTCGTCCCGATACAGGCGGCAAGTTCCCGTAGTTTTGATGCATGCGAGAATCGGTAAATAATTTGGTTATTTAGAGGAAAATACTTGCTTCTGGGTAAATAACTCGAGAACGGAGGGCTTTGGTACAAATCCGCGCAGTTGCTTTCCATCCAAATTGCTTTTCATTGTGTTGTTTTAATATTTTTAAGTTTAATTTGTTTTTGCAATCTTGTTGGCTTAAAAAATAAAATTTTTTATAGAAATTATATGAGTTGGTTTTGTTTTCTGTTGGATATGAGCTTCTATAAGCTCCGTTTCGTGTGAACCTAATTCTTTCTCATGATTCAAATGCCTAAAAGTGAGGTTTAGATATGCATATATATATTTTTTTCTGTCTTTATAAAGGGTTGCTCACACGGTCTAATATTCTTGAGTGTTATTATTAAAGCGAAAAGTTTTTGGAATAACCACTTAAAAATTTAGTTCCTTTTTTTAAGCTGGAAAACTTTTAAAAAGCATTTGAAATCTGGCGTTCATAAAGAGGAAGAATTAAAAATTTGTTTTTCACGAATTATGAAGTTTTTCAAATTTATTTTTTTATTTTAAGTTTTATATTCATTGTGTAATGAATTATGTTTGACATGAGAATATTAGGAAATATTTGATTGGTTAAAAATAAAGTTCATAAGTGTTATTAAAGAAAAAGTTATTATGATTTTTACTTCTAAACACAAGAAAATATTAGTATATAGCTTTTTTGTGTATATATATATATATATATATATATATATATATATATATATATATATATATATATATATATATATATATATATATATATATATATATATATATATATATATATATATATATATGTGTGTGTGTGTGTGTGTGTGTGTGTGTGTGTGTGTGTGTGTGTATGTGTGTGTGTGTATATATATATAAATTAAAATTCTTAAATATTTTAATTTATATTATTTTTTATATATCTATTACAGGTACTGATGTTTTTAAATTTTCTTAATCGTATTTCCACTTTCATAAAAACAGATAATTTTGCATTCTTAATAAAATATTAGTAAAAATCATGACAGAGTTTCATTTATTCTTTTATCGTATAACATGACAGCTTAACGTTGCTGTAAGGCATTTTAATACCCAGTGCGTAAATTGCCTTACGGAAAAACTTTTCATAAATACTGACCCATTATCAGATTTCGCAAAAGTGAAAACCCGAAAAATTTCCAAGAAATTAGAAAACCCACCTCAATTGACGCCCATGAGAAATACAAAAGCGCAACATTCATCTCTCAATGTTCAACAGTAACTAGAATTGAACTCAGGACCTTCGCTATGAATATCACTGCCCTATCACTAAGCCACAGTGTACCCAAAAATTCTTTATTTTGACACCATGTAGTAGACAGTCTAACGATCGAAGGTACTTCTCAGGCATTTTAAGGTCTACCGAGTAATTGTCTTCCAGATAGACAGTGACACGTATTCACTGTCTATCTGGAAGAGTCGTAAGGAGTAAGAGTGTCGTAAAGGAGAAATTCTGAAAACTTCCAAGCAGCCATCCCGACGATGGAATATGCAGAATCATACATTCATCTCTCATTGTTCAACAGAGTCTGGGATGTATATCAGGAGTGCTGTCCTTCTAATGAATCAGAATGAGACCCAAGTTTTATTTTAATTAATAACTATTAATATTGATTAATTATTATATAATTAATAATTAATAACTATTAATACTAATTAATCAGATACTAATTAATCCAAGATTAGAAGAACATATATATAAAGTAGTACATACATAAGTATATAAAGTAGTACAAAGTAAGATATATATAAATTAAGTACATATATATAAAGTAGACGTAAGTAAAGGCTTAGAGCTTAGTATTTGCCGCATAAATCATTTCAAGTATCGTATACATTATCTCAATATATGAAGATCATCACTATATAAAATACCTGAAGGATATGTAGAATCTAATAATTTAGATGTCAAACTAGGAAGTATATTATATTCCACACCCATTCTAGGGCATTCTACACAATACTAGTCGACAAAGAAGCTGGTAGAAAATATGGCTGCTGCTATTGACATAGTTGAACTAAAAATGCTAAATACAGAACGTAACTAGTAATGACATTTTCATGAGGTAGCAATTCCCAGTTGAGGGTTTGATACCAACTTCATTAAGGGAATCTCATTTGAATTTTGATCTTTTTATGAAAAATTAAGTTGCTTTGAATTTGTTTTGGTGTATTGTATGTCATTTAAGCAGCTTAAAAATGTAAGTAAAGGCTTAGAGCTTAGTAGGTATACATGGTCGAATGATGTACAATTGCAATTCGGCCACATACTGAGTAATGATACTGATGCAATAAAAATATTTTATAAAGCTACATTTACTTAATAACTCTATATAATTAAATGTTAAATACTTTTTTTCTTATGATATAAATATTTTTATATTTTGCATATTTTCTACTTTTAAATCCAATTTAAAAACCTAAAAAATTACTTGTATTACTAAAAAATTACTAGTATTTTACTGATTCTAGTATTAGTTATACGAGTTTTTTCAATAAAAATATTTCCAAGATTTTTCTCCGTAACTTTCATCACGTAGTATTTATTATTTTATATGATAACTTAATAAATGTAGGACTTTTTATGCTTTATTTAATAATACCCGACATTCTCAGCATTATCTTTCGTATTATAAACATTTCTTAACTATTCTAAAATTTTACACATATTAAAAATATATTTATTTAGCAAAACTCTCTTAAGAAAGAAACTAAATTAATATAGGAAATGTACTGCAAAGCACTGGTCTGCAACATTTTATTTTCTTGTACCTCTAGATATAACATTAATTTATAAGTAAATCACATTATTTTTGTTATTTTCCATTTAATATTAATCTCGGCATTACATGTGATATATATGTATGTATGTATATAATATAATGGAGTAAAAGCCAATAGAATTCATATGTTTAAGTACGGTACGGAAATTTTGTCTTTTTTCATTGTTCACAAAAGATTTAAAAAATTAATTAAATGCTTTGTTATAAGAAATGCAGTTATTTACACCGAAATAAAAAAATCAAAGGCTAAAAGTTGTGACAGATACCTTATATATAAAATAACTGTTTAATTATATTCTCATCGTTGAAGACAAAATCTATAATAATATTTTGAGGCTCTTCTAATATTATAAATGAAATTCTTACATGAAAAATGTCTCCAAAAATTGAAATGCATTAAAAAAAAGTCAACCCCAAATTTAAACTCTGAAAAAGCCATCAGTTAATTTATTTAACAATAAAAAATCAGGCAATTTTAATCTAGAGGAGTAAATTTTAATGAACTGAAAAATATAAAAATACACTACGCTGTGTGTATCTAGATCAGACACATAGATAACCATCAGAAATAAGGCAGTAATGGACTTTGATCTGAATTTATTTTTGATGATTTGGGCCATAGATACCCAACTCCTAATATACGAAGAGAAAATAGGAATTTTGAATAAAAAATAATATAGTCTAATTTAATGATCCTCATCAACAGTGACAACAAAATTTTAAGATTTTGTATAAAACAAGCTACGCTCATTGAAGAGACCACCTTGCTTTTTTTTTCCAAAAGAAAGAATGTATAAAATTTTAGGCAAATAAAAAATAAAAGCAAAACACTCAATTCAAATTAATGGACTTCCGTACATATACTTATTTGAAAATCAAAGCCTTAGAATATTTTTTTATATATAACGAGATTCCTTTATTTTTTTTAATGTTATTAATATATATGCCTAGTGAGTTTATCCAATTATATATATATATATATATATATATATATATATATATATATATATATATATATATATATATATATATATATATATATATATATATATATATATATATATATATATATATATATATATATATATATATATATATATATATATATATATATATATATATATATATATATATAGTTGTATGAATATGAATATATGAATTGCTTAACCACCAGAAATTGCATGAACTATGATTCTATTTGCTTAATTCACATATTAGTCGGATATAAGAGAAATTCAGTCAAATTAATTCCCCTATTTATTCCTAGATGTTCAGGTTGAAATAATTAAGCTGAAGAAACCCAAGATCAAATCATAATATTGAAACTTGTCTCTTAGCTTCTAATTGATATAAAAAAAACAGTAAGGAATTGTTTTATGCTGCTTGATTTATATTTTGGTGAAAAATAAATATTTATTTTTATATTGGTCTCGATAAATTAATTACGTTAACGTTGGCTATGATAGCTGAACTTCGTTAATTTTGATGTCAATCAAAATATTTGCAATAATCCATTTAACAATTTAATGAGACATAAAGCCGGAATCCATTTTGTTCAACGGGAGTTTCTCCTTACGAAACATATCTAACTTTCAAAAAATAAGTACATATTTCCTGCTTTATAAAAAGTATTTTTAATTTTTAAATACATTTAGTGTTTAGATATTTACATTTTGTTAAAAATTATAACATAAAATTATAACAGAAATATTATAAGTGATAATATTTATTATCATCTTTAATATTTAAATTTTTATTTAAATACTCTTAAATGACATGTAATATTTGTATAAGTCAGAACAAAATAAACGAATAAATGGATGTAAAAAAGTGTCCAACAAAATATACATTTCTTATTTATTTACTATTAAGAAATTCAGACAATTTCAGGTTTACATATTACACTTCTTATGGTAGATCGTAATTTTTCTGCTTCCTTTTTAATGCAATCGCTAAGACAATTTTTGAGACATCTCAAAATGACAGCACAGCAACAGGAAAGGAAAATGAATGCCAAGACAGCAAGAGGAGAAGCGGTCAAAGCGTTGCTCAATCCGTTATTTTCTACTCCAGGTGGCACTGGCGATGTCGTGTTGAAAAAGCCCATTTTCATAGGATTCGTCACAAAAAGCGTAAGATTATTTCCTGATATAGCACCTGAAATACAAAATAAAGAATTAAATTAAGAATCAACCATGAAAAAACTAACAGGATTTATAATTAAAAAAACGGGGGATAAAGGAATTTAACCACTTATTTAGCACTACAAAGACAGAAGGAATGGCAACTTATACAGTGGGTTGCCGTGGATGTACCATCATTGCTCTTAAAGCAGGCTGGTCTTCGTAATTTAGCAGTAGGGACCAAGCAGAAGACTCCAAGCCCAGAGGTATAAAGTAATGGCGAATATTGTCCCAACTATGACTTATTTTAATTTTGTTGACTAATGGCTCAGTCGCCATTAGTGAACATGACGGATCTTCGGTGGGTCAGTATTCAAACTCTTACTTTACGGTAATGACAGCGAGAAAACTGGACAACCAGGCTGCCTCGGCCTTTTAGCTACTTTATCAAAGATTATTTTCTTCCGTATATTTTATGTTTAGTTACCAATTAAAATAAATATTTGGGAAACAGTGGCGAGAACTCATTTTATCTCATCTATTAAGACTTAATTTGGAAGTTCTACTTTTTAGCTTACTGCAGCTTTCATAACCGGGATTTGATGATTGTTGTCAATATTATTTCTTTTTTATGTAAACCTTGCAAAGAACTTGGGGGATGTTAAGAAGTTTTTTAGGATTATTAAAAAATATTTTTTCTTTTAGCCCAGACAGTAAAATTATTTCTTCTTTCTACGCTATACAATTGATGGAATATCCAAAACGGATCTTAGACTAAGTTCGATATGGAAATCTCTACCTTACATTATATATATATATATATATATATATATATATATATATATATATATATATATATATATATATATATCTTCCTTTTGAGACAGTTGGAAATTGTATTTATAAAATTCTTTTAAAAATAACTTTTCATGAAGCCAATTTATGATCGAAAATTTTATCTATTAACTGTAAAAAAATTCGGGAATATATATGACTTTTAAGCATATATTTCACTGAAAATAGGTTCTTATTAACATAAATTTAAATAAGATGATTGTCCAGGGACACCAAAAATTAAGAGTAACAGTTTAAGAGATATCCAATATATATACATACAGTTAATACATTCTTATGAAATATTTTTAAAATACTTAAAACTTAACAAAATATAATAGGGGATATTTAAAAATTATTCTTTAGTGTGTTTTTAAAGTGTTTCTTAAAAATTCTTTAGTGGTTTTTTTTTTTATTAAACTTTGGAAACCATAATTGAAAAACATAATAAAAATTTTAAAAATATTTCTTTCAAAAATTTAAAAACTCATTGAAATATAATAAAATTTTTAATAAATATATTTTGAAAAGATATTTAAATAGTTAATAGAAAAAATTTAAAAGAGAAGTTTCGTTGAAAATTTCCTGAAGCAGTTTTAGCCTGCGAAATTTCATCACGTTGGTCTAAAAAATACATTTTATAAATACTTAAAAATAATTCTATTATTATTTTCTTAAATATTTTTTATTTGCTAAGAATGAAATTGATATAAACTTTGTTTCAATTATCATTCGTTTGACTTAGTTGCTTTTTTAAACTTGTTGTATTTTGAATGATGTAAATACTAGCTAACCACCAAAATTACCTTGATTTTTTGTCATTTTTTTTTCCAAATAATGCATATTTTTCTATTACTGACCTTATCGAACTTTAATATCTAAATTAACAATAGTTAAAATAATTCAAACATTTAAATAACTAAAATTGTTACGTAAAATTGTAAATTTGTGAGCAAAATTGTCTTTTTATGAATGTAAATATAAGTAAGAAATACTCTTAAAAAAGCTAAATAAAATTGCAACTGTGACATCAGATTATTGTGATTCCATTCAAAATATTAATTGATAAAAAAATCAAGTTTAAGTGCTTTCTGTTTGCAAAATATATAAATGTTAGAAAATTTTAGCAAAAATTGAAGTTGAGACTATAATATGAAAAAATCTTGATATTTAAATGATTATAATTTTATGTGAAATTAATTTTTCCAGTTTTGGCATGTATAGAAATGCTAGGCTTATTTTTTCTCATTTTCTTTTCAAATGCAAATCGTTTTAAGTCGCAAATCGCAAAAGCTGAAGTAAATCCAACAAATATTTGTATTAACGATGATATATAATAAAGCGGATTTTTATAAATGATTCTCTTAACATGTTTTCTCTTTTAATTTATTACACATTATATAAATTATTTAACTTATTACACATTATTACACAATGCACCAAGAAAGTAAGCATTTGTAACGCTTAGTTTTTATTTTATTTGTTTATTTATTTTTGAAATATAAACAGAACAAGGTTCGGGAAATGTTAAAAAAAACGATATGTTCTCATGGTAAATCAGAAAAACCAAATACATTTCTTAAAATTATCATTTTGAATTTATAATTGTAAAAATACTTTAAGTTTTTTTATTAAATTTTGTACCTTAAGTTTATTTTTTTTTTAAATTCCATTTTTCTACTTAATAAATATGCATCACATTTAGATATTTTTTTAAACCTTAAATCAAATCACTTCTGCTATAATTTTTTATTCACTGACAACAGTTAATAAGATTAAAACTTCACAAATAGGAATAGTATCATAATGATGAGTTCAATCAGAGAAACAAAACACGTTCAAGAGAAATTTTTATTTCCAATGGATCATAAATTTTTCATGAATTTCTAGAATTGAATTACAAAATTTTAGTGTATAAAAAAGCTTATTTCACATATGATTAATAATTTTTTTTAAAAAAAACTAGAATATATATTTTTTCTGTTATGATTCAGTAAACTTTGAATATTTCTAGTTTTTCTCAGAATTTAAATTATTAATTCTGTATATTTTATTATATTTATTCTAAATCACACATTTAATACATAAAGTGTCAAAGAAACATAATAATGATTTTTATGTTATAAATTTTAATGCTTATTCAATTCTTTGTTCAAATAAATATATTCCAAATTTTTTTTTATTTTTAAAAAAAATGTAAAAAAAAATCCAATTTTTCTTGATTTTCGGAGACATTATTTTAATGAATATAACTTATGATGTTTTGAGCTAAAAGTAAATAATATCAGTTTCGTATAAATCTTCTTCAAAGATGTAAAAATGCTTGGGTAGAAGTGAGGCTTTCTTCGAAGTTGTATATGTTCACGCAAATTTCTCGTATTTTTTATAAGTATATACAAATTACAAAAATGGCATACGTTTATTGAAATATTAGCTTTTTGAATGAATATCATCCACATATTTACTTCTTATACATGGATATTTGGCATGTTTGTTTTGATTAATGTGAATTTATTGGATTTAAAATGAAAATTTTCATTTTATGGATAAAGAAATTCGTCTGTGTATTCCAATCACATCTATGCAAGCTTTTAAATGTATTACTATATTTTAAACATACAAAAAACTTTGTTTATTGCAATCTTAATTTATTTTGCCCTTTAATAGCATTTTAAAATTCAGTTCTAAATAAAAGAATCTTTAAGATAAGTATGAAGTTTATGTATTACAAATTTCGAAATTTATCAAATTATTTAAATCTGTCATATGAGATCATTTTTACTAAAATATTACATGTTTTAATAAATATATTAATATACTATAAAATATTTTAATTACCATTTTATATATTTTGTAAATTATTTAAATACATTTTTCATTGGAGATCTCAAAATATCAAGTTATAGCAAAAATTTAAACATAAGATTCTCTAATGTTTTTCAGGGTTTATAAAATAGAGATTTGTCAATAGTAATTCCACATTGCTTTTTTATTTAAATAAATTTTACATAAATACTTTGAAATGTTCACAAGATTCAAAAGAATTTAAGATTTGGTCATATCTTGTCGTTTTGACGATTAGATTTTCTGATTATTTTTATTTTTTTATAAAATTGAAATCTTATAAATGATCCTTTTACAAAAAAAATATTGGAGCTGGTGTTTGAAAATGATAGTAACTGTTGTCTTTGCTACAAAGTAATCAATAAGAGAGAGAATTCAGTAGTGAAAAATATATTCATTAGCAATTGTTTTTTACTTACATTGATTACATGAAAAATTGATAGAAGATGATTTTTAAGTGTATACTATGTAAAAAATGATGTTGTCATTATGTGGGATTCGTTGTATCCGAGTGATAAGATTTATCTTTTAGGAATAAATGTCTCAGATTTGATCCCTCAGCTAAAAGATGAAGAATGAATGTGTAATTTATGATTTTCTTTGACATAAATGTATAAGTGGATTTGAAAGTTATCTGACTTTTTTAAATATATTTTAAATCAATTTTATTGCTTTATGATTCTATATTTAAAAAATGTTTAGTTTTATTTTAACATGCTATAATATCCAAAAAGCATTACGATAATCGTAAGCCGTTAGATTATTGAGTATTTTGGGTTAGTGATATCACTAAAATTTTTTTCATCAATTATTGATTGATTGATTGGTTAGAAATCAATAGTAAATAATTGTTCCGAGTCATGTATATATATGAAATTTGTTATTAATTTTAATTATCAATGCATTATAGATATCTTTTCTTAAAAAAAAAAAAAAGTTGCTTTCAATCCGTAATTTATTGTAAGAAACAGTTCATTGTTTTTCACTTAAGTAAGTAAAAAATACGCTAAGCAATTGGCAATCGAAAGTCATATACTTTATCTTTGAACATTTAAGCATCTTGACTCTATCATTAAGCATCTATACTCTAGATATTTACTCTAGATTCTAAAGTAAAGAGTTTAATGGATTGCAATTTACTATTAGAATTACTTTCATAAATTTAATTAAACAATATGATCATTTTATTTAAAAAAAATTAAAAAATTATGATACTTAACAAAAATACTTTAGCATTTAACCAAAAATGATATTCGAGAAATATATCTGAAACATTCAGATTTCTTACATTTATTTAGCTTAGAGTTTAAAACTTCATAATAATTTGGTAATAATATTTGAGGGTATATATTTCTGAATAGAAATAGCAAATGTATGTCTACTATGTATATGAGTAACAGATGTATGTCTACTATGTTTATGTCTACTACTGTAGGGATCATTACTAATGATAAAACGGTCGATGTAGGAAATGCATCCTTTTATAAAATTTATCTATATTATATAGTTTGCAGAGTAAGTAGAAATAAAAATAAAGAGCTTATTAAAGTGAAGTAAGCAAACTACACTAAAATATTTGACTGTTCAAAAATTAAAAAATAATAACAAAATAAATCCCATTTTTAATCTTTGTGTATTTAATTATCAAGAAGAAAATAATTGAAGGAATTGCTTGCATAATTCATTAGATGAACATTTTTCATAGTATTTAAATTCTCACAAAAATTGTGCTCACAAAATGTTATAATAAACTTTTAATTTTTTTATATTTCCTTTATCAACCTAACTCTTCGTAATTACAAGAATTTAAATGCTGTAAATCTGAAATGTAGCACCGAAAATAGAAAGGTTTCATGATTTACTTGAAAAATTGTTATTATTACAAATATTAAAAACTTTAATGTAATATATAAATATTTTATTTAATCCAAAAAGAAAGGACAATAATTTGAATATAAAAGCATAAATTATAACATTTTTGCACCGGTATTTACAAATCATAATTTTATTTGTTTATTCAATATTTGCTTATAGGAGAAGAATAATAATTTTTTTAAAAATAATTCACATATATATATTAAACTTTTTGTTAAAATATAAAAGTTTATATTTAAGTCTTTTACTATCTTTTTTGAAATTAACTTTATGATATAGCTTAACTGATATAACTGATAAGTCATAACAACAATATAAAAACATATTGAATTTCCAGATCACTTTTAAGAAATAATAAATTTAACATATTTCCCAAACGATTTTAAGAAATAAATACATGAATATTCAATTTTGCATATTATACCTTACAGTTACATTAAAAAAATTAATTCCTCCGAGTTTTATAATTTAATTTATGCGTAAATTTCTTACCAGTTTGGCGGGAAAACCTCCAGCATAAAGTTTTGGTAATCAAACAGTTATTAATGATCATGATTATCTTAAAAATTGAAGAAATCATTTCTGAAAAATTAATGCAGTAATTAGTTTACTTAATAAGAGAACAATGTTTGCCTTAATATTTAAAATAAATTGAAATCTCACTTATCCTTAAATTAAACTATATTTGATCATATTACAAATATTAATGCAAAAAAGCTAAAAAAATTTCAGCAACTTATATTGAAATTGAAAATTTAACTTACATTGTTAATAATTAAGACATGATAAAATTATCATTATATATATTACAAAGGTACATAAGTGAAAATCTTTATTTTTATTTTCAACAATTGCTTTTTGGAGACTTAATTATTTTGATATAATTTATTTTAATTTACTATCAAAAATTTCCTAATCACAAACTATGACAAATTGTTATTTAAGCATATTATTATTTAAGAATAATTATTGAAAAATTAAAATCATTTCACAATTTTTCTGTTCACAGATTTAAACTGTAAGTTGTATAACAACCTAAAAATGCTGGGAATTACTTTAAATAAATTTTCATTATATTTTTTCCTATTGTTGTTCAACTTTTAAATAAAAAAATACTGAAAATTCAGTAAAGAAAATATTTACGCATATAATCCTTACTATAAAAATTTTTTATAAATCCATTTATATTGTATACATAATATAAAATATGTTATACTTTGTATTATATGTATAATATAAACAGACTTTGATTTTTTTAAACTAGAGTATATATATATATATATGTATGTATATATGTTAAATCAAAATACAGATAACATTTAAGTAACTTATACCTTAATTGGCATGTAAAATTATTATATTATAAGATCATTAATGCAAATTGCTTTTTTTTTTAAAGAATAATATCTGAAATGTACTCTTTTTAAAAGTTGTAAAATGACATTATATTTATACATATCGTACATAATGAAATTCCGTTATTTTTAAATTATATCACATTTTATTAGAAGAATATTTACATAATCCAACATTAAAGCAAAACTCAGTTTTGAAAATTATAACCTTACTTGTGACAATGTGGTTTTCGTTGGTTCTTCTCCGCTCAGATAAAGAATTTATTGGAAAAATGTACTGCCATGCATATATTTATATTTGCACTTGATTCATCACGTATATTTATTTATAAGTATTACATCCCCTGTTCCAATGGAACTTAAAAGGAAAACCTTGTTTCTTGATAACGTCTGCTATAAGCGTGAGATAACAGATGAATCAATCAGTTGACAATTAATATAGAAAATAGTGACGGCAATTGATTATTAAACATAAACTAAAGCGAAAATAATAAAAATCAAATATTCTCAATTTTAGAAATTTAATTTCCATTTTAAAATCTAATGGTTAAAGGAAAATTAACTGAAAAATATTCATTTAGCTTTTTATATAAATTTACATTTAGTGTAGGATGTTTAATTTATTTTAATTTTAAAATATTATTATTCATAATAGTTGTATAATAGTATTATTACTTTAAAAATTTTTTACTGAATTTCAATTTATCGATAATTTTATTTTACGTATGTATACGACGAAAATCACTATTAATGTAAATATTATTTTTTAGAAAATGTTTAAATGACAGTTAGTTATTTAAAAAAGCATATCATACATCAAAAAGTAAATGTACAATAAAAATACCGTCCCATTTGTGAAGATATGTTTACAAAACATGCACATTTTATATTATTTTAAAATAACACATTAGAAATTAAATTTTCAAGCTTAAATACATTAAAAAAATATTAGCAGTAAAATTTTGGAATATATCATGAAGAAAATTTCTGTAATGTTGATCAACTATTTAAATTTCATGTTAAAAAAAAACGAATGATATTTGTATGTAACTCAATTGATGTATATGATATTTTGCAGTCTAATGCAAATTCTATATAAATAAAATTAAAAAAAAAAACATTATTCTACAGGCAGTCCGAATTTTAATCTTTTTTAAATTACAAATGGCAGTACAGAAATACATTCCGTACAGCTTTTTGCAATTTCTATGCAATTATGTTGCTAACATATGTAATTCATTTAAAACATAGAGTACATTTCATTTTGAACGTTTTGTAGCATTTGTAATTAACACCGAATTTCTAGAAGCGCTTATGGCGTTAGTATAACGCACAATTTCTAAAAGCCCTTAAGGCATTTGTAATCAACGCAATTTTTAGTAGGCATGTGATATCAATACAAACGTTCAACTTGAGTGAAAAAGGCTTTTAAAAGTAAATATTCCACAGAAACTCTTCAATATAAAAGCCACAATACAGTACCTGCAAGTAACATAAATATAGCAGTCCAGAACAGAAAATTTTGTGACCTATAGTATATAGCGTATGCAAAATTTTCTGCTCTGGACTACGATATTCATGAAATAACCTATCGTATATGGCGTAGCAACCGAAATTATACAGATAGAAATTCCTTTTTATACCACCATATGGTTAATTAAAAAATCATTGAGAGAGGATTGTTGGAAAAGCATAAAAAAGCCAAACAAAGACGAGAAATAGATCAATGGAATCACTAATATTCCACTTTAGCCAAGGGTTGTCATTTTTCACCTCGCTACTGGTCATGATTGTCTCTCTAAACATCGATAAAGTATAAAAGTCCTCTTTGCCATGTGTGAAATCGACATGCAGCATTTGAGTCGTTTCTCTGCGTTGAACTAGAAGCACTAGGGCCGTGGGGTAGCCTAGTGATTAGGGCATCGGCCTTCCGTCCGGAAAGGTGGGGGTTCGATTCCCAATCCCGCCAAAGACGCAACGAGTACATGCGATATACGTGCTTGTTAAATCTGTGGAATCGAAAGTCCTGTGGTTGGTTATTGAGCAGCTACCATGGATGCAATGATTGAAAATTTCCTCCCCCTTTAGATCAATGTCAAAATTGCGGGAGTGAATCTTCTGGTGGTGCCATCTATTTTAGGATTTGAAGGACGAAGTCGTATTTTCACCTTTGTGGGGGCTCTAGTTAAACAAAAGACGCTCCCTATTGACTTAAATTCGCATAGCCAAGGCATAGAGAGCCTGGCTTGTCCAAGTGTCATAAGTAGCAACAACAACAAAGACGCTTGTGGGAGAGATACTAGAGAGCTCGGCACAAGATGAACAATTAAGAGATTTATTGTGGTCTCATTTTGTTATCTGAGTTCATGTTACTTTTGCTCTTTGTTCTAGTTTTAGTAACTTTTTTGCTTTGCACATAAACACATTAAATTTTTTGCACTGAAGCATCCTTACATATGCTTCAGTGCAAAAAATTTAAACACTAAAACCACGTTAATTCAAAAGCACTATGAAGTTACTTATCTGGTTATACACACTTTTTTGGAACATTAGCTTCAAGAATGGTGGTATATGATTCATTCCCTCATACACGCGTAACTACTGGGATTAGGGGTAAGGCATTTACGGCATCCAGTCCCCCCTTTTTTTCCTATATTCTCCGATAATTCTTTCTTATCATTTTTTTTTCTATTTCCAAGAAATTGTTGTGGCAGCGACTGTGTCTCAATATACCGCCGATCGGACATGCATTGGCATGTGAACAGAAGGAAACTCAAATTCAACATTCAATAACTTCTTCAAAATAATTTTCAGTAATTTTACGCTTCATTAAATTTTCGCAACTGATATATACGTGAAACTTTTTTATTTATTGTTTCAAATGATTTTTTTATTTAATGTTAAATGAATTAATTTTACTATTGTAAATTTTTTACGTTTGAATTTAGTTGTAGTTAGATTACTAAAGTACTACACTAATAATGTATTACGCTCCCGACTGCCTATTTTTGCCAACTGAAGCTGTTAAATACTGTTATTTATGTCATAATTATAAATCACTATCTGTGATGAAGTCTACACCAGAGCTAGCTCAATTTTCCTCCAGCTTCTACACCATTCTATTAGAGAAATGCTATTTTTACGAATATTTAAAATCCATATGCTCCCTAATCCTAATCTCCTAATCCAGATATGTGCTAATCACATACGCACATAATTTTTTTGACAGAAGTTGAGAAATACACCTTTATCAACACACAAAATACTGGCTGGATATTGAAGATGATATATATTATTTTCAAGAGACACAAAAATATCTGGTTTACAAAGGGACACAACTTTTGAGAGACTTTTGTATAACCACAAAAAGTAAATCTGAAAAGAGATTGATGACCCAGTTGGGAAAGATGTTTTTCTCTTGACCGGGAAGTGATGGGTTCTATACCACTCTAAGAAAACCTCTCACGATTGCAATATCCCTCCGCTAGTTTGATATGGTAAGGAGAGTGCTAGATCATCTGTCGATCTCTACGCAGTTCAAATTTGCGAGGTGATTGTGTTCAGCGGCTCTTCATCAATAGGATTGCAATTAAATAAACAATGAATGATGAAACTATTCTATATCCTGAATTATATTTAGAAGCAGAATTTTTTGTATTGTTTTCACCATTACACATATTTTATAAAACGATAATATTTATTAACGAAGCTCAGTTTGGAATATAAGTTCATTTTCAAGGAAAAAAAAAAAAAAGAATTAATCAAAATGTTAATTGCTTCATTTATCTTAAGAATGTGGTCCTTATCAAAAAATGAAATTAACGAATAATGAATTAAATCGCAAAAACTTCCATTTCCATTACCATTCCATTTAAGGAATCAATAACCATACAAGTAATTGAAATGAAAGTCAATTTAAAACAATTATAAATAGAAAAGCCATTTTTAGAATTGTTTGTTATTTATTGGATTTATTTGCTCGCAAACTAGCAGAGGATGTAGATGAATTTAAATAAAATGAGAGGTGTTCTGTTTTTATGAAGCGTCTACCAGTCCAAAAACTTTCGAATGGGTGGTGCAAAATAAAAAAAGACAATAAAGAAACGTTCGCGGGAGATTTGACGCTACTATTTGACTAAGAGAAAGATAGATCTTCGGAAAAAGAATCGCCTTGTAGAAGTAGGGGAACTCCAGAGCGAAAAGTCAGAAGAGACTTGGTTGGTGATTACAGTACCGCAGGCATTGTAAAGGGTGAACATGTGGAAGCCATTATAAGACGGCTAAAAAGCAAGTGGCTCAACGTGGAAACAGCTGCCGCTAATATCCAAGTGCTGGTCGGTTTGGCTTGCACTTCGGAAAGGGACGACAGCTGTTTCCACAGGAGAGGGTTACCATGATGGCTGAGTTTAGCGCCCACTTGGCAACAAATTGATATTCCCCGTAATTTTCTTTTTATAAAATTCCGGAAATGATTGCTCATTTTGCCAAAAAAAAGGATATTTTTTGTAGGTTTTATGTTTATTTCAAAATAAATTTCTACTGTTAACAAGAAGTTTAAAAAAATAAAATAATTTTTTTTATTTTTAAATTTTAATTAATTTTATTTTTTATATTTATATTTGTACTGATTCCTTATAATCAATTCTAAGAAATTTTGATGAGTTTGTTGGTTTGAGTACGAAATCTTAAAATATCCACGCAGAATTTGTTTCAAATTTGTTATTTGCAATTCAGCAAATCAATTAGTTACATTGAGTAATTGTTTTAATAATAATAATTTTAATACAAGGCAACTAAGCCAAGATAGATATAAAAATAATAAATGCTATTGATAGGCTTTTATTTATAAAAGTGTATTTTATCCTGTTTGATGTCAATAGTAACTTTAGGTACAAAGTTTGGAAAAAGAGCAGAAAAATACTTACTGTGGAGCAATGCAGACAGTATAGCTCCAGAGCAGTAAATTGGTTAAAATATAGCATGATATTTTGTAATGCAATTTTCTGAAAACACAATTGTCGTTAGTAACTATATAACACACATATAACTAAATAAAATACTATAGAACACATATAACTAAATAAAATACTATATAACACAAATAATTGAATAAAATACTCTAGCCCCAAGCGTAATAAATTCAGCATCCTTAAATATTATTGCAACATCGTTTTCGATGAGTTTGTTATAATTCTCTTCGAATTTTAAATGATACTTGAATTTATATAAATCTTTCCGGTGCTCATTCTTTATCGATTAGGAGTGTTACATGCTTCTAAGCATTAATGAACATGAATTATAGCTGTTCTTACTAAATAATAATGTTCAAAATCAGATCACATTTAGGGACTAATATAGCCCAACCAATTTTTGGAATAATCTCTTATTGAAAGTTTGTTTTAGTATTATATTATTTATTTTTGTCAATTTTAAAAAAGTAAACAAAACTATACACTTTTTGCACAATTTGTAGAACAGTGTTTGAATATAGAGCAAAATGAATGTACTTCTATCTCGTTAAAACCATACAGTGTGCTATAAGCAATAATCTGAACAGTTTTTTTTTCATTGCTTTTTCTACACAAGGAATAAAATGGGTACCTGGGTACCTATCATTATTAAATATCCACAATCAAGGTAGGATTCGATGATGAGCTAAACTCTAGAGCAGTGACCATGTAGACTATGTCATGTCAATGTATAGTGTAAAAATTGACGTCAATGAAAAACTAAGAAAATAAGAAAATTTTAGATATAATTTCACAAAAAGTGAATTGCAAATCAAAAGCCTTGCATTATCCGTAAGGCTTAAATTCATTATACAGAATGACAAAAGGATTGGATTGCTTAACAACATTAGTGCATGTGCAATTATCATTCCATATTATCGTATCACGGTTAGTATTTTCCAAATAAGCACAATCTCAAATTTTTTCTTAACAAATTTAAAATAATTTTCGTAATAATAGCTTTTTAAATCTCTTCTTCTCGTTGTTGTTGTTGTATACACGTAATCCTGTTTCTAGAAAGTTGCTTTTTCAAATATTAGGATAATTTCATAAAAGAATTCCATATGGATTTCATTCAGGAAAAGAGTTTAATAATTAATTTAATCTTTTATAAATTCATTTATATATATAAATATATTAAAAGAAAGTAGCCTTTTCAAATATCAGAACTTCATGAACTAATTTTATATGAATTCCATTCAAGATGGAGAAGTTAATATAGTTTTTATATCAACTTTTTTAAGTTCATTTATATATACATGTATTTAAAGGAGATAGACTTTTCAGATATCAGGTGGAGAATTTCATAAGTGAATTCCATTTAAGGGGAAAATTTCATAAATGAATTTCACATTAATAACAAAATTCTTTTCAAGTATCAGAAGGAGAATTTAAGAAGCTATTGAGATATTAATATTTCGTCTATAAATTAATTAAAAAAATATTATGTTTGAGGGAAATATTTTACAAGCATTTATATGAATGCTTATAATTTTCAAGGCCTGACATAATGAAAGGGTCTGAAATACAAACATCGTTTCAATGAAATTAGACCAACATGTATTATTATTCTGACTTTAGTAAAAAATTTTAAGTATTAGTAAAAGGTAAAATTTACATAGCTTAATGGACATTTGATCATAATTTCAATTCTGCTTATTTACAAACAAGTATTTTGATTGTGAAAAAAATTCATCAAAGAGACGGCTACAGAAAACAAAAGTTGATTACATAATATAAGTGACTCGTTAATGTAATTAAATCACTTTCATTAAAAAGAATAAATTATAATTATGTCATAATTTTATAAGTCCTAATTTAATAATAGCGTCATAATTTTAAAGTGCTCTAAGTTTTGTCTGTTAAAATATTTTAATATCGTCGTTAACGTCACATTATGAAATTAATAAATGTTCTTTTTTTATCCTCCTTTAAAATAAATCGGATTTATCTATTTTACGTTGTAGTATGTATATATCAATGAAGATCTCTTAAGATGAGATTCATCCATGTATCTTTGGTTAACTCTAATGTACTTGCATGCAAAATAAAATCACATTTTTAATACCATCAATACAAATACCTTTTTTCCAGAAATCTATAACAATTCTTCCAAAAAACTATAGTGCAAGCAATCAATGATATAAATTTTAGATCTGATGAATGATTATTGCAGCTTGACTTTTGATATCAAATTTGCAGGAATGATTTTGTACACTGAAACTATTATTGAACAATGTGTTTATTGAATATATGTGTTTAAATGATATTTATAAAATATTTATTGAATATTCTATCAGTTTTCATTAAACTAAATCTTGGGTTTTCACAAAAAATTTTCTAAAATCTTTGAAACCACAATTTTTTTTAAAATCAAAATATCGCTTTTTATTATTAGAGATTTCTCTTGAACTATATTATAAATCCTATTTATGATTAAAAAAATTCCTTGGAGATTTAAACCCACGTTGGGCTTGTATCTTTATAGTGATTCGAAATCTATTTTAAATCATTGTTCCTGTCTAATTAGCCCTCGTGTGCAAATAAATTAATTAAATTAAAACCGTTGACCATCAAACAAACAGTCCCTGGTTCCGATTCAGCAACTGAATCCATTAACGTAGCATCGACAAAATATTTTATCATGGAAATGCTGACATTAGGATTTGTTGTTGCACCAGCATATTTTTCTACCTAACCTTGAGTTGAGTTTTACAAGTGAGTGGAAAAAACCGAGTGGAGGTCTTCATAACTTAAAAGCAGACCTCTAATAGAATACCCCCTAATGCTTGACCTGTCACCCTCAGAGGTATCATTTCACTTGAAAGACAGTGCAACCGTCTTCCAACCACCTTTATCGAACACGACGGTTCTTAGATTAAGACAGAATTCAAACTCACCATCTTCCAATAATGAGAACAACTTCCTAACCAACCAGGTCATAGCGGCCAAGACATTAGGAGTTTTAACCAAGTAAAATAATGTATATCCCAAGTCTGCTAAACGCTAGTACCGTTATGTGATTATTTAAGTTGCTAATTTCAGTGCTTGGTAGGTCCAAAGTGCGTGCTTGAAGCTCAGTAATGATTTTAAAATGGAAACACGAAAGCACGAGATGCACTACGATATTTACTTCACGAATTTCAGTATTTGGTAGGTCCAAAATGTAATTTTTTTATTCATTATTATTTTTTTTAAATCTTGCATTGAGCTTTATTATGCATTCTGAGCCATAAAGCACTGCTCATTCTTAGAAAAAATATACTTGATCATTTTTAACCGATTCGATTTATACTAAATGTTTTGCTCGTATTGATTGTAATAAATTTTCGTTAATATGTCATACCATTGCCTTCAATAGAATATTTTACGGTACAAGATTCAGAAGATCATGCATTCTTCAGGCGAGTAATATTTCAGCTGACAAATCACAAACTCTGACACCACTTGAAAATTTCTCATCAGATTTTAACTTAAAAAAATTACTCAAAACACTTCATTATTATATCATTGAAGTCCTTAGAGTTGCAAAGTATTAAGATCTGCTTTATGAACATTAACATTAAATACCGAATAGTTGATATCATTGAAAAATGAATATAGGAATTTTTACAGGATAGTTATATTAATAACCAGTAGGTATATATTATATAATAATTAACATCAATGTGATCCTTAATTCAAATTCTTATTTGGAAAATTCGATTTCGAAAATTCGATGCGATTGTAATCGAAGGCAATATTACCAATTTTAATCCATAAGCGTTAACCCCAATAAGCATAGGGAATAACTTACTTTACACTATTTCTAAGAGAATTTTAGCCAAAAAATCCTAAAACCTTACATGACATTTTAACCTGAAAAAAGAGAAGAAAAGAAACGAGATCAGTTTCAGAACTACTAATAGTTTGGCGATGTCAAGTCGAAATATAAGGGGAAAAAAACAGGGAATCTCAATAAGGCAACCCTACTTTTTCTTTGGTCACGGGTGAGCATTGCGGTGCAGTGGAGGTATTGCTCCGAAAAATGTCGGCACGCGCCAAGTCTGGCGGAGAGGAAGAGAGGGAGCAAGTTGCCTCGAAGCTAGGCGATGTTTAGCCATGCATGCTTTGCCCCTTCACGTCTGTCAGAGGTAAGGGAGAAGAGAAGGAAAAAAAAAGAAAGAAAGAGAAAAGAAAAACGAAACTTCATGCTATTTCTCAGAGCAGTTTCCTTCTTTTTTTTACCATTTATTTTTCTTTCCAAGAGTTTTACGGAGCATTTTGATGACAAGTTAAAAGGTTGTGAATGGTCGGAGTTTAGTCGAGTGATTTAAGAAAAACGCACCGCAGTTGCGATTCAAGAATATTTTATTGCAACTCGTAGTTCCTGGCGTAGTTTGCTAAGCGAGTTATTCATTAAAGCGTAGTAGTAACAGCGGCTAGAAAACATTTTAATTAATTTTGTAATAAGAAAATTTAATTTTTACATTTTAAATCGTTGTGTTCATATTTATTTATGAAACTTACCTTTCGAGAATTATGCATTAATGTAATTTAAATTAAAGTAAACTAATGCTAGAGAGTTTTAGAAATATAAGGCTACACAATTTCGATAATAATTTATGGTAAAAAGGCCAAAATAAACCTTGTTAATATTTTTATGCCCATAATTTTAATAAAGTGAACGAGATAGTTTAGTACGCCAAGGTGTCGCTCTCGTGATAGAGGGTAGACGGTTTTATATCTAACTCAGATGAATACTTATATATCATTGAAAGACCCACAGAGTCTAATGTTTCTTTCATTAATTTGGTGTAGAGAAAAAAGTACCAACTCAGATGTCAATCATGTCACTTGAATATGATTAAAAAATGTAAGGTGTATATATATATATATATACCTTAGTATATGTGTTTATTCTCACCATAAAGAAATCAATTATATTATATGCTTGCGACTGTCTAATTCTGCAGATTGAAAAGCAGCTAAACACAGTCAATCGCTTCAGAATTTCGAGCCCCAGTAAGGTGATTCCACGCTAGCAGATATTACGACCTTTTTGACGTACCTCAGTCACATTACAGCATCTTCGTCTGTGTCGGGTATGGTACCCATCACTTTTCAGTCACGAGAACGATGATCAAGCCACTATATCTTCAAATAGAGATTTATATAATATTTTAAATACAGTCAAGAAAATGTTTCCATGGAAACCATGAATTTAAAAACATTAAATTTTAATTTTCAATAAAATGAAGTAATGTATAATTAATTTTTTTGATTGTGTAATTCATCGTAATGATGTAAATGTAATCAGTAAAGTTAAGAGAATTCTCCAAGTGGGTAATTAATATTGCTGATGTATTTTTTGTTTATTTGATTTGAAAACAGCAATTATTTCAGATTGCCTAGCATTCCAACGAGCAGAAAATAGAATCGGGCACATTTTCTTTCATTTATTAGTTTCTTTAAATGAACTTTTTTTATGAACATTTAATTATTATGTGTTGTTTCTAAAATAACCAATGCAGGCTGCCTAAGAACAGACACATTCAAGCAAATTGATTGTATACAGATTAATTAAATTATACACACATACTTTTTCAAAAATAAAAATATAAACATTAGTAGAAATCAAGAAGTTTTATATTAAAGAGCTACATAAATTTGAATTTTAAAAAAATTTCTTAATGCTGCGAAATTCATGGTAGAAACATTTCTCTATATGCTTATATATAATCATGTTAAAGGGTACTAACCAATTATTTAACTCGTTTCAATTACGGAAAAGGATCATTAAATGATTTGTAATATTGAAATATGTTCAAGTGACGATGTCGACACCTGAGTTGGCGCATTCATTTCTACAGTACAGCAGCATTGGGATTAAAGTGATACCAATATTGAATGTGCATTCTACGCCTGTTCTGGGATCCCATTTGGAAATGAAAGAAGAAACATCAAAATGAAAAACTAAACTTGCCTTCCAAGACAAGCTTGAAACAGTATTCATCAATCAAACAAGTGTCTATCAAACATACGTACGTAATTGACAACTAATTATGATTTGGTGCTATTAGACTATATTAACTTATTATTCTATTAATGCTCACAATAAGCTAAATAAATAATAATTATTATAAATGAAAATAATATTGCGTCAATGTTTTTCGTTGATAATTTTTCATACGTCAATAAAATTTATATTTTGGTGAAGATAAAATTGAAACTTTTGAATCTTCCAATTAAAAATAGGAATAAAGTAAAGTGAAAAAAGTTGACCAAAATTTAAATTATCCGCATATTTTCTAGATGTATGAAATTCAAAAAACTCATAAAGACAATTATTTTATTTATAAAAAAAAAAATCTAAATTCTTTGCGATGAATATTTGACTCTTAAAGTATGCAATTCTTTGTATATTGCTTCCCTTTTAGCATTAAATAAATGTCAAGTAAACGTATATAAACAGTCTTCTCTTTCTGTTCAATAATAATTATTAAATAAAATATGCACTAGATAAGTGCTGTACATCTTAAATATAAAAATAGCTCGAATAAAATTTTAAAAAATCTGCACATTTCACACACAAAATGTGGATTTTTTTTCTCACAAAATGCGGGTATTTTTTGCAGAAAAAGTATTCAAAAATTTGGTTCATGAAAACCCTGCAGGACAAGAAATTACAAAATTGAGTGGAAATATCAATTCATTTTGATACTTATTGCAACTGCATCATAGGTTAAGGTGGACAGTTGCGATACCTTTTCTGCTGCTAATTCCTGCCAGGCAATGCCGTTAAATACATCGACAACTTCATAATTATGAATCACGGTAAGGTAATACGTGAAATGACATCTATACGCTGCATCGCAAAGTTGGAGGAAAAAACTTGGAACACGTGAAATATAAAAGAGGTACTTTTATTAAACTGATACTTTTCCAATATATTTTTCTATAACTATCTATCAATTAGAAAACTACTAATGGCAAATGTAATTCATAAAAGATAAGCTCTCTTCCATAAATAAAAAGCAAACATGTTACTCTTTCGTTTTTATGCAGCTAAAGTTATGCTTAAAAAGTAGACACAATTTCAAAGTGGAAAATTTTATTTTTCATGATTGACAGCTACGTTAGAGATTTAGAACCTGAAGCAATTTTTTTAAAAATTCTGTCAAGCGTTAGTGAATTTTAGGTGCATGCCACTTTACTCTTGCATGCGTAAGTTATAAAATAGTATTTTCCGAAACATATTTGGCGACAATAACGCTTTTTTTTAATTCAGAAGTTCGACCTATTGAGCTTCAATGGTATTGAAAATCTTGTGAAAAATTTCCATTTCTATATCTCTACCAAGATGTGCTTCCTGCATGTATTAAACACTAAAGATTAAGAGATCAATATAGTTAAAACTGCTTTTAACATTCTACTTCAGGACAGAGTTTGTGGCTGTCGAAATCCCTGTGAATTATCTATATTTGATTGAATGTGATTGCCAATGCTCATGGATTACGAAGTTGTCATTGAGTTCATAAAAATGCCACTGGATTCATTAATTCAGCATTTGGCGTGGCTTTATAATGGAACTATAAGAGAGAGGAACCATAAAGAGAAAGGAACCATGGAATAAGGAATCATTTATTGGAAACAATTATTTAAATAGAACCATTCGTCTGTAATATAAGATATCATGTTTTGCTAAATGATTCAATCATTCCATATCTACGCATAAATACTTTGATGGAATAGCTCTTAAGCAAAACAGAAGTGCCATCACAAATGGATCAATTGGGAACAGAACTGCTAAATCGTATCCATGTTAAATAAATTAACAATCTTTTTTCTTTTCCTGCATACAATCTTTGCTCTCTTGATCTGTGTTTTTTCAATTAAGTAATGTAAGATTCATCCTTGGCATGACAGAGAAATGGTCAATTTCAAAAAGCAACATGTCACTGATTTTGATGAATATCCTTTGTATAAAGTTTGCTATTTCTATTTCTGACCAAATAAAAATATTTACGATCAAAACTGGTTTTTATGGTCTTATTTTACAATACACTCATGCGTGCGTTTAAGCCGATTTTGAGAACACGTTCCACACCGATTGAGGTACCTTCAAAACATGCGACTTGAATGCATCAACCACTTCTTCGCGTATCGAAAATTGTTGACCACTTAATTTGTGTTTGATGTCTGGGCATAAAATTAAGTGAAGTATCAGGCCTTTGTGTAGGGTAACATGACCAATGATTCGTTGTTTCAGAAGGTCAAAAATTTCTTTATTTGAGCCGATGTTTGGGAGTTTACATTGTCATCATGAAGAATGATTCCTTATTTCAGCTGAGGACTATTATTGAATCTTTCATCGAAAATTGACTTTCAAATAAAAAATCAAAAGTTTTCAATCCATAGTATCCATCGATAATTATTGACTTTCGAAGGACAGAAAATATTTGAAACTTAATTCTCGCAGCTAACCACCATGAGCTAAATATGGTTGAATTACCAATTAATTACCTTTTTGAAGTGTTATTGTTTTTCTTAGTATTCATTTGCCTAATTTAAAAGAAAAGTACTACACTCATTATAAAGCATACGTATCTTGTTATTAGCCTCATTATTGCAAATATTAACAATTCAATACTAGAAATTTTATGAATAATATTCCAAAAAGTAAGGTCTGGTGCAAAAGAGTTCATGAATAAGAGAGATATAGTAAAATCACAAATTGAAAAGACAGAAAATACTGTTACATTTGAAGCTAATTTCTGTTTCATTTATAAATAAAAAATATATATCGACAGGATTTAAACAACAGTATTTGCACTGGATTATAATCTCAAATACAAAAAAATGATTTGAAATGAATTGGGTATCTCACGCTTTTTAAGCACTGATTTTAATGGTTTTTATTAAAATATAAATCAAAGGGTATAGCACAGTTTGCAAACTTTGTATTCAGTATTGTATTTTGTATTGGACTCCAGCCTGGCTGTTTCCTCTGACTGGTAGAGCCCGATCCCGGGAAATACGCTGGTGCAAAAACATCAACAAACGGCTGAAAGATGGTCTGAGCGCTGATCATTCATCTCCAACTCTGCCAGTGGTCGGTGGAAATAAGACCATGTTAAGCTCATAAGCACTCATCACGATTTCGGTTTGGTCTGATTCAAATATCATACCGGCTTTTGAAAGAGGAATGATTTTGGCAACTGTTCTTGGCAAAAAAATTTCAGCGGCTTTTTTCTTTTTCGGATGTGGGGAAGGGACAATCCTAAGAACACACTAAGATTCTGTAAACAGGTGTATGTTGTCTTTTAAGACCTCTTTAAGAACGTGAAAACAATTAGAAAGGCAGGTGTATTCTTTTAAAACGTCTTATTGCGTGAGGTTGAGGAACATGTGTTTCCGTGTTCCAAGATAAGAAAAAAGTAATTGAGTTATTACGCAAAGCACATATATATTTCAGATTGAATTTTTTCAAGGTTTTAGGTTTTTTTTCTTCTTGTTTTTGTGTATAAAAAGCGAACATATTAATAAAAGGATTACATCGACGGTTAACATAAATCAGTTATTTACTCTTCCGTTTCAGAAAGAAAAAATTAGACTAAAATCTAAGAATAAATAGAAACTGAAAAATGAATTTTCGTTCACACGTTCACACACACACACACACACACATATATATATATATATATATATATATATATATATCATATATATATATATATATATATATATATATATATATATATATATATATAAACATCAATTTAAACCATATTTATAAACTGAATTTATAATTTTTATACTAATAGAGAAATTTAATTCATGTTTAAAATGTATTCGTAATTTTGAAATAAATATCGGTGGTTATTATAAATTTATACCTTTAATTTTTGAAATAAAAATTAAAATCTTTTCTTATTTTTCAATATTAAACAAATATTAATATTAAATATAAGACAAAATATAAATATTAATTTATAAAATAATTTAAATATTAAAAATGAACGTTACGTTGGAATATTTTTTTCCAACAGTGGGCACTTAGGTGACAAACCCTTTGCCTCAAGGCCAAAAATTGCTACTCATTTGTCGTTACCCAGCGGGCACCTGTGAACCAAATCATGGAGGCGAGTAGAGTTGCCCACGCCATACCACCACAAACCCTTTTATAGGGTGGGCCACATTCATACATCATCACAGAAGAAAGGACAGAGAAACACAGAGAGAACAGATAAAGAAAGTAACACCCATTTCCGAGCCGGGATTCAATCCCGGGACCCACAGCTCAGGAATCAGGAACGCTAACCACTCAACCATCGATCGGCCCCTTGGAATATTAAACCATAAAATACTTGTATTATATTAAAGAAGTCCGTTACCAATTTGGCTTACATTCTGGATGAAAGAAAATTTCAATTTACTTTAAATAGCTCTAAACTTACAACTTCTTCTTCTTCTTCTTAAAATTGGGTTTGTATGTCATTGGGCACCTCTGCTTTTATCAGCATTTTGTACCATTAACTCCAAACCCAATGTTTCCTAGTTCCAGTTGCTCGGGTCACCCACTTTACTAATAAAGTCTGATAACCCTTTAATGGAGTCTAGGTGTAACTCTCTAGTATGGATGAAGCCTAAAGAAGTTAATCTAGGGAGGGCAAGAGCCTCACATTCGTAAATGACATGCTCTGCCGTTTCCTCTTGCATATGACATTTCCAGCAGATAAGGTCTTGCTGAAACAGTCCCATCTGGTCAGAAAGTCAGTCATGCTAGGAATAGCTTCCTGACTTTCACCAGAAGAAGATGGTTTGGAGGTCATTTCTACCTCAAGTGAAGGATTCATTGATGCCCCTTTACAAGATTGTCTCTGAGTTCCCTTGTCTTTTTCAGCAAGGTCTACTTTAGAGGCTTCACCTGCAAATGCAGAAAGGTTTGTTACTTGTTGTGTCTTTTCAGCCACAAGATAACAATTAAAAATCTCAGGTAATATAAGTCCACCCAGCATTGCCTGAGTTATTGGGCAATTCAAATTACTCTAGAAGTTCGCCAAGCAACTAGAGGTTCCGTTAAGACACCAATACCGCGGTACCAATTAGCCCTAGGCACGGATCGCATAACACCAGGGTTTACGCGAGCTGGTTCTTGGCCTCTGATTCTATATGCAAGGCTATCCTGTCATTCCTACAGGACATTCGGCTATCCACCACTTGCCGACGCGCCTGGTGGCTGCTCAAGCCCCAGGAAGGTACACGTACCCCCTGGTTCCAGGAAACTTACAACTTACTTTAAATTTATTGTTTTTAGGTAAATGTCCTTAACAGTTACAATTTCATATATATGGCAGAGTACTGACGTAATATTAGCTCTACATAGAAAAGAGTTGACGATAATATACTAGCAAAAGGCGGATGATCTCTTAAATATTAACTTTGGCACAATGACTAAGTCAACGCATGGGAAAAGACTGACTATATATTTCTTTCAAACATACAATTGAAACATAGTATACGGTGTGGACAGTATGACTACCAAAGACTACCATCTATTGCATTTTGTTTTACAGGGGATTTGAGCCTATATTCACTTTTTATAAGAAAAGAAATCGGGAAAATTCCCAAGCACTCACTACAAACGATGGACACGTAGAAAATAGAAACGCGACATTTATTTTCCATTGTTCAACGGTGGCTGGGATCGAACTTAGAATATTTTAACCGAAGGGCCTGATTTTACCATAAAGTCATAGTGTGTCCTTACAACTTTATTCTGATATCGCTGAAAGAATAGCATGGTAATTAAAAGATTTTGCAAACCATTTGATTCCGCTATACTATAGACAGTAAGCAGTACATGCATGTCCCAGAAGAAATATCAGAAAAATCCCAAGCACACACCATGACAGATGTGCATGCAGAAAACAAAAATATAATACCTATTTCTGATTATTTAGCAGTGATCGAATCTGAGACCCTATCTTCACAAATCTCATATAAGTAGAAAGTCTCGGATTATAATTGACCCTATCAAGGTAAAGTCCGGTTACCATGAGAACCGATGCAATCTTACTTATGTGGTATCCTCATAGTTATCTTTGCTTCTATGCTCATAAAATTGAGAGTTCGATATTTGATACTGTTATACTGAAAGAATAAAGACATTAAATTACCATAGGATCGCATGAACATACACTGGTGTATGAGAAAAGTTAGAGAGGAGTATATCAACTCAGGTATCAGTACTGTCATTTGAAATCCAGAGTCGATTAAAATAATCATTTGGAAACTAATAAAATAAACTTCTTATAAAACGAACAAACAAGTTAGCGACAGTTACAGATTTTTCAATGAAAATACAATTCAATAAATTTGTGTACTTCTCTTTAATTTATATGAACGATCTTGTTCATTTTTGGTCAAAAATAACTATAAATATCAGTGACACATGCATTTGTAATTACAAGATAACAGATAAATTTATATTGCATATTTTGGGTAATTTATTGTGGATGATGTTAAATTAGAGAAATGAGCGACTGCACTATTTTACGTGATTTTTTATTTTATTAAAGGAAAATTTCTGTTTGGATCAGTATATTGAATTTCATATGTAGTAGGGTGTATTTGCGTGTCATAAGGAAGAAACCTGGAAAACATTTAAGCATGGGTGCCTCAACTGACGTGCATGCTTAAGAACAACATCCATCTCCCGTTGTTTAACAGAACAAATTAGAAAGAATTATGGTTGGCCTCATAAATTTTTACTAGAACTATCTTCAAACATTCTTGTATGCCAATTATTTGCCAGAGCTAGCAACCGTATGGTTATCGTTATGGGCCTTAATTCAACAGTTCGAAGATTCGATTCCCACTTCGGATTGAATATTTTTAGTGATTTGGTGATCACTTTAATCTGTATATTCCGGTATAATTGCATTCAAGTACAAAAAATGATGGTTGAGAGACAAACATTCACAACTATTAACAAAAAACCCTTTGTAAAATTCGTTTAATACAAAGTTTGGTATGACTACTTTTAATTTGCAGAAGATTTCGTTTTTTGTACAAAAAATGAGATTTTATGATGACATTTGTTTCCATGTCAGTCATACATGTAACGGAAATACCATACAGAATGGTGATAAATTAAATTCACAATACAATTAAACAATAAAGACTTTGAAGAAATGTATTATGATTGTTACATGCTTTATTATTGTATATTTAATGTATAGATAAAATAACCCACCTGTGCGGTTATAGTGTAATTCAGGGAAGAGAGGTATGATTCCCTTGCTCAGAAAATAGCGGGTTCGATACTACATACAGCCGAAGAGATAGATGTCTGCGGAGAAGACTTACTACGTGTACCTTAGGTCCAGTATCCGTCCGTTGATACGGCATTGCACCGCATATACAGAAGGTTGTTAGTTAGCACTAGAGAGAAGTGTACAAAATGCAATCAACACCTTCCCCTAATTGGCTTAGATTGGCTGAAAATTAAAAGTCGGCTGGGAAAAAATCACAATAACAGAAGCAAACTTAACATTTTGCTTGTGGGAGCAAACTTAACGACATATTTTATAACTAAACCAATCAACGTAGAACTCCATAAATTATGACATTTTGATAGTTGGAAAATTAATATCATTGCTATTAATGCATTAATTAAAAAAGACATTATTTTGGAGCAACCAAATTAATGCAAAATTGCAGATAAATATTGCGAAAAAATTTAGGTGAACTTGCAAAATATTAACAATAGATTTATTACAGACGAATCCCGCACAATTTTAGTGCAATCATCTAGGTTATATATATATATATATATATATATATATATATATATATATATATATATATATATATATATATATATATATATATATATATATATATATTATATATTAAAAAAAAGTGAAGGAAGAATTACTAAATTACATTTAGCTACTAACAAAACCTATTTATAATATTAAATTTAAATAATTAACATGATTCAACTTTGAATGTTTTCTGAAAAATGTTATATTTTCCTTCATTTTTTAATACCATGAAAATTAATTTCATATGTACATTTCGCTTTTTTACAATAGCAGCAGATAAATTTAAAAAAAAAGATCAATAATGCATTTCCTGAAAAAGGTAACAAACGTATGTACAACTAAAAGAAAAGCGCTTTCATTACACAATCAGGAAAGCTTTCATTCCTTTTAATAAAATGAAAGCTCAAAAACAGCGAACAAACATCTCAATTAGGCATTTAAATATTGTTAAAAGCGCTCATGTTTTGTGAAAAAGATGCCCGAAGTCATGCAACACAATGAAGGAAACCCGATCCCTTCAGGTTTAAGTAAAAAAATGAAGGAGCAAAATTTTCAAGACATGAGCGCCAAAATAGTTCGCAGGGCTTTTGTAAAAATGAGCGCTCATCAAAATATCCAATGTTTAAATACGGTGAATAGGCGCTGGAAGGATTAACCTACCCATCAACCCCACAGCGTTAACCCTAAATACTCATCTTGGTAGAAGTGATGTTTCGGTGAAGGAGATTTAAAGCACGGACGAAAAGTTTTGAAGAATCTTAAAAGGAACGGCGGAGAGGTGGGGAGAATTTCCTAAGAGATTAGCGATTACAGGTGTTCTTTCTCCCAGGGGCGCACCCAGTGGGGCATTATTTCGCTCCATTAGGGGCAGGGGCGCCACTATGGCTACATGATTGATACATTCATTTACATCTGTCAACGCACCGCCTGTGTTTCGTTTTCGCCATTTGAGCCTGTGCTAAAGAGCGGTTACCTTATTTGAAAGCGAGCTCTTCTTTTGGCGATGAAAAAACATCAAATTTGTGCCAATCTCACCCAAAGAGATGATGTTGCAACTACTTATTGCTCTTGGGAAAGAAAATGAGCTGGATCCAGGAAAAAAAGTATAATTAAAATTTTTAAACTTTAAGAATTAGCAATTTTTAATGATCAGTTAATTCCTCAACCATCTAATAGAACTTTTAAGTCTACAATTGATATTTTGAAAAGGCATAAAACATGTACTTTTAAAATGTTTAATACATAAAAAAATAAAAATTATCAAAGGATGGTAAGTTTAGTATTAGAAAATTGAAAGTTAGAATTTAACTGTGATATCTGATTTAATTTTTAATTCATATATATATATATATATATATATATATATATATATATATATATATATATATATATATATATATATATATATATGTATATAATAGAAACAAGAAAAAATATTTCCATTCTTATTGAGAAATATTTTTAGACTTTGAAATGTGAAATTAAGGTGGTTATCAACTAAGGAAAAAATTAAAGTGAAAAGCACACTTTTTAATTTCTATGTTTAAAAAAATATATATATAATATTGAGAGAAGCTTCTGTACTTAAAAGAAACTAAAAATATAAATAATTGTATTTTTAACCACCCACATAAAAGCCAATAATTTAAGTTAGTAAAGATGTTTCGAAATCTATATCGTATCATCTACATTTTATGCATCGAAATATAAGCATTTGATTCATTACTAGACTTAATATTTCATTATAATTTCAAATATAATGAGTGACACTTGATAGTTGTTGAAAATAGAGCACATAAGAAAAGTAATTACAATATTATTTTGAGAAAAAAATTTTTAATATGGGTATTTTAAAGTATCCAAAATGTTTTCGTTGTTATTATAGAAAAATAGCATATATGTCTAATATTTCTAAATTTCAAAGTTTATTTAAACACAAAGAAAATCCAAATTATATTAAATGATAGAGAACTAATGAAAAATAACTTTAAGATTAATTTTAAAAAAGCCTTTAAAGTAATTAATATTTTACAATCTTGTATGTATTATTCTTAGTTTTTTGGAAATATTCTTAAGTTTCAGTTATATGTAATCAATTTTTTATTTATATTTCGTTATTTTGTAAGGATTTCTGTCAATGCAGAAAAAAATATAGGCACAAAGGTATTAAATTCAAAGTTGGATGTAATTTTAATTAGCTCAGCATATTTTAAAGTCTGGAAAATGTACAATGTCACGGAAGAAATAACTTTTTTTCCACTGATGTGAAGATAAAAATGTTTTTAAGTATAATTTTACGTGTATGAATAAGAGCCACACACCAGATTTTTGTATCTTAGCATTAGCCAATCTGCAGCACGCAAAAAAATACAGCATTCCAAGTCATTATTAATTTCCTCTCTTAATATATGTTTTGCAGAAATAATTAACACTTTTTAATATTTTGTCTAACTATTCTATTCACAATTTTACGGAATATACACAATTCTGTTACTAGTTGTTGTTCATTGATAAATTTTAATAGTATAAGTAAAATAATGAATTTATAATAAAATCACACTTACGCGGAGAAAAATTAAAAAATGAAATAAAACGAAGTTTTGATTTTAAACATTGAAATTAATCGAGTCCAATTACTACAAATAGATAATTATTAAACGCAGAATCCATCTTTCAATGGAGAAATGTCTCACTTATATATATATATATATATATATATATATATATATATATATATATATATATATATATATATATATACATATACATAGACTGTCTGAAATCAATCTCTAAATTAAGGCATGGATCTTGATATATATTGGATACGTGCAACATTGTACAAATTCATATAGTGTAATTATAAATTTTCTTAAGAAATCCACACAGACGTCTGAGTTCCCAATAGAGTACAATGCCTAAACTATGTACTAGATAATTTTGGACATTATACTAAATATTCACGAGCCTATACTTCGGGGACACAGCAACAAAAGTTAATATTTTGCTAAAGGAAAAGACCATATTTTTCATAAGTATGTATAATACAGAATGAATTTATTAAACAAATAAAAATTTGCGGTTTCACCTTATTCATTTTATCAAAATTGGTAAATATAATAACCAGATGAAAGCGTTATTAATCTATCGAAAATATTGTTTTATGTCCGCTTCATTTTCATTAGCAATATGTCTGTGTTTTTCATGTGTCATGTCTCTGTGTCTTTCATATATGTCAATCGTATCTTTACTTTAAATATGAAAAAATTGCTTATCTTGCAACTATAAAATTTAAAAGTGATATTCATGTACAAAGTTCAACTAATTAAATATTTTTTTCTTGCGAAAAAACTAAAAATTAAAATTGTTTAAAGCGCTTTACCTTTTCAAACCATAGATAATGTCTTTGAATTAATTTAAATATGAAATTTATTGTGGTATAAATTAATTAGAAAGACTATCATATTGATTTTTATCTCTTTAAAAGAAATTAAAATCTTTGTCGAAATTGATATTTAATTATTTATATAAATAAAATATTTTTATTTTATAGAAATTTGTTTCCTCGATTAAAAAATTGATTCTCTCTCATCGCCAAAACATAATAATCTTCGAATATTTTTATAACCAAAATGTATTTTTATACGATGAAAGTTATTTTTATATTTTAAGGATATTTGATTGTCCTTTGTTACTTAATTTGCTTAAAATTTGAAATTCTTATTCTATATATATGTATGTGTGGTTCTCTTATTCTTATTACTTTTAAAATCAGTCAAAAGTATAAGACCTTATTTGCTTCATATGCAAGTAACCGCTTAAGTGTAGCAATTTTGGCGAAAATTTGGCGTGATAGAAAATTAACGTCGCATAGAGCGAAGTAGAAAGGTGGCGCTGCTTTTAACTCATTCATCAATCTGAAGCAGCTGTCTCCTCACCCACCAATAAGCAAACAACTGATCGATAGGAGTATGGGGAAAGTTAGCAACTCAAAATAAATATAAGGAATCCTTCGCTTCGTTCGAAATCGCTTCCCACGAGATTCAAACCAATCAGAGAAACAATAAATATAAGTGAAAAAGAAAAAAAATTGTGAAGAAGTAATTTTTTATTGTATTTTTTAAGTATTTCCTACGCTCTTTTTCATCGATATCGGTGAAAAATTCATTCTTTTACCAAATAAAAATAGTTGAATGGAAATTTTATTTGTTTCTCAATCACTGTGTAATCTGTAAACATCTCGACCCGTTATATATTTTACCGATTTCGTTTTTACGCGTCAAATAGTGGTTGACGGGTTCAAACGCAGTTGATTTCAAGAAAAAATAAATAAATAAAATTGAATCAACATTCGCAAATATTTTATTTCTCTCTAACAATCTAAATAAACAAAAAACAATTATTGTACGATTGACTGATTTTTAGAATTTATTTTAATTTTTATTCACCTCTTTATTGGTTACTATAGATAAAACTAATCTATCTTGGATGTCTAATAAATATTTCTATTAAGATTTATTAGATTATGATGTTTAATTAATCCAGCACTAAAATACTATTATTCTAGCCTAGTAGTATATGTTTAATTTTATTTAATTTTCATATTCTTAAAGTTGAATTCAATACTACATTCCAATAAAAATTAATTTTCAGATACTTAAATATATATATGTTAATTATATAATAGTAACTATTTTAAAATAAATAAATATTATAAATAGAAATTTTAAAAAAATAGGCACATTCAATTATTATAGAAATGTCTTAAACTGATCATGATTTTGTTTCACTATTATCTCCAAAGAAATAAGATTTTTTTACTGCAAATAAATTATGAAAAATTTTCTCTTATTGTTCATTCAATTAAAATTAAAGGATCATCGATGTTATCATGAACTTATTTTATTGATTTTATCTAAAACATTATACATTAATTTCAACATATAAAGTAAGCTGAGGAAACATTCCTCTTCATTTGCAGTTCAAAGTACACATCCAATTCTATCACAAAGCAATAATTACATAAAAATTCCATTTTGAAAAGCAGAAAAGAGGAATATTAGAATTCCAACCAAAACTTACAACAGTGTTGAGAAAGTAAATGAATGATATCAGGCAGATTTTTTGTGTTGTGAAAACTCACAGGAATGCCGACTACGCTTGTCATTGCGCCATTGAAATCGAGAGACTGCAGTGGCCTCTTTTGTTAGGGCGTCGTCCTCATTACCGGTAGGCAGTAAATTGGAATCCCTGCTTAGATCCGTCGTGTTCACTAAAAGCAGCTGAAGCTCATTACATAGGTCATGATTGCAATGTCTTCCAAGTGAAATGATACTTTTGGAGGTGTCAGGTCAAGAACTGGGGTGTCTTCTGCTTGATCCGTGCTTCTAAATTACGAAGACTCCTACCCGACTGCTTCCATCTATCTGTAGACCCCAACTTTGGGTTAGTGCAACAACAACAGTAGACACTGGCGAAGGAACGACTGAGTCAATCTCTCGAAAATTTCTGATTTATGTTTATTTTGCAGAAGGCAACAAAGATTCTCCACCTCTACATCTTCAGCTGAGTCCACAGGCGTTTCATACTCAAAATATTTCATGCGCTGTTAGAAGAAAAAGTGCGTTGAGGTCCGGGAACAAGGAGGCCAAGCCAGAAATCCGACATGTCCGTTCCATAGTGGGGAATAAGTGGCATTCTAGAAGTTATGAACCGGGATGGAAGAATGAGGTGAGACTCCATCGCGCATAAATCACATGCCTAGTAAAACAGCTTTTAATAAACTGTGAATCATTTGTTCCAATAAAATACGACATGTTGTGCTGATCAGTTAGCCTGGCATGATTTAAGGACATCAGTTAAGACAAATACAAAGAATATTGAAAATCCAGGGTACCTGATGGAAATCGAACCTAACATCTCGTGAACCTCATGCAGGCGGTGGAAAATGTGCCTCGATCCACCTCGAGTAGGATCTGGAGTAATCCACCTCGATCATTAAAGCTCCATGTTCTTTCATGATGCTTTTCTACTTTCCTCTTTCCTGCTTTTCATAATGGAAGGCTACCCTATGCTCTACAGTAAATATTGCGCATCTAAACCCTAATTTGTATAAAGAAATTAAGGGGAGTGATAGTACCCATTTCCGTCGAATCTCCCAGCTGAGAGCTTTTTATATACACATAAAATAGTTTAAAACTTTCTCTTATTTGTATTATACTCATTGGTTAAATTTATAGGGAGTACGTTTCAGACTGCGAATTCGTAGGTCAAATGATTTTTCAAAGTATTGTTTGTCGATAGAAATAAGCAATATGAAAAATACTGATTTTATAGTGATGTAATACCTTAAAAACTAAAAAAACACGAGTTTTACATTTTACAATTTTTTTTAAATTTTCTCTACGTTTAACAACTTTCAAGAAATAATGAAATTTTAAAGGCAAGCTTAAGAAAGAGATTCTCACTGCCACAGAATCCTATTCCCTGAGACGAGTTTTAGGCATTTGGGCCCCAGTGACCAGATTGGTTAAGGTGTTCATTCCCGTTACCTCGGAAGGTAGTGAATTTAAATCACCACCCAACCGAAGATCAGTTGAGTTTCCAAATGGTGGCTGATATATAGTGGTTTCAATGTCTTCTATGTGAAATGATACCTCTAGGGGTGGCAGGCAAAGTCATAGGTCTTCAACTTAGTCCCTGGGTTTAACTTACGAGAACCCACCCAATTTTCGGTGTTACGATGACACACCCACTGGGAGCCCCAGTATATAAGGTGCCACCAACTTCATGTTTATAGCATCACAATTTATTCAAAAACTGAATGTAAACTTCTACAAGCAAGCATCCAAGTGCCTAGCTGGAAACTTCGACAAACTTTTTGATTCTTATATCCTCCCTGGTGATGCCCAAGTCAGACCTATTGCGGCCTTTTACTCATCTGACGCAATACTTTCTAAAGCTTTTGTCTAAACTTTTACTTTCAATTTACTCACACATTTAATTTCTTACACTTATTTCTAACAGTTCAGATGAATGAGTAGATGCCTTCGGGCAGGTACTTAGCTTCAAATACTCAACAGCAACAGCATGCTTTATAGTAGTAAAAGGTGAGAAATATTTGACTGGGCATTATTTATACAGAAAATAAACTTTTAGACATTGATAAAAACCATGACCCATATTAAATTCCATAAAGAACACATATTTTATAAGTTGAATATACAGGAATGCATTTTAAGATCACTATCATCAATGAAATTTTATGAAAACTTCCCCTATTTAAAGCGCGTATGACAGGTATTAAAACTATTTTATATGATTATTACATTTAGAACGTAAAATCAGATTTCTTTTCATGTGTACAACTTGGTATAATTTGCGCAATTAATTTTGAAAAAAAATTGATTTGATTGATTCATTGAATGAAATTAATTGATTGATAAATTTCTAATCTTAATAAAATATTAAGTTAAATGTCTCTGTTACTGAACCACAAAATATTTCCTTTTAGAATACAAATATGAATATATTTTAATTTAACAAACAATTAATTCATTTCTTCAAAAATTGATCCCAATCATTAATTTTAAACTCTTCTTAGTCTTAAAGAAAATCACTTAGTGTAGAATGTAAATTGAGATTTGCAGTATTTTGAAGTACAAAAATTATATTTTATGCAATCAGCGTGAAAGCATCCTAAATAGAATCACCAAAATATAAATAATCGAAGGTTGTTTAACTTTTGAAACAAAATACTAAAAGAAGAGCAATAAAGTAAATAGGCAGGACTATTAAAATATAGCAAACTGTTAGAGCGTACTACCAGTAGACAAATTAAAATTTAAAATGTGAAATTTAATACTTGAATCATATTTAAATAAACAATCAGAACAAAAAGAAAAAATGAAAAATACAGTAAATCAAATTATTAACTCAGCTAAAGCAACTATATTTAAAAACAATTCTTGTCCTTTCTAAAAAGCTTAAAGTTAAACATTTCAATTTTAATATTCTTTACTATTTAACCTGTGAATTCCTATGTTCTCAATGAATCTCAATGAAATCTTAATGAAATCTCAATGAAATTTCTTTATATTGTCTGGGTATGTCAGACGTAGGCAGATAAATTTGGCAAATTTTTTTCATATTATTTAAATATCATTTAAAAAAGATACTATTGGTTATCAGAGTATTTAGATAATCAGGAATTATAAATCAATTATTAATTTTGTTTCTTCTTATAAAATTAATAATATTTCATCTTACGATTTTAAAGACCTCTTCACTAGCATCCAAATTATTTAACTTTTCGTTGTCATAATGTTTTATTTTTATTGTATTGGTTCATGATTAAATATTGATTTAAATTATTAAAAGGATCTTTGTATATTTCGTATATATAATAAGTAAATATTTAACGAAGTAACACTTTATTAACAGATTAATGGCATCCTTCAGAGTTCACACACACACACACAAAATTTTCTAATCTTTTTGCAAATTTATTTTTATATTTTAAGGAAAAATCTTTTATTATTCAGATGTCTTTTGCTTACAAATATACATTGATCATTTTAAAATATTTAATTTTTTAAAATTCGATAAGATTATCATGACATTTATCCTGAAGAATTTAAATTTATGAAAACAAACAATGATAATCTAAAAACTGAATTTTTGAATACTATTATTACAGTTAAAGAAAATTATGCATACACTGATATCAATGATAAAACTAATGGTTTTAATTTTTAAATAAATGAGCTAATTTTTTAAAACTCCAATATTTCTATAAAATATTATAAAAATGTTATTTTAAATTAATTGAATAGAACTTATATTGTTTGTATATAGAACTTATATAATTTAAATACCATCATAAAGCAAATAAAAATACTGTAAAGCATTCTATTTGATAATAATATTCGAATTAATTTTATTAAACACTATTTGGTTAGTAGAGCATTGCTTATATGAGTGAAGTAAGGCGTAGTTATACACTAAAAAAGCGTCATTCAAACCTTGAAGGTCTTATAAGAAGCTTGAAATTGTAAGTGTTAACACCTAGTTTTTCAATTTTACTCTTAACGCTGTGTATTTACTTGCAATTTTGCAGGTTTGGAATTTGGTATTTTATCTAGGCAATATATATATTATGAATTTCTTCATTATATATACTTCTTGTGTTATTATTTTCAACTTAAAAAATTTTGGTATGATTTCGGGGTAGTAATGAGTTGATTTAGACTGCAGAAAACGCCATGCTTTGTGCCAGTGTGATCATCATCTCCTGACAGTATATATGTATATATATATATACAGGGTGATTATAAAAAAACTTTGCCAACATCTGCACTTCTAGCGTCCATTCTATTTAACCGATCAAGATGATACTTCAAATATAGTTCTGTTGAGATATACGCTCGAGATTCTGTGAATGGCAACACAGTGACCCTCGCGGTTACAGTTATAGTGACAGAAACTCGAAATTTTCGAATGGCAACGCCTACTTTTTACCATCGCAAAATGTTCAGCACATGCGAAAACCTTAAATAGCGTTGAAACGGTACCGATATGTCTAAAAACGGACGTGTTCTGCAAACACAAAAAAGAGTTCTGAAAACCGGCCAATAAAACACGATCTGGGCGCACGCAATAAATTTGCATGTGACAGAGTCAAGAAACCAATCACAGAACGCCGGTCGCCAGATATTCAGCGTAGGAAACCTATAAAATACCAAGCGGGTATGCGAAGTCTTCATTCGGGAACTCGCACATGCCGACGATATGAGTCTTCCTAGGAAAGTTCGCGGTGAATTGATCAAACTCTATTACCAAAATGGGATGAACGCTGCGGAAGCCTTGCGTGTGTATCGCCGCAATCATCGACAACGACGCGGCCCATGTACTCTGCAAGCTCTGCGTGATTTAGTGCGGAAATTCGAAGATACAGGCTGCACCTGTGACAAACAGCGCTCCGGACGGCCAACTATTTCTGAGGACGTTGTCATGGAAGTGCACCATACAGTGACTGCAGGACACACAGAAACCGCAAGAGGCATAGCGCGCGTGTTGGATATTCCGAACTCAAAGGTCCGCAAGCTCTTGCGCTCGGTACTTCACATGTTTCCCTATCGGTTCCAGCACGTCCAGATGTTGGAGCCGGGTGACCCACAACAACGTCTGGACTTCGCAAATGCATTTTTGTTACGATATGATACGGATAACGACTGGCCACTTCGCATACTATGGATGGACGAGGCGCATTTCACCTTAAATGGCAGCATTAACACAAAGAATTGTGTGCACTGGGGAGAGACGAATCCTCATGCTGTGGCGCCAGTACCATTATTTGACGCCAAAGTGACTGCGTGGTGCGGCATTACAGCTACATTTGTTCTGGGCCCGTTCTTCTTTGAGGAAATGACCCCGACTGGCCCTGCAACATGTTCTGTAACGGGCCCTCGGTATGCAGCCATGCTGAAAAATTATGTCTTACCGGAGTTGCGTCGGCTGAATGCACTCAATGACATTGTTTGGATGCAAGATGGCGCACCTCCACATATAGCGAGGTCAGTTAAAAGGCTCCTGGATCAGCATTTTGGTGATCGCATCATCTCACGCTATTATCCTTTTCCATGGCCTGCGCGATCCCCAGATCTGACGCCTATGGATTTCTGGTTTTGGGGCTATCTCAAATCCAGAGTTTATCTGTGCAATCCTCAAACATTGTCGGACTTAAAGGATTCTATACGGCGTGAGATTGGAAACATCCCTCGTGCCATGTTGTGTGCAGCGACATTGTCCACCGTCTCCCGCATGCAATGCGTAATTGCCTGTGATGGCACTCATGTGGAAAATGTTTGAAATTAATAAAGATTTTTTTTCTCTATGTGTTCTCATCATTGAGCAGTGTCTTGTCTCTGTCGTATGCATTATTCCTCCGTGCGCCTTGAAGAACTGTTTGTATGTGTATAACACGTCGGTTTTCGGACATATCGGTACCGTTTCAACGCTATTTAGGGTTTTCGCATGTGCTGAACATTTTGCGATGGTAAAAAGTAGGCGTTGCTATTCGAAAATTTCGAGTTTCTGTCACTATAACTGTAACCGCGAGGGCCACTGTGTTGCCATTCACAGAATCTCGAGCGCATATCTCAAAAGAACTATATTTGAAGTATCATCTTGATCGGTTAAATAGAATGGACGCTAGAAGTGCAGATGTTGGCAAAGTTTTTTTATAATCACCCTGTATATATATATATATATATATATATATATATATATATATATATATATATATATATATATAATCTGTGATAAAAAGGTATGTAACAAAATCAATTTTAACTGTAAGCTTTAAATTATATTGACAAATTAATTTTTTTTCACTGTATAAGTGACAACGAAAACTGTAAATTGTATCATAATTGTAATTCGCAATAAAACATTTATTTTTATTTTACCATACTATTTAAGAAATAAAATAATCAACTGTCAACAAAAAATTTTTGAGAAAAAATTTCTTATAAGAAATTATCAGTACCATATTAATTTTGAATACTAAACTGTTTTATTTATCATTAACAATTTTGCTGAAAATTATTGTAACTAAAAGGTTGTTTCGTATGTGTGAACTATGAAGTTTCTCAATTTTGTTTTCCTTTCTGTGTTTAGAACTGAATCCCCACATTCTTTATTGCATGATACAAATGAGAGACATTTTTGCAAATGTAAAGACCTATATTTTTTCTCAATTTTACATTTATATTTAAGACTGAATTTATGCTTAGTCGTCTTAAAACTTTAAAATTACTATTGAGCTAAGGCAGTTTAGCAACACTGAGATTTGCGTTTCGTCATTATTATGCTGAGAAACCTAGTTTCTTGGCGCATTCATTATAGCATTATTTGTTATGTAATTTTTTCTTTCATTTTATGCCGGTTACATACACTTACTCACAAAAGTAAGTAGGCTACTCATAGCTTGAGTGAAAAAGATCTTGTTTTGAAATAAATGTAAGAAAAATATTATTTTGGAGAGTGTTGTTTATAGCTTCTGATTCAAGTCATAAAGTAATGAAAAATAAACCAAATCATTATATTTTAAAAAATTTTAAGAGTAATTTTGTTAAGAACCAGTAGAAATTTAAATCACAAAAGTATGTATGCAATCTGAATTTGTTACTTTTAAATAAGCTGAATGAAACTTTTCAAGTGATTTTTCAGATTTCAGTGATAAGTTTAGAAGTTCTGCTACAAAGCTTGTGTGTAAGTTTGAGTTTTAAGTACATCAACAATTCACCAATGCCACCACGTAGAAAAGAATGATCAAAAGATCTAAAGCATGCAATAATAAAGCTCTATAAGGAAAGCAAATCGCAAAGACAAATAGGTAAAATCATAGGCAAAAATCCTGCAACAGTGCAAAAAATCATTGAAAAGTTCCAGGCTGAGGGAAATACTGTAAACAAGCCAAGAACAGGACGACCGCCCATTTTCACGGATCGAGAAAGGCGAATTATTGTTGGAAATGTGAAAAAATCAGAAGATTAGCTCACCAAAATTGACAACGGATGTGAAAAACAATTTTACGAAGTCATGCAATCCTGAAACAATTCGCCGTGTATTACGGAAGGCAGGATACCATGGTAGAAATATGTGTTACGGATACCATGGTAGAAATATGTGAAGAAAACCATTTGTTATCAAAGTGAATCGCAAAAAGAGAATAGATTTTGCAAAAGAAAATGTAAGCAGGACAGAAATTTTTGTAATTCCGTGATTTTTTCGTATGAAAGTAAATATAACATCCACGGTCAGATGGACACCAAAAAGTTTGGAGGAAAGCAAATGCAGCTCTAGAACCAAAGAACATGAGAGGAATTGTAAAACACGGTGGTGGTTCGATTATGGTTTGAGGTGTGGCATGGCAGCAACTGGAGTAGGAAATTTAGTTATAATCGACGGAATAATGAATCAATATAGCTATTAAAATGTTTTAAAGAACAATCTAAGCCAAAGTGTTTCTAAATTAGGATTGGATGAATCCTTCACTTTCCAACAAGATAATAATCCCAAACTTACTGCTCGGATTGTTCGTGAATGGCTGCTTTATAATGTGCGAAAGCAGCTAGAAACCCCACCGCAGGCACCTGATCTTAATCCCATTGAACACTTATGATATTATCTCGATCGCCAAATTAGAAAGCAAGAGATCAAATGATCTAAAAAAAGTCCTTTTGGAGGAGTGGCAGAAAATACCATCTTCTGTCACTCAAAATTTAGTAAAATTAGTGCCATATAGATTGAGAGCTGTTATAAAGGCCAAAGGCTATCCAACAACTTACTAATTTTTTTCAAAAATTGTAAAATTTGCTATATTAATGTCTTTGTTTTTGTTTGCATACTTACTTTTATGATGTAAATTACATCCTATTTTAAGTTAAGGTCATCTGGCTGATTAAATATTTGTATTTTTTACGAATTTTTCATTTTGTAATTAAGCTCCATTTTGCTGTAATCGAAATAAATTGTTAATTTAAAAACTCGAATAATCTATGTCTATTTTTTTCACAGAACATCATCGCATACACTCTGCATACTTACTTTTGTGCTTAAGTGTATATTTAATAAAATAGCCAAGGAATTTTAAGGAGGAAGAAACTGTACTATAATGTTTCCTTCATCTTGCTTTTCCTGTTTTTTAAACTACATGAAATCAATATCCTCTAAGGAAAATGTATTACATTGTATTCATCTCCGAAAAATACTTCAGTCAGTGATTTAAATGTGGGTCTTTTTTTAATCAGTTTGTTTTAAGTGGCTTAAATCAATTTCATTTTAAGTGTTATAAGTATAACTATGCATTAGATTATAATAATACAACAATAAATATATTCATATTCGTTTAAATGGAACAAACATTTACGCAGCATCACTATATTAAATTATATTTTTCAAATCATGAAAAATATATACTTTGAAAGATCAAATAAATTCAATTTTCTCTTTTTAGTTTTTATTTTAACCATAGATTAAAATATTTTTAAGTAACAGTAAGAAAAAATGAAATTTATTTTTTGTGTCTAGAGTATCTAGTTTTATCAAAACATATTTGAACCAACTTTTAGATCAATTTGGACTAGAAATTTCTGTATATATGGATTAAAAACGTACTAAGAAATAGGCATTGATAATATTAAATTATTTCACTAATAACAAGTCAACATAATAAATTAACATACAAAAAATTAAACGAATTTTTTTTCGGAAAAATACATCTGATTTGCAAGCTTTATTTGAATTGCCGAAAACTTATTTAGAATTTCTGTTTTAAAATTTAATAAAAAAATTAAATAATGTAACTAATGACTGTAATAAAATATAGATTAAAAGTTTATAAATGGATGAAGAAAATTATGCGTAAAGAATATAATTTATTTAAAAGTATTTGGGTCAAATTTCTTTAGGAAAAGAAATTACAGTATTCTTTTCAAATTGAGAATTTTTTCAATTGATTTAAAAACGATAATTATTTTTTAGCTCCTTTAACAACTTTCATTAAAATTTCTTTTATTTTTTCCAGAATTTTTGCGTTTTGTTTTCTTTTAAAGTATGTTTTAGTTTTTTAGAAAAGAAAAATAGGGAATTTGGCATTTTTTTATCGTTATTTACCTTGTTTATGTATTATTTAGACATTTTCCCCAAGCAACTGTATTAAGTGGGATTTTCTTACATGAAATCTCCAATATATTCTTATCAATTAATTAGATCCATTTAGATTTTTTCGTCAGTTAGTTATCTTAAGTAAGTTGTTATATAGTTTTTTTACTTTCCTTAGGGATTGAAATTTTACTTTTTGTGTTTAATTTTAAGTAAAATTAATAAACATTTCTTTCGCTTTAAATGCGCATCGTAAATTATTCTTTTAGATCCTTTAAGATTAATTGTGGCAAAAATAGTGAAAAAAATACTGGTTTTTTGATTAAAAAAAATTAAGTATTTGAGAACGAAAAAAAATAATAATAAGGGCACAATTTATACTCTTATCATTCTTGTTTCAGCAATATAGTATGTAAATAAGGGTGCATTTGTATTGTATTTTTGAATGAAGATTTATCTATTTTATGAAGGATGTGGACATGCGTGTGTGTGTGGTGTGTGTGCAACATCAGTTATTTTAACTTTCAAAATAATCGGAGTTCTCTTTGGGAAATAATTTGAATATTACCATACCAGAAAATTTAAAATAATAAAATTTACAAACATTTACATTTTCTTATCATGCAAAGCTTATCGAAAACTCCATCATTTGAAGGAATTGGATTACTTAGGAAAAACACACACACACACACACACACACACACACACACATATATATATATATATATATATATATATATATATATATATATATTATTTAAACCATTCCTATTTATTAAGTTCGCTAGTAAATGTTAAACTTTGTTTAAAAAATATTTCAAATCAAATTCATGCATAAATTAATGCAGGCTCGCTGTGTTATATGCACATAAGGTATTGTAAATGTTTAGATAATATATCGGAGCTTCCTCGTAGTGCCACTAGCTTAACACCATATCTGCTACAGCTTTTTTTTGTCCGGCTCTCTCTCTCACACACACAGACATACTTTTTTTTAATAATGACCTCAAAAATAGAATTTAACTATATTTTAAGTGATTCTAATTTTAGCCTGTAATTTTTTTAACTTTTTAATACTTGTACTGAACCTTTTTGGTATGAGGACATTGTTAAAAGGTACTGGAGAGCTCGTGAAGTAATGTAGAAAAACGCTTTTTTGTGTGTTTGGTATTTGTATAATAAAAACAATATGTATCGAGATTGCTCGAATCTTACATATATTTACGGTAAATCAATAAATTTAATAAGCTAATTTACATGCGTATTTAAAACGTTGTTGTTGTATAATGTCCGGCTACTATGATTTCTCCCTTTTTAGCACCTTAAAAGGGCAGATGTGATGCCATTTTATTTAGTGGGGTAAGTGGTCTTCGTAATTTGGATCTTCGTAATTGTGGGTTAATACAAAAGTGGGTCTTCGTAATTTAGAAGCAGGGACCAAGCAGAAATCTACCAGAGGTATCATTTCACGTGGAAGACATTACAACCACGACCTATATAACGTGTCCCAAGTGCCGTTAGTGATCACGACTAATATTCGAATTAACTACCTTCCGATAACAGAAACAAACGCCCTAACCAATCAGACCACCGTGGCTTAGACTTAAAGAGTGTTAGAATTCAGATTGATAAAGCTATAAATCTATTAGGTTTCGAAATTAAATTTCTAATTTTGTATGTGAGGATAGTTGCAAAGATCATAAAGACAGGAAACGTTGACAATCGAGATTTCAAATCATTCACTTAATATTTGTTAAAAATAAAATATTCCAAGAAGTTCCCGATTCCTCGCGACACAGATTTTCTTAACATTTAACTAAGATTTTAGTGTTTCATGATTCAACTCAATACTTTTCATACGCAAAACATAATGAGTTTTCATTAATTCCACAAATATAGCAAATAATGTCATCTTTTGATATACAAAAATTACTGGTTATCCTCGATAGATTTGATCAGCTTGAAAGACCTGTTCCCAGATTTTTTTAAAAAACTAGATTTATTTATATTTTTGATTTTCACAAATTGCATCCTATTTATATTCATAATATCTATACTTAACTGCTTTTGCTATCTTGTTAAAACACCAAAAGTATATTTAATATCGAATATTTGTAAACTATTGTTTGTTTTACCTTACATCGTATTTACTATGATATATAACCTGAGTTTTTGTTAATAGATCTTATCTAGTTCATTCACGACGTAAAAACGCATTACAGTTCAATATTTATTACATGTTCACGGTAATAGGTTTCATTCTCTTGATTTGTAAGGTAGTAGCTTCGATATCTGACTTCAAGAAAAACTGTCGTGCTGAAAAGTGCACGTTAAAATATCCGTAGAGGGCCAGTGTCCCCCATATTTCTTGAACATAATCTAAATCTACGAAATAGTAGTTGGCAGTACTTAGCCTCTTCGATTATCAGGATAGGCAAATTGAAGCATATAACAATAGCCTAACCTCTCATAATGACATTCAGTTTTTATCTGAGATTATCAAAATTTTGTTTCGGTCTCCGACTTAGACGAAAATAATATGAAATATATAATTCCAGGCACGAATTATGGGATTTAACACGATTTCCTACTATTATTACAACTGTAAAGCTATCCATTCAGTTCTATTAAGTATTTTAAGTGCTTGTGTGTGTGTTTGTATATGTATTAATAACGTATGCATATTTTCCTTGAACGCACTGAACCCGTGCAGTAAGCATTTATTGATGATTTTGGTGTTAGATATAATTCCTGTGTTCTTGAAGTTGCCCCCTTCTAAAATTGCTTAATGATTCTTGAAATTGTCTGAAATGAAGAAAGTGGATTAATGTTGGACGCTGTTTTTACAAAATATCATTAGAAAAGGTATCATTGTTAACCCAGTAAGCAAAAAAGCTGCTTTTTTGTCCAAAAAACTACATTTCAAGTTAAATTATAAGTACTGAATCGATTATGTCACTACCAACTCTACCACATATTGACTGCAGATATAAAGAATCCAAAATTATCCGATTGATGTGCTGGGAAATGGAAAACACAAGTAGGATTTAATGTAAATGTCAACCAAATTAATTAATTGTGGCTCAAAATTAAGAACCAGTTGGCTGTGCTTATCAGCATCAGTTGTCAGCAAAATGTAGCCAAGAATGCATCAATATTGCTTATATAACCATGAGGGTTCGTGGTAGCCCAGAAGGATGAAGTGTCGTTCTCGTGGATAGGAAATGCTGTTTTTGAAGCTTAAGACAACCTAAGACCTTTGTGCTGAGAAATTTTATATTCATCAAAAGTTCTGTTCGGTCCAATGGCTCTCCATTTATGTGATGTAGGAGGAGGCTGCCAGCTTAGGTGTCGACCACATCGTGTCATCATGTCCGGAACTATGAGGGGTTTAGATGATTAGGCCAGTACCTATAGTTTAAAAGGATTTCGAACAACTAAAAACCTCCAAACCCAAAGTAGGATTCGAACCCACAAACTGTTGAAACAATGACTAGTGAGCTGACCATTTGGATGCCACTTCCGTGCTTCTATTGGCCGGAACACACACTCATAAACTTAAACAACAATCAAAGCTAGCCTAACATTACCTGATATACAGCTAATAACGGGCAAAATCGAGGGATATCCATATTTTTGCTATAGGATTTAAACTCAGGTTATCTATATGAGGAACTTGTGATGCAATAGAGCTATGATTTAACCTTAATGATTATCTAGGTATTTTTAAAAGAAACTAATGATAAGGTATTATACTTTTGTACCGCAATCAAATAACAAGATCAACAGGAAAGTTTTTAAATAAAATTTAGCTGCAAATTTCACAACAATCAAAGAATGTTAAATCATAACTAATTAACATATAATAGTATTTATCAACAAAATGCTTTAGCTAAATCAGGATTGATTCTACTACCAATAAATCATGGCAATGGTACCTTTGCAGCATCGAATAGTAACCAAAATTTTTGAAATATACAAATCTATGAATTTTTTTCCATTTGTCTTACATTTGCGATTTCCTACTTATTTCGCGCACTATTTTTTAATATATTTTTCGTTTATTATGCGGTTTTAATTTTGTCTTTATCGTTAAGATGTTATTATTTCTAAAATAGAAAGATGAGATGTAGGCTCAATTGACTTATATCGCAAATTATAAATGTTCAAAAATGTGCATAAAATGGAAGTCTCTGAGTTAGCTTACTTATTAACGACTGGTAGCGCCCTCTATCGGCCGAGGGAAATAGATTCTAATTTATAGAATGTATCAAAATAAAATTCCATTGTTACAATTTCTATCTTTTAAAGAGCTATCTTACTCAAGCCTTTCATTCTCACGAAAGGGTGAGTGAATTGGCACACTGAAGAGTGGGGGATCCGATTCAAATTCAGTGTGTCTTACTGCCTCATTTGCCATTCAAAGACCCCGAATTCCGATTCATTGCGAGTGAAGCGCTCCTAATGAATAATTCACGTCTGAATCCGAACTCAAGAAGAGGGCAACTGTTTAAGGGTTAATGATGCAGGTGTTATTTGTTGACTGTTCCGAACAACTGGCGAACATCTTATTGAGTCGGATTTCATTAGGCCGTAACATCATCTGCAGAAGTGCATGCAAATGCCAGGTGTGGGGAACACCTGTGAAGACTATGTATTTGCGACTTTTTTTATTACTATCCACGTTTATATTATCTGTTGCTTATTGATACTTTGCTGATCAATGGAACTTTTTGATTTAGATAAGAATTTCCATCCTAGTTTATAATAAAGGAATTTTATAGATAAGCGCTTAAAATTTAACTTCAATTTTTTTTAATTGACTTCATTTTTTTATCAGTAATTATGTTCCTTCAAATGTTAATTCACATCTTAAATGGAAGTGATTGTTAGCAATAATAAAAGATTAATAAATTGGAAAAATTATCTGTCAGACAAGCGACGAATTTCATCTTGTTAATTTAGTAATCAATCATCAATGAAATCTAAACTAAATTAAAATCATTATTATTAACTATGGTAATGATTTCTTGATGATGAATTCATTAATCGTTATTATAGGAATCATTATCATGATTTTCATGGAATCAATTAAGTATTCGTCCCAGATTAAATTTCGTAGTTACTTTTATTGGTCAATATTTAGACCAATTTGTTTAATAATGAGACTTTTAAATATGAATTCATCAATCATTTTTATAGTCCTTTCACTTTAACTCAATTTAGTAGGATTGTTCAATTTTAATTGGAAAAATACTTGATCATAGGTTTTTTGTGATCTTATATAATATATATAAATTTATATATATATATATATATATATATATATATATATATATATATATATATATATATATATATATATATATATATACATATATATATATATATACATATATATATATATATATATATATATATATATATATATATATATATATATATATATATATATATATATATATATATATATATATATATATATAGGGTTTAAAAATTGCGAGGTAATTAGCTGTGGTTAGTGATGTCACATTCGGCAGAAACAAGCAGCCGAAAACGTATTGCAAACAGCAAACAAGCATGAAAAAACGCTAATTTATTATTGTGTTGGCACAATTGTATTACAACGTTACAATATTTGCAAAACATAGTAAGCAAAAATTTAAAACTTGTAATAGTCTAACATTTATGTTCTTACAAATAAAGAAGAACAAATTTGCCGCTTAAACCTGTTAACATTAAGCAAATACTTTAAAAACCAACACGAAAAAAATTTAAATTATGAATAATTAAAAATTGATAAAAGTTTAATACAAATACAATAGAAATGAATTCTGCCATTTTTCGTTATGCCTATTTCAGCAAATCAATAAAATTTCGTAAGAAAAAAATGTCAACTTATCAGAAAGTTAAGTTTAGCATCTTTGTTGAACTGAATTATAAATATCATTTGTTAGTAAAACATATTAAAAAAAGAAAAGAAATCTCTTCGGTTCTTATCAAATAAACACAATCAAGGTCATACTTTTCAGTAGAATGCCATTGTAAGAGCTAATACAACAGCATCTTCATATTTTTCAGCTCAATTTATCGACATATATATATATATATATATATATATATATATATATATATATATATATATATATATATATATATATATATATAATGAAATTTTTTGAATATTAAAATAGCGTAGTTTCTTTCTCATATTTCTTATCTAATTCTTACATCTATATTAAAGTATCCGCTTATGTTGAAAAGTTGATTTTCGACTACATGTGTCAATTTTCTTATTTATGTATCTTGTGCCCAGAGTTTTCCAATTTAAAAGCAGTTTTCCGTTTCACTGTATATCAAATAGCAATTATATTACAGAAATTTTAAAATACGTCATCCTTTGAAAAACAAAACCGGAAGTTGCATTTTGAAATTGGAAGAGGTGATATATGAAAGTATTTTGCTATTTTTTTTAAAATTTATATGTTTTTCCAAAACATGCTGATTGATAGCCATGAGTATGATGCCGTTATTTGATTTTTACATTTGGAAAGAAGTGGCAACATCGTTGTTGCTACCACAAGCAAAACTATCACTTTAAAGGCGACTTTCTCAAAACTTTGTTTTCCCCAAGTTTCCAAGCCGTAAGCACGATATCTCAAGTAATAATGGGGATACTTGTATGAAACTTGTTCTAATGAAAAAAAAAAAAAAAAAAAAAAAAAAACTAGAATATATATGAAGAAATTTTTTTATTGCAGTTATTTTTAAAGGGAATGATCGGTAAAATTTTGTAAGATATCCTTATTGCTTTACATTCTAAACCATAATTTCTTAATCTCTCAGTATTTTTCTCTTAGATTTTGCTTTATTTCAAATAACATTGTCACATACTTCTTTTGCCCAAATTAAATTAAGATGGATGCATTACAATTTTCTTTGCAGCATTAGAATCCAATTTCATATAAAGCACGCGATATGTAATTAAAGTTTGGCTAACTCTATGTTAGCCAAACTTTAATTACATATAGCGTCATATTTTCACATCACATATACATCACATTTACATATACATACATTTTAATGGAAAAAAAGATAAAAGGAGTTAAAATTAAAATTTAAGAAAAAGTTGACTTGGACGTAGACGATTGCCTTGAAATCGTTCATTTCAAAATTTAGCAAATTTTTGACAGTTTTCAAAATCAATTAATTTTAATAACTAAAGCCTATTAATAAAAAAGCCTAAATTTGGGAAAACTTTCAAATGTTGATTGGGATTGGATATGCCAAATACAAACGCAAAAAAGGGTCTTAAAAATCATCGAACCAAATATATGAAGACTATAAAATATATATATAATACTGTCACAGAGACCTTCCCTTAACTGAAAAAAAAAAAACATATTTAAATGATTTTAAGTTTGGCTTATCTGGATCCCGTATTCCTAAAAATCTGGTTAATTAAACTAAAATAATGATACTTTTTACGAAATTAATTTATTTTAATAACTGTCGATCCATTTTTTATGGCAAAAAGGATTAATTTAGTAAAATCTACTATTACTGATTAAGATTGGATACAGCCAATGCAAACGATTTTAAAAGTCAGAATCAATGAAAACGAGGATAAAATAGAATTCTCACAGACATTAATTTGGTAGAAAAAAATAGCCAGACATATATATCATGATTTGTTATTTTATTTATATGGATCCTCTTTTTCCAGACATCTGTCTAATAAGATTGAATTTAGCAATCGGTAAACTTTGAAATCTAATCAATTAGACGCTTGGATTTATTTATTCTAAATCATTTTATTTCCAGAAGATAGAAAATGGACTTACTTTGTAAGAACAAAAATCAATTAATCAGTGTGTTGTCTATTAGAAATTTTAAAGATGATTGTTCTACACCGAGTTTTTCAGTAATCCAAGCAACTTCTGATCCTATAAAGTTCGAAATTACTGGACAAATAGAAAAATAATTTTAATAAAGAAAGGAATTGACAATAGTATAATTTTTACTTCACCCTAATGGTAGGGTGGATCTTTTCAGTGTGGAAGATTTCAAATTTGACATTAGTCTCTGCTGAGGATGACAAGATCGGTTTTGCTTTTCTTCGTTTTGTATACACATCGGTCGGGGTGAGTGCTTGGAAGTTTTCTGATTTCTTTCATTGTGAGAGTGATTAATAAAGCCTACTATCTTTACAGTAGATGAATACCGCCTTATGCTTACTTGCGATAGAGGAATACAATCTACTCTGAAAAGTATTGTAGTCTAATGTCAGTCACGTTCATTTGGTGTAGAATATCGAGGGTTCGATTCCAGTTTCTGTTAATCAGAGAGAGATAGATATGAGGGATGTTTGGAAACCCCATAATGGAGTACCTAAAGTCGCAAATCTATCAATGTCCCCACGTAATTATATTCTGGCTCTATTTCAAATGAGCAGTATTCACGTGTCACAAGGAAAAAAACCCGGAAAACTCCTAAACAGGACGGACGTGCATACAGGAAGTCAAGCAACATCTAATTTCTCGCAATTCAAAAGTGAATGGATCGAATTTTTTGACTTTTTGCTCTGTAGAGCGCTGTCTAGGTCACGATGTGGATGCTTAGGAGTTTTCTGGCGATCTTGGCGAAGAAATCCTTGCGATATATGAATTACCAATAAGAAGTGATTGGTTTGTTGATGATCTATGTTTATAATGCGTGGTGGATACTCTTTTTTTACAACAACCGTCAACTGTTAGGTTGTGCTTTCAAGTGATATAATATAAGAAACACTTAAAATATTAATAATCCATTCTGAATTGTCTTATCTCTCATTATTTGTTCGATATTTTTTAATTAACTACAAAATTTTTAATCATCATAATTACAAAAAAATTTTAAAAATACATGCTGGATATTCATGTCTTTCAACAACCATCAACAGCTAAATTACTTGTTCAAGTAATGTAATATTGAAAAATGCTTAAAATATTAATGATACATTCTGAATTATCTTATTTCCTCCTATTCATTCGAAATATTTTAATCAATTACCAAACTTTTTTAATCATCATAATTATAATAACAATTTAGTAATTTCAAGGATAAAAAATAACATTATAACAAAATAATTTATTATAAATAATAAATTTATTATAAAAATCTAACATAAATGTTAGATTTTTTAAGAAAGAATGGAGTTTATTATTAATTAAGAAATAGAATAAAAAATCACAGTTTTAAATTTCCCTCATTAAATTTAGTCGTCAAAATTAAAAATAACTTGATTTTAAAAATCCACGTTTATCGTAATAAATATTTTTTTTAATCGAGAATTTAACAAAAATACATTTCTATCAATTTTTAAAATAATAAAGCAGGGAGTGAGTGAAAAATTTCAAAAATGTAAGGTAATTCTAAATATTACGATTTTAATCTCTCCGTATAGTAAGTGTGTTAAATATATCTCCGTATAGTAAATATTAATATGATTATTCTAAGCACTTATTATAGGAAAAGAGACTAAAATCTTAATCAATTACTTATAACAAATGATTAAAACATTTAAAAACTGATGAAAAAGACAAAAAATTTATATCAAGGTATAATTCTTATTACTTATAATAATATTTCTTATTATTTATAATAGGAATTGACTGAAATTGACAGCAAACAATTGCTTAAAAAAATTTTTCAATGATGAATATGCTTTAGAAAATTTAACGAAGATAATTTTACATGTTTCTTATTATTAATCGTAGGAAATGACTAAAATTTGTCATGTAATTGTTTGAAATAAATGCATAAAGTAAAATGTTAAAAAAATGATCAACCGAATTTAATAAAATCTGACCAAGATTTTTAATTTCGAGCATAAGTCTAAATATTTATTTGCAATGCTTTAATAATAAAGAAATACATTTTGAGAGAGAGAGAATAATTATTATTAAGATGGATACGTATATCTTTATACATAAAATAATAATATTGTATAGGAGCAACTTTATTTAAAATATTTCAAAACAAAATGATCTTTTGGCAAACAAATACACGAAAAAAAATTATTTTACGAAAATTAATTCAGAGCTTTATCATTAAGCAATTCCAAGATAAGTTAATTTAAGAAATGATTAAAAGATTCATGTTTTTTAATTAGCATCATTTATTGATATTTTAATTGTTTGGTCTGTATTTTGATAAATCCCAACATAATATGAATAATATTCTATAAGAAAAATTTATATGCGAAAAAAATTTTTATGTTTTTAATGACATTTAAATTTTCCTGCATTGCAAATATTGTATAACTGTATTATTTACTTAAAAAATAGTAAGTAAACATCACATTTACTTTGAACTTTAAATTACATTTTTCTTTTAGTTTTCATTTTTTTTTCAAATATTTTTTAAAATGAAGTTTTTACCAATTTAAGATGGAAACTTTATTTGTCTAGAAAGTAAAATTTATTTAATGATGTGAAATAAATTATTCATCTAGTGCAAATCGGAATTATATTCAAGTGATATCTTAGCGCCATCTATTGGGACCTGTTGGAAGCTACGTACTTTCTTCAGATATTCATCTAATATTTTCTCATCTTCTTGTGATAAGCTTAAACGATGAAGCATCCGTGAAAGTTGAATCAAATCTAATTTAAAAGTGAAAGATCGTACACGGATAAATTGTGTTTTAGTACTATTGTGTTTATTATTATGAGAATCTCTTAAGTCACAATATAATATGGATTATTTTTTTTATTTAAACAATATTTTTGATGCACTACATTATTGTATAAATACGCTAAAAAATACTTCGCATTGAGTATTTTTTGCGTATTTATATAATACTGTGATTATTATCTAAATAATAGTTTTAATTTATTCTAAAATGAAAACTAGAAAAACAAGCCAAAAAATTTAAAAAATAATATTTTTAATTGAATTAATATGTAAAATAGTTTTCCTTCTATATATTCTCCTGATACTCTAATGTTTTTCTTTTTTCATTATATTTATGTTTTTTAAATTTATTCTGAAAATTCTATCGAAAAAAATAATCATTTTATTATTAATTCAAAATTATGACTTAAATTAACATCTGTAAATAAAGTTACGCAAAACATTATCATGAATAATTTATCGTTTATTTTAAACCTTAATTGTAATATTTTTCCGCATCAATCTACAGTTTCATTTAGGTTTATTATGTTGTTATTATTATAGAAAGATTATGACCTTTTTATGTTATCATTAATTTGATATATTTTACATAAATCAGTTCCTTTTACATACACCTTACTTCCATATATACTCTTTTTGTAAAAAAATTAGTTTTACAATTTAACTATTTTAAATTCGGTATTTTAAATATGCAATTCAATCTTATTTTATAAATTTATTAGCAAGAATTTTACACTAACCACATTATATTATTTAAAATTGAATTTAAATATGCCTTTATTTTGCTATATATCAAAAATCCAGTTTTCAAAATTTTCGAATTAGCTGACGCATCTTATATGGATCTGCAGAGCGACAAATGAAGCAATAAATATGCAAGTTAATAAATATGCAAATGTATATAAAATGTTTTGTAATTGTGGATACAAATGAAAAGAAGGAAAATGTATCATAGACAATTACCAATGAGCAGCTGACAAAAATCGCCAAACAGTCGCCAATGAGAACTCATTGCCATCTGTACATAAATATCATAAATATCCGTGTACAAAATAAAAGGACTGTATAGTGAAATGAGAAATAATCCATCTACTAGAACAGCTGCTAGTCAATAAATAATCTGTACAAATTTTTGTAACTACTTTTACAAGCTGAGATTCATAACATTAATAATTTATTTCATTTAATTATTTTGTCAAGCAATATTATTTTTAAAAATATGTGCATGTAAATAAATTAATTTTCAAAAAAATTTTATAATTAAGAATATTAAATGAAAACTTGGATATTCAGAATGTTGTGAAACTATCATATGCTGATTTAGAAAGATTTTTGAGTGCTGGCTATATTGAGTGAAATAGTAAATTATTGTCCATTATTAATAATTATAATTATTGTTTAATTATTAACTATTTGAAAGTAAAAGTAAATTATAAAGTGTAATTTTAAGTTATATATTACGTACAGTATTAAAAAAATATGACAACCATCTGTTATTAATATTTTCGCATGAAAATTACTTTATAAATAATAGCTTGGTAGATGCACAGGTAGCCAGACCCAAATGATGACTATCGTGCTGAAATGCTTTATAAAAATTTAATCGACTTTAGTGCTCCTTCGCTGGTTAAACACATGACAATTCTGGTGTCGTTATTTGAGGTTGTTTGAAATATAGAAGTGACTGGTTGCGTTTACTGATTGGGGTGGCCAAAACAGACAACCGAAAATATGTCACCATAATCTAACAAAAGAATAAATAAAATTCTATCAATACAGTGTTTGTAAAATCACATATAAAACCGAGAAATATAAAATTAAGCTAAAATACATATATTGCTAGTATAACTACCAACTTAATATTGCAGCTATTTTTATCAAATTGTTCTTATTAGTACTAGAATATGTGATTTTGTAAATTATTTCTATTGATCAAGGCAGATAAATATAATCAGAGTATTAAATTAATTGTGTTAGAAAGTTCTCTTCTAAATAGTTTTATTTTATTGCGATATCAAACAAAAAACAAGAATGTCTTTAAGATCATTTGAAGATTAAAAGATTGATTAAGATATTAAAAGGTTGAAAATCACATAGAGAAAGGAAATCATATTGCAATAACTTTCCATCTCAAAATCGAAACATGATTCCTTCACAGTGCGATTTTGCAACAAAAAAATGTTGCAAAATCATATAGTAGATAAGTTATGATAGTTCGATCATAAAACGTGTCATTCTCAAGTTAGAAAGATAGTGGGTTTAGATCTTTCACGTAGAAGAACATTATGCTAAGAAGAATCCACACACTTTCGTACTTGTTACACACAATATCCTTCACCTGGTGTGATGAGAAAGTTTGGAGAGCGTCATCAATTTCTCAAGCGTCATCAAAAGCTGGTAAGCAATTCATTTTCGGTTCTCGTCCAATCACCAAAGTCAAGGAGCGAAGGTTTCCTTTTAAAACGGAGTACACTTATGTTAGTATGCACTTCATCTCCTGAACGAAAAATGGTCATAACTAAGTTATGATCCTCAATTAAGGCCAAATTATCGTTTTTGAGTTAAATAACTCATTCAAGAGATTCAAGCAATTATTGAATAAAATTTATTTAATAATATGGGAATATTGGGTCTTTGTTTTATTAAATTGTTCCCCCTTACTTCACTATGTAAGAAGCACCAATGCATTAGTTAGGTAAAATTAATAAAAGTGGAGGGGGCTTACTGGTGACTTCTTCTTGTAATTATTAATGGGCTTGCACGGTACTGGGCACCTTACTGGTGACTTTATTGACTGATTTAAACGCTATAGAGCTGGAATAATTCGTTGAGATAATATGAGTGAATTTACAATTTATACATATTAATCAGCAAATCAGCTATTAAAATATTATATAATTCAAGATTTTCATTTCAGGAAAGAAACTGCATAAAATATAGTCTAAATATATGTACGAAATAATCTTCTGCCTTATTGTTCAAATAGTTGAAAAAGATAAATCCTGAAATCCATAGTCAGACTTTATTCAACTTCATTCCTCTTCGATACACCAGGCTGGTTTGAGAAGATCTTCTCATCTCTGGCTTAGGGGGAAGATCTGGCGTTGCTACTGGCCTCATCCAGTGTTCACCAAAATTAAACCTCATTGGACACGTTCAGCACTTGGGAGGGTGACCACCTGTAAATACCTCGTTCATTCTTTGAGCTCACTGTAACGTATTGATAGAATAGCGCTCTTCAGAGCAATATGTTCTGGATTCGATTACAGGTGCTGTACATAACGACTCTACCTTTTCCATGCATGTTCCTTGAGGTGGGTGCTTGAGAGTATTCCTAGTTATCTCTCTTGCGGCATGAAAATTCGACTTACTATTTATAAAAAACCCTACAAAGAAAAGCAATTTACTTGATGGTCATTAAAGTGCCTTACAGCAAGCAGATTTAAGTTGTCTACTTACCACTCAGTTTCAAAACAATTCATTTTCTATAAAGGATCTTTAAAACGTTTGTATTTCTTAAATGTTTTATATGTGTATTGAAATTTTTATAAAACTTCCCCAGTCGCAGAGCTTAATATTGAAAACTTCAATTAATCGATAGAAAAATTAGGGGAAACATAAAATGATACTTGTGTGATAGGTTGTGTATAGACAGGAAAGAAAAGTTACTGAGAGTATTAAATTTTTTTCATAAGCATTTGTAAACATAATTTCGTTGATTTCATCACATTTTTCAAGCTCTTAAAGACCTTACAAAGAAGTTTATCACAGCGGGTACTAATTCTTGATTTATTTCTGTGAAATTTTATAACTGCATCGATATTGCAAATGGGATTTACGCGAAATGTTAAGAAAAATTTCACTACTCATTATTCATAAGAAATGATTTTAATCTGTGGACTATGTTGCAAACGCATTTATTTCCAACCATCAAATACATTTAGAGAAATAGAAGACGGTTTTATTACTAGTAACAGACAATATGTCAGCACATTTCTTTTCAGAAAGATCGCTATTCGGAATTGCCGGCTATTAAAACCTACTCTGGAAGGAAAATCTCTTTTTCATCAGAATACATAGCGTAATGTTATAACATTATGCTTAACATATCATAGTACTCATATCATGATAGCATAAAGATCTGAATATTTATGAATATATTAGCTTGGGGAATAAGTTCGTAGAGTTTTTACCAAAAACTTTTATTTAAACATAAAACAATAATTATACCAATAATTTAATCAATTATATATTTGCCTTTCTGTTTACAACCTTTTCCCACCTCTCGACCCATTTGTTGATGCCGTTCCGCCAAAAATCGCCTGGTCTGGCGTCAAAGAAGTTGTTGAACCAGTTTTTAAGGACCTCTTTGTTATCGAAGGTAACGCCCTTCATATGGTTTGACAAGGACCGGAAAAGATGGTAATAAGTCGGTGCAAGTTCCGGAGAATACGGCGGATGGTGAAGGACCACCCATTCGAGCCCTTGGACTGCAACATTTTAGACTTGTGCAATATGGGGCCTGGCGTTGTCATGAAAGAGTAAGGTTTGACCATATTGATTAGGTCTTTTCAGTCGAATAGCCTCATTCACGCAGTGTAGCTGGGCAATGTAGAGTTTCTTGTTGACTGTGGCATTCTTTTCGAGCATTTTCCAGTTCACCAAGAGGTCCTTAAAAACTGGCTTAACAACTTCTTTGTTACCAGACCAGGCAATTTTTGGCGGAAGGGCATCAACAAATTGGTTGAGAGGTGGGAAGAGGTTGTAAATAGCAACGGCGAATATATAATTGATTAACTTATTGATATAATTATTGTTTTTTGTTTTAAATAAAAGTCTTTGGTAAAAACGTTACGAACTTATTCCCCAACCTAGTATATAGTTGATTCATTCCTCACACGCAAGTTTTTTTTTAAATAAAAGAATATAAAAAATACGCACTTTTTGTTACAACACAGGTTTTATTGAGGTCAAGATTTAGTAATAAATTCCATAACAAAATTTTTTTTTCTTAAATATTAGAAGATATGGTAAAAACATAGCATGTTACTAACATTCAATGTTATTTTCTCAGATTACAATTAATTCACTTTTTTTAAAAGTAATTCAAACAAATAAGTTTTGACAATTAATTTCACTTTACTCAGGTTGCTGAATATTTCTTAAAATAATCTGTTTTTTGATGGAATGGTCATTTTATTGAAACAATTATGAATCGTAACTTTTTATGTAGAGATTGGATTATTTTAAAATAGAATCAAAATAAAAACTTTTTTTTAATTTAAATGTAAATAGCATTCAATTTTAATAATTGCAATCGATAAATAGTACTTTCTTACATTTAATTATGATAGTTTCCTAATAGTTTGTAAGTAAAAAACCCGAACCACACACACACAGTATTGCACTAGTACGTATAATCTCTTGATTGAATCCATGTAAATAAAATTCTCATTCTCTTTGCCCTTCGTATTTCGCCAAGCGTTCAATTGAGAATGACTTCACAAAATAGAATGAAATTTATATTAGAATGTTTGTCTCTGACTGTCTTAAAATAAAAACTATGTTTACATTTTTGAATTTGCAATTACAACATTTGAAATCAATTTAAACTGTAATTAACTTTAATTTGAAATTACAATAAAGTTGCTTATACCATTCAGCAATTAATGTAAACTATATAGCAGCGAACTCTGATGGCTGTAATACAGAAAGCATGTAGTCCTTCCTTTCCTTTAAAATTTGTCACATTTGGGTAAGAGCTGGGAGTAAAAATATTTCTGCTGATCCTTTTTCTTTCTACACAAAATCAAATGTATATTTTTAAATAAAATTTTTATATTTAAATATATGTTTATAGTTTTTATATTATAATATTTAAAGATTTTGTTTTCGACTTTTGAAAAATTGTTTTTATTATTGCAATGATCGTGTTTACGGTTTTCTCAATATGCTGATGATCAGAAAGGCATTTTGTGCTCGGATAAAAGTTATGCTGACTTTAATATTTAATTACTTCGCAACTAAAGAAAATTTTTAGCTGTTTAACATCTCATTTGATTTATTTAGACCTCATCTCGTTCTGCAAAACAACGTTTTTAATATAACTAATTAAATATTGTTAATAAAATAGTAGATATACCTTTTATTTTTCTAAATTGCTCTTCTTCCTGTTAAGCTAGGAATATGTCTTTTAATAGACGCCACAATCCACGAAAGCTGGATGGCTTGATACAATAGTAGAATAATATATAATTTATCTCTCAATGTGTATGAAATATTTAATAAATGTATAATTTTTTATGTTTACATATAAATGTTCTCTTATAATTAAACTTGACTGAAATTAAATACATTATATTTTGCCTATATAGTGAGTATTGTAGTTTATTATACAAATTTTCTAGTTATAACGAATTTGACATATTAAAAAATGTCCCAGGAAATCCATCCGGCGTATTGTTAGCAGATGCTTTTAATAACAGGATGTTTCACATTTGGCGACATTTAGAAGTCTACCCCTTTCTTTCTGAAATAACCGTATACTTGCACAGCTCCAGGGCTAGAAATAGTAATTTTCATAAGAATCAAACTGATTCGGCAGCCATGTGTTTGTTTTACAAAAACCAGATGCTCCAAAACTAACTCTTGCCATCGGGTGCTGAATATGCAGGTGCGAATTCTAAACAACGCAGTTTTATCACTGCCAGCAATATTTTAATGAATCTTGTGGTTTTTAACTTTAGTGATAAAAGAGGAAGAATTTGTCTGAATGCCTTAAAATCAAGAGAGATCTAAATAAATCATATTATGAAAGATCTATATTTAAGATTATCTTTAATTATATTTAAATTTTTACACTTTATTATGAAATGAGATATCAACTAAAAATGGAATGAGATATATAAGACTTTTTATTACCATAAAAGTATTTTAAAAGGAAAAAATTGTTACGAAAAATGAATGTAGAATGATTGTGGATCGATATGAAGACAAATGAAATTATTCGACATTTAGACAATGGGAGAATTATTATTCGTTTCTTTTTCATTTTGTTCTTATTCATTTTTAATTCTAAATTAAAAAATCTTCTATATTTTATTTGTTTGCAATATGTTTTTAGTAGTCTATTTTTTTCCAGCTGAAAAGAAACCAAGCATAATTAATCTCGTAGTTATAAGCCACGATGAAGTGATGAGGTTGATACAGGAGCTGGCACCTTCTGTTCATATAATCCTACATGAGAAGAAGGATATCGCGACCATGACCATTTAACCCGATGGATCTTTAGTTGATCAGGTAAAGAACCCATTACCTTCCCGTCTCAGAATAGGAGATTTTCAATACAAAGTCAGTGCGGCCTTATGTTGAATCTAGATTATATGCCATTTACAGTCGTAACTAACTGAAGTTGCAGTTAAATAAGCAAAATTAAAACTGATGTATGGCAAAAACTATTGCTCACATAATGATGGGAAATTCAACAAGATCACTTATAAAAAAGAAAAGAACTATGTTTCATGAAAAAAAAAAAAAATCCCCACTTCATGTTTAAGTTCTGGCAACATAGGATCACGTGAATCCTTTTCATCAGAATGATGGTCCTTTATTAATTGGTCTCAAAAAAATTCAGTTAATTGTTTTCCATTTTTTATTTTTACTAAAAAGCTATAAATATTGGCCAAAATAATGTAAAATTTAACATCATCAATTTTTCCTTCACTCAATAAAACGATTTGTTTGAAAATAATTTTTTAGGGAAATAATAAAGACTTCATATACAAACAGTTCATTTAAATGCTTAAATGAAAAAGGCTAAATGCCTGCTAGGCCAACAATCTAGAGATTTTGATACCACAGAGCTGTGGTTCACTCTTCAAGCATTTTTTATCCGAAAAATGAACATTCCTTATATATAAACGCACCAAATATATTTTCATTCTTTTTGTTTGCCTTTCATTAAATATAAAAAAGAAAGATATAACTTTTTGTTACATGTTTTAATGAGAAAATAAAGACATGATAGTTAAAGCTGTGCCATAGAACAATATTGTTCTGCATGAATTTTCTATTTATACACTTAATATATTTCGGTAGAGAGATTAACTGCTAAACAGCATTTGGTAATACAGGTGTACAGATGTTGTTAAACACTTCATCTCGCCTTCATTTGCTGAAACATTCCAAGCATTTCTAAATAAATAAATGCTTCTAAGAATAATTTCTTATAATAATTCTTACAAAAGTAGAATCTTAAAATAATTTCTTATAAAAGGCAATCCAGCATTTAGCAGAATTTCTAGGTATTTTTCACAATGTTAAATAATAGCTAAAATAATAGCTCTCTCTCTCTCATATATATATATATATATATATATATATATATATATATATATATATATATATATATATATATATATATATATATATATATATACTAAAATTAAATTTAAGCACTTTTAAATAATATACATATGAAGAGTACAATTAGGGAGCATGAGGATATAGAAATTTAATGCATAAAAATATCAAGATAATTTGCTACAAGAAAGCTCCATCGAAATTATTACAAACTATACTGGTTTTTGCTCATTTGCTATTACTTTACTGACTTTTGTGAGTTGATTTTACTAGCTGTTGTAATTTGAATTGTTAAGGAAATGTCAAGAAGATTTGTGTTACAAAAAACACCATCGAAATTAATAAAAACTTTACTGGCTTTTGTTTCATTTGTTATTTTCTAAATTTAAATAATAGAAAAGTGAAACATTAATTTTGAATGTATTTTTAGCCTTACTGATTACGTGTATTATTAATCATGTAAAAATGTGGTGTTAAAATTGAAGTTCAGAATGTAAACACACAAATAGCTAAATTCTTGAAAATGGTTAAGTAAATTGGTATATGGAAAGATATTAAAAATTGAGAAAATTAATATCGTCAAATATCTTAACTGCTAAATTAGAGAATCACCCAAGAATTTAATCATATTTATTTTGTTTATAAGATTATTAATATTTATAAAGAATTTCCCAAAATTAGATAATAAAGTTAAATTCAACGTTCAAAAGTCATTATCAACATATGAAACAAAAAGCGTGCGTGTTTCAAACTATTCATTTATTTTGGTATTATGAAAATATTAGGATCTTGTTTTTTTATTCATAATATAAAACTATACATATAATTATCCTTTTTTTGGCAGTAAATACTATATTTTTTCATTCAAAGTGTTTCATAAAATGAAAGTTATTTAATCTATTCACTTTAATCTTATTAATATGATAATCAATGAAGGCTTATTTTAGCCCTACATTTTTAATAACACCAGATTCGATTTTCATTATCCTTTGAAGAGATTACAGTTTTATCCAATAACTTTTTCTGACATACTTTAATATGATTTCCTATTTTTTTTGGCGGTTTCCACGTATTTCTTTTCTTTTTTTTTATATTTCCATCTACAGAGACACAAACGATATTTACCTTTAATTACACAACAGGGGTTTGGCAACATGACTCCGTGTGACGACGCATGCGCATTAGCGTATCCTCATGCATTCAGAAACAGAACAGCTGGTGGAAGTAAATTATAGCGAAACACACAAGAAAAGAAAGTGGAAAAAAGAAAAAAAAAACTGAAAAAAATGAAATAAAATAAGGAAAAAATATTGCACTGCTCTAAGATCAATGTCGTAAGAGTGCGACATATGGATCTTCAGTTTATAAGGAAATGGAAGGTTGGAGAAGATGGTGGGGTGTAGAATTTAAGGGACTTTGGCGTCGAAATCGATCTCGAGTTTTCCAATGAATCTCCGGATGTTAAGAATGTTGTTCTTACAATTTTTTTTACAAAATACTACGTTTTTCAAAGCAATAATTTTATACCTAAGAAAATATTTAATTTTTAACATGTATATACGAATCAACTAAAGTAACAAATTTATAATTTTTCCCCATAATATTTGAGAATAATTAATTACAGAAATTATCCTTTTAAAATTATATATTTCAAACGTCATCAATATTGAAAAAAATTAAATATAATAGGTGGAATATAATATTATTAATAAATAAAATTACTTTGTATTATTTTTTAATATTTTATAATGTCCTTATAAAATAATATATTATTTTATAAAAAGAATGTATCATTTTTAGGTTCTGTTGTTGACAAATAAAATAATTAAATTGTTATATAGTAAAATTCTAATTATCCGTATCAATTTGGATAATGGAACCTATTCGGATAATCAAAGATTCGGATAACTGGAATTTATCGAAAAAAGTGCCCATTCAAATTCGTTATTGTACGTTGAAAGTGAAAGAAAAAAACTATATATTTTTAAAGAAAAAGAACTTTTAATCAATTAAATGAACAGGCAGCATTTTCACGTATTAAGATACTTACAAGCATTGTACATAATGGAGTGAACTGTTGTTGGAAGGGTTTTTGCTATCTCGCCGAGCCCTTGCAATTGCTGTTGAAAGGCGATGCGAAATTTCATTGGGGTCCAGAAATCAGCACCGCAGCCAAGGAAAACTGACCTTTGGAGAACGGCCGACAAAAGACCAATTTTTAGCTGTAACCACGAGTATAGACCTCGCTATCGAACAGAAGAAAGATCCAGACATGGCAGTTTTGTTAGGCTAGTTGGAAAATGCGTTTTGCGTGTCGTTATAAACGGACGAGAGCTGCCGTTTGAATTCATCGTTCTACGGCATTGTAGTCACGACATCATCCTCGGATGGGACTTCTTGGAAGCTTCTCAAGCCGTGATAGACTGTGGCCGGAATGGACTAGATGTCGGAAGAAACATAAGCGTAATCGTAGACAGCAATAGACATTTGCTGCTTGAAAGAAACCTTGCTGTACCATCCATGGTATCCTTATACCATAATGGGCAAAGTGAAATTTGGGTTGCCAACATGCAGGCCAAAGATCAAGTCATTCCTGAAGGGATGTACATAGGCGAAGCTGAGCTCCTGAATGACGGGCATGTATGCGAGATTGCTGATATCCCCTGAGTTGAGCAGCGAAAGAAAACGCAAATTAGCTGAACTCTTACAAGCCTTTTCTGGAATCTTTACAAAATCTAACAAGTCGTCAGCCGCAAAGACAAATGTGAAACATAGGATCAATACTAGTGATCATGCTCCAATCTACCAAAGGGCTTACCGAGTTTCACTGACTGAAAGACGCATAATTCGGGAAGAGGTTGAGAAAATGCTTGACCAAGGTATTGTCCAGCCATCTGAGAGTCCCTGGTCATTCCCCGTCGTACTCGTGAGGAAAAAAGATAAAAGCTGGTGCTTTTGCGTAGACTATCGAAAACTGAATAGCATCACGAGGAAGGATGTTTATCCTCTACCCCCGCATTGATGACTCTCTAGATTGTTTAAAAGCCGTCAAGTTCTTTTCTTCCATGGACCTCTGATCTGGTTACTGGCAGATAGAAGTGGATGAAGCGGATCGTGAAAAGACGGCATTTATTACCCCAGAATTTGCTACGCCATCTCAAATGAACTTTTTGGCGATCGTCAGAAGTACACAAAGAAGGCCGAAGAGCAACTGAAATATGGAGCTCAAAAGGCAGGAGAGGCTACGCAGTCCTACATTCAGAGTGTATTAGGGCTTTGTCACGAGGTCAACCCTTCGATGTCCGACGACGAAAAAGTGTCGCACTTAATGAAAAGCGTTGCTGAAGATATTTACCAGGTGCTTTTAATGAAAGAAGTTAAGACTGCGGCTGACTTCATCAAGTGGATCCTTACACTCAAGTACTGTGCATATTAAGATACTTACAAGTATTTTAAACTAATACAGTATGCATGTACAGTGCTGTAAATGAAAGTTATTGCTTGTTGAAAATCTCGGTCAGAGTAACCTGTTTTATTGCTTTCTTCCGTTTTCGGGCAGCCAAGTCGCACTTGACTGAAAGAATTTGCGTGTGATCATACTCGGGGTGACGTTCCATCTACTTCAAAGCAGTTTCAAAAACGACAAATGTCTCACTATCTGGTTGTCCCGTGTCTGCTTCAACTTGGACATTAAGGTCATCTTCTTCCTCGACACTTTCAATAAGTTTATCATCATCTGCAACTTGAAATCCAGAGCTTGACTCAAAAACTTCTCCTATTTTTTCAGCACTGACTTGTGAACATCCAAGAATTTTCAAAAGAATGTTTCTGAATTTCTAAAAGGACACGTCATTTATTTCTTCTCCCTTTTCTTCTTACCTTTCCCTGTTTTGAGCTTTTTCCTTTTTCTAGTTTTCCTTCTCTTCTTCAGTCTAATTTATTTTTCTGAAGTTCTGAAAGCTATTCGGATAATTGGAGTCCAAATAACCGAAGTTCAAGTGTATTTTGCTTTTTATAGTATTTTATGACACGTAATTATAAAATATATATTATTTCTAAACTTTTATTTTTGGCGTATAAAATAATTAAGTTGCATTATACATTTTTTAATATTTTTGTCTATAATATGTCATTTTAAAAAAATATTTTATTTCTTGATTCTTTTACTTATAAAAGATTAAAATGATTAAATTTTAATAAATTATTAACTAGAATTCTATAACAAGTCATTATATAAAAAAGATATTTTATCTCTAGATTCAGTTATATTGATGAATAAAAGATGTTTCTTATGGCATTATATTTATCTCAACATCTAATGGCAAAATGTGGATTCGATTCGTATGCATTATAGTCAAGTACTACGATTGCACTCGTTTAGAGTACACAGACTTGAGATAATAGACTGTTAGCGCATTTTTTCTCATATCGAAACATCAATTTTCCTTAATGATTGTCTATAATATATGTTTGTATGCTATAATATATATATATAGTCCTGAATTAATTCCAGTAAAGATGTATTTAAAATTTAATATCTTTATATATTCTTCTAGAGTTAAAATAAATTTTTACTAATTATTCACTGTCTGTTAGTGAATCTTTGTAACAAAATTTCTATACGATGTATTGATTCTGCAATAACTTCATTCGCCACACAAGGTAATATATACTGGAACTCTTACTATCCGAACTCAGTCTATGCGAACTCCTGTTTATCCGAATCACTTTCGTAATTTCAGAAAAATAAATTAGATTAAAAAAAATAAAGAATGTAAATGAGAAAAAGGAAAAAGATCAAGAAAAGGAAAGGTAAGAGAAGATGAGAATGACGCGTCAATTGAAGAATTCAGAAACATTCTTTTGAAAATTCTTGGATCTTCAGATATTCGTCAATAAGATATAGGAGAATGTATTATGAGTCAGGAACTGGGATGGTCAACTTATTTAAAATGTCGATTAAGAAGCTGACCTTGATCAACTTGGACAAATTGAAGCAGGCACGGAAGTTGATGCATTTGCCGGCTTTGAAACTGCTTTGAAGTGAACAGAGCAACAGCTCGAGTGTGACTACGTGCAAATTCTAACGGTCAAGAGAATGTGCGACTTGGCTGTCTGAAAACAGATGAAGTCAGTAAAAAAGGTGACTCTGACCGAGATCATCAGCAAGCAATGACTTTCATTTACATTTTGCAACGTATTATATTAAGGCACAGCACTTGTAAATACCTTAACATTTAAATGTTTTGTTTTTTCATTAAAAATATGTAGTTTTTCTCCCATTTTTAAAATAGAATAATTAATTAAAATGGACCCTTTTTTGAAAAAATCCTATTAACAGAATTTTTGATTATCCGAATGGGGCCTGGTCCCAGTTGATTCGGATCATAGGAATTATACTGTACTATGTACAAAAATGTTACTTAAGATATAATAGCATTTTTCTTGACGATTTTTGGTTACAAAAGAGGGTTTTCTGTATTCAAAATATGTGTATCAATTTTTGTCTCCACATACTGGAAGCCTTAATGCCCAGAGATTAAACTGCCTTTCGGGAAGACCTTTCATAGGTAATGGGTCCCAAAGGAAAAATCCAGAAGATTCTCAAGCACTTACTCCATAACCTTTCTAATACGGTCATATATTTTTAGCTGGTATAAAGGGTCGAGGTTTAACGAATGTGAACCATTTTGTTTTTATCCCAGTGCACCGAATTCAAATGACGAAACAACTGAGCTTCTAATAAGGAAAGAGAAAATAGGGATTTTTTAAATTGAAGAAAGAGAAGCGATTACTAAAAACCCCAGAAAAATCGCTAAGGCCGAAACTCAACTATACCAGGCAGCGTTAGAAAAAAGTATTGGAAAGAAAGCAACACTCCTGAAGTGTAAAAAAATAAACAAGCAAATTATTCATTTTAGTTTATTGAGATCCCTTGCAGACTGCATATTTCTATTGTAAAGATAGGCAATGGCGATCAATTTTATATCTTTATGCTAACTAAGGGATAATAACTCACACTGAGGTAAGAATTTCTTTACGAATTGATTCATTCAATAGAAATATTTGAAGGTAGTAGTGTATTCGTAATATGTAGAAACAAGGAGAAAGCAAAAGACTCCTAAGACTAAACCTGGACGCAAAAGGTATCATTTCAGCGGAGAACATTGAGACTACGATCTATTTAACATGCCCCCAGCCGTCTCTAGTAAATACGACGGATCTGCAGATATATCGAGAATTGAACACACTTCTTCCCTCAGTGACAAGACAAACGTGGGTGGACCCTGGCTTTCTAAGAATTTTCCACCAATCCTCTCTATTTGTGGTCAAGGTCCTTCAATTGATCGCTCTTAAAATGGCGAGATTCCTTTCTAGGCAGTTAGCCCATCAAAGATAGGAATTGAATTCACTAAATTCAATATCGGTTGAAGAGAACGATGTCTTTTCCGATCTGGCCATTCTTATTCATGCATTATAGCACAGCCCTTCTTATTTCAGTTGACCGCGAAGCCTTTTAACTTACTCAATAAGCAAGAATTAAGTAGAGGGAAGGGCTAACTCAAAAAATAGGCAATGATGACTCCGGAATTTCTGATGGTGATATATCAGCCATTCCGCAAAAGATTGCTTTTTGAGAGTACTAAACAAATGAGTTTTCTATTAATTTTTGAATTCGGTTATTTTTGCCATAATAATAAATGATAGGCTCTACCCACACTGACGTAATTTGGAAAGATTAATTATTAATGCCTATAAGAATAATCATAAAATTAAACTTTAAACAAGATATCATTAAAAACTTTGCTTAGTTAAAAATGTTAAAAATTATAAAAAATATACAACTAAGACTTTATTTTGTTTTGATTTTATTTAGTTATTAGTATTTATCCTCACGTGTCTCATATAAATAGTCTCACTTGATCAAGAAGATTAAATTACTATTTAATTTCAAATCGGGAACGAGAATTCCTGTTGAAGTATAAGTATTGCAGCCCCTTCTCTTCTTTTCGAAAAAGTTCCTTCAATGTGTTGTTGTTACTTATGATAGATACTTGGACAAGCCATGCTCTATTTGCTGTTGTCTATGCGAATTTAAGTCAGTAGTCGATTGACCCGAGCACCAAGAGGGTGAAAGTAAAACTTCGCTCTAAGACTCCTCTGATAAATGGCACTCATCAAAGGATCCACTCCCTCAATTTTGCCATTGATCTGGAGGGGAAGGAACACAGGATATTCGATCCCACAGATTTAACGAGGACATATATCGCATGTGCTCGGTGAGTATTTGGTGGCATTGGGAATCGAACCCCACCCTTCCGGCGGTGGTACCACGACCATAGTTTTTTAATGTAGAAACGAGTAATGATTTGCAGTGCGGAATAAGAAGCATTACAGCAGCATCCTTCTATTCCACAAATGCAAAGGTATGTTGCTGATTTCTTTATTTTTTTAAAATACTGGGGAAAGGGATAGAGTCCTGTTATGAGAGAGATGTAATTGATATATGGGTTGCTGATTAGAAAATCCGGGGAAACTTTTTTGATTATGTTGTGCAAGTTTAAGGTTACTTTTAATACTCCTTTGTTCCCTATACAGCATGAAATTAGTATTAACAAAGACGACGCATACAAAATGATGACCGTTGACAAACTACTTGCATTCTTTTCCCATGACCAATCTACCGTATTCTTTTAGCTAAGATTAACCTTATAGTGTGTGAAATTAATTTGATAGTGTTATAGTCTCAGTGTACCATTTTTCTTTATTAATTCTTCCAGCTCATGATTATATCTCTGTTTCTATCAACTATTTTCTTTATTGGTTATTATTTTCTTTAGGAATTGCTCTCTTTAAGCTTCGATTATTCTTATAGTGTTAGCACATTTTCTCATAATTAATTCCTCTAACACATGATTATATCTCTGTTTCGAGAGTTTATCCCAGCTCATGATAGAAATATTGAATATCCCATTTCACGAGGAAAAATATAATAAAAATAAATAATTTACAATAAAAAAATACTGAACATAGTAAAAAGGAATGTTTTTAAGGAAACTTGAGAGCTAAATTGTTTTCTGATAAAATATATTAACAACTTTTCCTAAAAAGTTTTTACAAACGTGCTTTCTTTCTGATAAATATAACTCTTCCCTTTTTATAGTTGAAAATTATAAACTTCACTTAAATATGCATTTTACGCGTATTGCATATCATTTAAAAATGACCTGACTCCTTTAATTTTCCACCTTGAAAAGCAGCGAGTTGATTCCTCCTTTGTCACTGTACTTGTACTATAACTCATCCTTTGACCACTGCGAATTAAAACCGGATAAGTCCAGAAATCGCCGAACCAAACGACCCATCGCTCAGTCATCCATCCGTTTTCCCAACACCTGATACAGCGATTAAAATCCAGCTTCCCTTTTCGCAGCCCTCCTCCCCCTAGGACGAATTCGCAGGCGTTAAAAGCGGGGACATTATTAACCCTTCACTTATCTTCCGCCTTCAGGCTTGCTTCCGCGGAAGTTCGTTTCAGCGCGCGTCTCTTCCTCAACTGATTAAACGTTTTCCAGGAATATCCCGTTTGGTTTGCGAGTGTTTGACAGTTGTTCGAAAAGTGTTCGAAATATGAGCTGTCAGCTTGAGCAATTTATGGGCACCCGTGACCGAAAGTTAATAGCAGTCGCGAAGTATCAGACTAATATTCCTCGGTTTTAATCGAAATGACCAGGAGTTTGCTTGAGAATTCGGAAGTGTTCCACTTTGTTGATTCTTTTCAATCGGTGTTATGGAATTCATTCGGTTGAATTGTAAATGAATAATGTTCATAAAATCACAGTATAATTAAAAGCATTATATTAAATAGGTAAGTATCACTTAAAATTTTTACTTCGAGGAAGAAATTTTTTTAAATCTGTGGCTGAGCTCATTAAAAAATCTGCTTTTATTAACGGCTGTTTCAATGTGTTTTAAGCTGGCTTTGTGAACTGCCTAAGGCTGTTGTCTGGCATTTTTACCATCCGACCCCAGGAAGTGCTTTTCCATGGACAGTGACCTGTATTTTGGTGCAATAAAAGAGGAAAACCAAGAAAATTCCCAATATCTCATTTTAACAGGCATGCATGCAAAAGGTAGATGAGTAAAATCCCTCTCTCATTATTCATTATTTGCTGAGATTGAACATGAGACTTTATGTTCCGAAGTCCAACCACAAGGCCATGGTTAGCCATTGATACATTTTAGCTAAGCGTTAAGAATTCTGGTTGTTGAAGGATTGATTCAAATACACTTAATTGTTATATACAAAAGTTTGGTTAACATTAATGGCCAATTAAGTTAATTTTACCCAATCAAGAGCAATTCTTGCTGTTCAATGTTAGTAAAATGCACTCAATTAACTCTAAGCGTTAATTGTGTCAAGTTATAAACTTACAAAAGAGAGGTTTTTAATGTTATACTTGTGGCGGGCCTAGCCGATCTACTAATTTGATTGAAAGTGCCAGAATTGAAAAAATTTAAATATCAAGATAATATATACTGTGTAGGGAACTGAGATCAAGAATATACTTTGAATTTTATTTTATGCAAAAAAATGTATCATTTAAAATATTTTATTAAGGTGAAAATAAATGTAAAATGTAAAATTCTTTCAGCATCAATGAAAATGTTAAAATTATCCATTTTTAGTTTGATCATATTTTTATTAAAAGAAAGGATAAATAATGTAGAACATTAAAGAATTTCTTTAATGTTATTAAATACAAAATTATACAAAATTCTGATGTTAAATTTATCCATGTATCGCTCGATTTAATATTGTAGCATTACGAGTAAGTAGAACTTTATATAGAGTGATTTTTACCCTGGACTCTGTGTGTGTGTGGATTCAGAGTGCCAGAAAAATTTCAAAACGTGCCAAATCTTGCATTCGTGACGTAGATTGCCAACACTGGTATAGAGCATTAGCAAAAATATTTTGTTTGAATAAAAATATATATGTTTATGTATTTATAAACTAATTTATAAAATTTAATAATAGTATGAGAGAAATAATGGATTTATCCTTACAATGCCACAAAAGTATGTTTTTAAAAAAATTAATTAAATATAATAATTGTTTTATAAACTACTTGTTATTTAATCTTAGTTCCAGCAAAACGATATAACTCCTTACATCGCTGTGAATTCATAGAAACTAAATTGGTAATTTTTCGCCAGAGCTTGCTTAGAAAAAAATCATGGTAAAGAAAGTATTCAGTTACATCGTCCAGCTACATCGTATACCATACTGGATCAGAATCAAATTGAAAAATAAGAGTTTGAGGATATAACATGGGCTTTTTTTATTTCTTTCTTGTATTTCAGTATGTACATAATTGAGATCAACTGCTTTTCTTTCCAATTAAATCAATTTTTAGTTAATAAAATAAACCCCAACAGAATCTTTGAGTGCTAATAAGACAATATTGCAATTAAAAAGAAAATAATCACTTGCGACGTGCATGATAATGAAAAGAAAATTCCAATCAAGAAAATTATAAAGGAGAAAATAAAAAATGCTTAGATATTAAATACATATTAAAATGAATAAAAAATGTTTTTATAATTATATTTTGGTCCGATTTTTTATTAATGAAAGTCAAACAAAAATCTCTTCTTATGCCACAAGGTATGCCACGAGGCTTATAAAATTTTTTGTTGCTAATTTTTTATCTGGTCTGAATTCGTTTGACTAGATCAGTGAAACCGTTGATATTAATGAAGTCCGACACAAGAATTGAATAATTATGGATATCCACTCAGTCTAATCTCAGGCAGAATAAAATATGCGAAGGCCTACTCTTTTCTTTATTTAAAGTAAAGAGGAAATTTGTGGCCAACCTTCAGAATAAGTGAAAACTCTTAAGTGTCCACTGGCAAGTAGAGGCAAACGTGTGTTGTCCTGCCTGTCAGAAAGCCGATATAGGAAAATCCAAGTTTTTGCCTTCATACCAGTTATGAGTCGGATATACGAACTATTTTTCTTTATTTCGTTCGTTTTGAAAGAAGAATCACTCTAAATATGAGAGCTCTGAGGTGTAAGGGTTAGGCTGGTCTATTCCGTGTCTTACAAAAGTGTCGGCCAATTTATCTCCGTAGAATTAGCATGAGATGGGATCCGTGTTCATTGGAGGAAAAAGAAGCTTCTGTCCTCCAAGGTCTGGATCACTATGATGTAAGCGTCTGTGTTAGCTCCATGGCCTGTTGGTGTTAGCTGAGATTAATGGAGTGACCTTCTTGACTTTGGTGAACCTAATGAAAGCAGTTACTCCACAGGTACATCGCTCACTCCTCAAAGGAATACCCTTTTGACCCGATGTGGCCACTGACAGGACTAAGAGGGGTACAAAAATAACTGCATTTAACAATAAAAATATTTACAACACCATAAGAACAACAAAATATTCAAAAGTTTAAGTGACAAATAAGTTTCGGTTAAGCTCTGCAATTACTTCATTACTCCTTAAAGATTTGAAAAAATCGGATGCCAACACATGGAACACCCTTAATTTGGGTGCAAAAACCGTTTTGGCACTTGCATACAACCTGCAGTATAGCTAAACGTGTTCAACATTTTTGTTAGATCTCGCCACAATCATAAAGTTCTTTGGCCATGATACTAAAACGAAATAAATAACTTAATAAATTCCTGTGGCCAGTTAATAATTGAGTCAGCTTTTAAAATCTAGTGAGATTTAACCGTTGCGAAATTGTTCGAAAAAACCTCTTAGTCCATAGTGCTTTTGAAGGTGCAATATATTCAGTATTCCAGTCAAGCATGGTTTTTCTTGAGCAACATGCATCTAGTAAGATTTAAGATAAGGCAGTACATCATCAATATTACGAAATAAGATTGCTTAGTCAACAGTTCTGCCTTTTCATTAAAAAGGATACCAGAGCTTACAGGAAAGTAAGAAAAATGAACATTCACAAACTATTCAAGTGCATATAAAATATTATGTCGACCATTAGATTTTTCCGTTGTGAGATTGTCCCGCAAGGGAAAAAAGGAAAGCAGCGAGCCTGTACAAATAAGGTATTTGGTTCCAAAATTCCTATTCTTATGATCATCACTTTGTATCTATTTGACAACAAGATTAAAACACAGAAGTTCATCTTGTAAAACAAAGCATTCATCTGGTATATTCCATGTTGGACCATATTAAGCTTTCATTTTTGTTTTCTTAAATAACAAAGCAAAGCCGACCCTTCCACTCAGCTTACTACTTTCCGTGAAACAAGTAATACTATAATTTTGAAAGATATCCTTTTTACAGAAAGAGCAACTGTCACAGGCTTTCTGACTAAATGGGTGAGGCAAGCAAGAAACTTGAATTATAACATTTAATGAACTGAAAGGATTTTAAGTCAACATTTTAACTGTAGTTTCAGAATTATTTAAAATTATTAAGTCAATAATCGGAAGACAAGAGAAACAGTAAAAACTATATATATATAGAAAACTATATATATATATAGATTGTACAGAAGGGCAAAAATAATGTCTTCCCAGTCAACTGTTCAGATTTTACTTTTTCTTCATTAAAATTTTAACAGAAAACTGTTAAAATTAATCTATTATGTGCAAAGTTTTTATTAATTAATGCTACTTCTTTATTCAGATTATTTTTAATAATAATTTAGGTATATAGTTACACAGACCACATTGAATTGGAAAATATGATAAGGATTTATAGAATATAAAAATTAAGAGTTAATCTGAGCTCAAAATTCTTAATTTTAAAACTTACTCATTTAAAATATTAAATATTTTCACATTTTGATTTATTTCAAATTGCTGAATATTTATATTTTCCTTTTAATATATAATGTGCCAACAGTTTTTTTCATTTAGTGCAACTGTAAACTTTTTGATCAATTTGTGCTCACTAAACATTTTAATCGAAAAGTATTACAATTTCTGAATAAAAAGTTGTGATATTTCATGTAAAGCAAAGTAATTTTTAACCTTTAATTATATATGACTGCATTTCACAATAATTTTAAAAAATATTTGCAGAGATACTTTTGTGTCTTTATTTTAAATCCAGCAATTTTAAGTGTTCCTCCGCAGATGTATTTTTACAATTAACATTGCTAATCATCCAAACAAAAGAAGAGTTCTATTCACATGCAAAAAAGTAGATAATAGTGATTAATATTTTTGAGCTTAATACTAAATATATGCTCATAACTCACATTGACGAGTGAAGAAATTATTTTATGTATTAATTCAATCAATGGAAATAACCGAAAATGATTGAGTTTTCGTCATTTAGAAGCAAAGCCCAAGCAAAAGACCCATAATACTTGACCTGCCAACCCACAGAAGTATTATTTTATTTTGAAGACATTGTAGTCATGACTTATTTAACATGCTCCAACTGCCATTAGTAAACACGATGAAAATTCAGTTAAATCGGGAATCGAACTCACTACCACCTGATAATAAGAACGACGGCCTACCGAACAGCACCACCGTAGTGCAACTGTTCAACAATAGGCTAATAACTGTTTTAGATGTGTGGGGCTAACTTCTCATATATAAAACTGCTATTGTTTAGATTGTTGCAATTACCGTTCGGCTACTTATTTTTGCCAATTGAAGCTGCTAAACACATAAAAGCGTATTTTAATTTTAAACGACAGTCAAATACAGTGATTAAGTCTATTTTTAGTTAGCACTCTCTTTTCCTTGCCATGCTACATGAACAGAGTGTCATTAGACCCTTTTAAACTCTTTTTTTTTTACGAATGGAGGTCGTATCAGCGCGACGGTTTCAGTTGGATTCAGCATTGATCCTGCAGCCTTCCTGTCACGAGAACGATACTTTTTTTCCACCTATCGCAATCTTTAGTGAAAAAATAACAAAAGAATGTCTATTTAGAAATAAATATTGTTTTGAAAATTCTTGCAATGTCTACTCGTATCAGACAGCTTTAACGCTCTAAGGCCTTTTATATCCTTTAATTTGCCTTCCGGGAGAGCTTGTCCTTATTCACATGTTGAAAGCGAGAATTCCCAGAAAATTCACAAGCACTCATCCCTAAAAACCATGGATTAGTGACGGGAGACCACTCTTCATAACGAAAAGTCTAGGGATCTATCGTAGCCACTGTTGAACAGTGAGAGATGGATATTGTTCTTTTGCCTTCTACGTGTACTTTTGTCGAAATGGGTGCTTAGAAGATTTCTGGGTTTCCTTCCTTGCACACTTGAGTACCCTCCACAATGAAAATACACCCAGAAGGCAATAACGTGATAAACTTGAAATGCTTTACAATAGCCATTAACACTCCATAAGGCGGTTTTGAAACACTCTTCCTAGTAGACGGGCTTGTAAAAGCCAAAGTCCATCTCCCTTTGTGCCCTCTTCCCTAAAAGTGGCTGGTATCGAACTCAGAATATTGCTATTCTCCTATCATTGGATCATGGGGGACCTTGTCAGTTCTTGCTAGAAAATCACTGCTCTTATACTTCAGTTTCGATAAAAATGACTCTTCTCCCACATTAGAAGAATTCACAACTTATTTTTATTACAGAAATATGGTCACTATATATTTTATTGATTGCTGATTGTGTTATGGAATATGCATTATTTGGGTTTTATTCTTTAATGCCATTTCTTCATGTTTCTTCATATAATCATGTTCATATGTGGTCATACATATATATCTTTGTATTATATATAGTTCATTCAATAAAATCTCTTGGAAAAAGCGCGGATATTTATCATTATTGGACTTCATTTTTAATTTTTAGTTTATATCGGATTGTTTTTTACTTAGAAACTATCAATAGCCCTTTAAGAAAGAAACCATCTAAACCAACTCTATTTGGACTGAATTTCTTAGTTGATTAAAAAATATATTTTCATAATTATATGAAAATATAAAACAAGATAAATTCTTTTGACGGAACCAAAAGCAATTGTATTAGTAGAATTTATATTTTTTATTTGTAGTAGACTTTTATTGTAGTTTCACTGGAACCAATAAGTTTTCTTCCAAAAATTTATCAGCTCAAGCATTATTTTCTTCATTGTATATGATTTAATATTCAGAATTAACGACTCGACCCGTCTTGAGTCTGTTTATAAATCAATAACCAAAAATTAGCTTCATAAGAAAGCAAATGCTAAAGGAAAGAAATTGTTAACGCCAGTTTCATCAAGCGCTAATTTATGATGATGATTAACTAAGTTTGCTTTAATGCAAAAATTTACTGGAAGATTGACCATTCTTATTTAACTATGCGTGACAGTAATAGGCTGATGAGATCGTTCACTAATGTCATGGAATTAGCTGAATGCATTGTAGGAAAGCATCAAAGCATTTTTTAAAAATAAACTGTATACATTAGAATAAAGAAAACCTTTCAAAGTTCAAATAAATAGATAAATATGTATTAAAATCTAAAACTTGATTTTCGATAAGTTTAAAGTTCAATAAATTTATTATATTAGATTATTACTTTCACCAATGAGGCCGTGGTAGCCTAGTGGTTAGGGCATCAGCCTTCCATCCGGAAGGGTGGGGTTCGATTCCCAATGCCGCCAAACACCCGCCGAATACATGCTCAATATACGTGCTCGTTAAATCCGTGGAATCGAAAGTCCAGGGGTCGGTCATTGAACAATTACCATGGGTGCAATGGTCTGGAGAAAGTTTCCCACCCTTTCAGATCAATGTCAAAATTGAGGGCGTGGATCCTCTGGTGGTACCATCTACAGAAGGATTTTTAAGAAGAGCAAAGACGTACTTTCGTGGTGCTCTGATTAAGAGAAAAGATGCTTCTATTAACTTATAAATTCGCATAGCCAAGGCATAGCGAGCTTGTCTTGTCCAAGTCTCATAAGCAACAACAACTTTTATCAATACACAAGAAAGAATTTAGAAATTCGGGATTCAGTCCTTTCACTAATTATTACCAAATGTCTTAATCAAAATGGCTGAAAAAATCCAAATCCTTAAGCAAAATTGTATATTTGTCTTATGGAAGATTCTTTAGACTCCTGATTGCAAGTCTTATAGCTGTAGCTGTTTGGTTAACTGTCTGAACTAGATTTCGCTTTTCTTTTGAAATGTGTCGAAAAGTTTCAGACAGTTAACAAAAAATGACATGTAACAAAATTGGCGAAAGAACATCTTGGCGACAAACATCACCCTTGGCAACCCTGTTCCTCACTTGGAAGAGTAAGGAACACGAACGTGCTGTCAAAAGCAGCCGAAAAGGAGAGTGAAATAAACATTTCCAAGCGGAATATGCATGAGTTCCAATGGAGATATCAACTGTGCCTCTGACAAGGGAAGAGAAATTCGAATTTTAATTATGCCAAAAGCTTTCTATGTCGTAGGGAGGGGAGAGGCGAGGAGAAAAGCAAGCAACTGGCAACTGCAAATGGCGCAAAGAGAAAGAGGGGAAAGAGAGAGATCATGTTCTTAACGAGAGGCGTCTGCAAGTGACAGAGATCCGTGGGGGTGGGAGAGCAGGAGGAGAGAGACAAAGTGTATTCAAAGAAAATAAGAATATTTTTCTCTTCTTCATCTTCTGTTTACGCGTCTCGTCCAAGAATTAAAATCTTCCGAATGGCAGCCGTGTAAAAATTGAGATCTCGTTCGAGCGCCATCTGTTGATATCTATTTCAAGAAGTTCCCCTCTCGTGTTCCCATTGGCTGAAGACTTTTGGGTTAAGCGAGGGAAAGTTTTGGAGAAAATTCTATTAAAAATTGGAACACTTGAAAACGTATATGTGAATAACAGATATCTCATTTTCTCATCTAGTTGGAAATAAAGGTACGCGAAGAGGCTCTTAAGTTTTCTAAGGAAACATTTTTTCTGCATTTTTAAATGAGCAAAAGGTGATAAATTTATCATGAAAGGATATTGAAATGGGAATTGAATTCCTATACGTTGTCTTAAAACGTTTTGTCATTTGTAAACAAGAATATGCATATCGTAAAAGGACGTAATGCAATGTTAAAAAATTCGAATGTAAGAAATGATTGAAAAATATTGTTTGTGAAAAAAACAGTAATTTCTTTCATTTATCTATAGGAACAGTTTTTTTACCCATTTTTTTAACATATTGAACGAATGAAAAATAATATTGCACCTAAAATACACAAAGAGGTATTAAAACCACACACAATACTGATATTCTCCTTTGATCCTTGAATTTATCAAAATTAAAATAATTAGATTGCTAAAGAATATTTTAGTTATTCTAATCATTCTTATAAAAATAACCTATATGAGCTACAAAATTCTCTATGGGAAAAGTAAATTACCTACATAAAAATGTAATATTCCTATCGAAATATAATAAATTGCTTAGTAATAACTCCATTGAATTAATGCTCTCAATGTTTGTAACAACATTCAGTCTTGACTTTTAAAGGCATGTTTAAGCTTAAATTGCATAAAAATTGCTAAATTAATATTATTTGAGGATTTGGAATTAAAATTTGTTACTACATTCAGACCCTTTACGTCAAATGAGACATACATTTCTAAATGATAAAATTAGTTCAGATCAAATTCCACCAGAATATAACAATACTTTTAGCAGTAGTCATAATCTAAATTCAAAAATGATTATTCATTTGAAGAACTGCAAAGAAATTCTCAACCAAGCAGTTAGATTTTTCTTTTAAGAACTTTATGAAAGTATTTTATAATTGTTAAAATGTAAATTAAAGTTAATTCCTAGAAATAAAAATTGTGTTATAGTATGTTTTTTCTTTTTTCTTTTCTTTTCTTTTTTTTTTGACATACATATTATTAAATTGTTAAATAACAACGCAATTTGTTTCATGTTTTAATTTTATCACCACATTGTTTCTTAATAACTCATTAGAATTAATAAATTATTGCTTAATAATGCAGGTTGTTATTTGAGACAAATTCTAGAATTTAATATATATTTCCTTTGTCCAATATTATTTTATAATTATTGAATAATATCTTTTTAACTCATCGAGGGGAGAAAAAGCATTTTAATAATTCTGTTTTTACTGAACTACGCTTTAGTAAATTGTTAAATAACAGAAATAATAATTATTTGAAATAAATCTCTACCTCAAAACACTGTTTCCGTTCTGAATGCTTTATATTAATTATAAAGCATCAATTCGGAATTAATTGAGATCAAAATTTATCCTTAAATTCAGATTTTTCATTTTATAGGCTATAAATTATGAAATTTAGAAATATTGAGAAACTATTTATCGAACAGTCCAGTTCTAAATTTGAAGACCTTATTAAAAAAATAAAAAAAATATTTTTTTCGTTCGAAATTATGATTAAATGAAATTCCTTCTATAACTGCGACCGTCTATACTAAAAGAAAACAAACTGCTTCCCAATATTAACCAGGAAAAATGGAAATGTTTTACGAAGTCTACGAAACCCATCACCATCGTCAGTGCTATGAACACGTGACTTGCGTGTCGGGAATAAACAAACAGCAAACCAATGCCAAATGCACGATTTCCTGGCAGGCAGAAATTGGAAAGGTGATGGGGGTCTGCGCGGGGGAGTGGCAGATCGTGCGGAGGGATCCAACACAAACTCCGAACTATCAAAACGCACAGTGAGTGAAAAATCATCCGATTTCGAGGCCCTGCGTTTGTTACCCATTTCCAAAAGAGAAATATTTGCGTGTCATTTGCAAGGAACCGTTGGCAACACGTGTTTGTGTTCCCTACAGACCGTCTCGGTCAGTGTTCTTCTGGACTTGAGAGAACATCCCCTCCTACGCCTTTTGGCTCTATCCAGAGTGGGTCTCTAATGTGCTGTGTTCCTCCCTCTTCAACAATGTTATGTTTCACTGAAATCGAAACTATCAATTAGAGATGTATCGATCCCTCCTCTTTAAATAAGAGGCACGGATTCCCCCGGGAAGCCTCTATTTTACATCCATTTGACAGACCCCTTCCATTACGATAGCTAAGAATGTACCAAACTAGTAAATATTTTACATTTTGAATACAGGAAAAGCTACTTTGTTTTGGGAGATATTTTGTTGTGTATTGATGGAAAAGGGCTGAGAATAAAATTTCTAATCGCGAGAGTAAAATTTAAAATTCTACAATGTTAATGTTGACCAATTAATATAGGACAATTATGTTCATCTTAAGTTATTAAATATTAAAAATAGATAAAAAAAGATCATGTTTCCACAAAATTTCACAATGACTATGAAAAACAATAATAAATATATATATATATATATATATATATATATATATATATATATATATATATATATATATATATATATATATATATATATATATGTATGTATATAGCTGTGGGTCCCAGGTTCGAATCCCGGTTCAGGCATGGATGTTACTTTGTTTCTCTGTCCTTTCTTCTGTGATAATGTATAAATGTGCCCCACCCTATAAACGGGTTTGTAGTGTTATGGCGCGGGCAACGTTACTCGCCTCCGTGACTTGGTTTACAGGTACCCGCTGGAATAGCAGTTTCTAGCCTTGTTAAGGCATAAGGTTCGTCACACAAGTGCCCGGCGTTGGAATATATATATATTGTGGGGTATATCTATATATCAAGTATTTTCTATTTATATGGTTTCAGGTTATACTGAAATAATTTTTTAAAAAAATATTTGTCTTATACCATTAGAAGGAATACATGCATTTGCACTGACATAGTCAACGGCCCCTAATGAAGCTGACTATATTGGCATTTGTTTTCCTTTCTACTTATATATCTGTATTGCTTTAATTAAGCATGAATTTCTATCTGTATATTTCAATAGTTGAGTTCCATAACTTATATTTTGATATTTTAGTGATTCTACTTGTGCTTTAATTCTGCTTACTGTAAATAGATTATATTTTACTTGAAATAAATCAGTAAGAGAATTATAATCAATCTATGGATAATCATGCCTTGGGATCCTGATAGCACAATATATAAATCTAAATAAATCATATTAAAAAACTAACAAATTCACTGAAAATGAAACACACAATAATATTTTCTGATGTAATAAAATACACTTTTACACTGATACGGAACACTTTTGAAAGAATTGTTCTATTAAAGCAAATGACATTTAAAAATTTACTTATCTACATAGAGGGTAACCAAACCAAATTGGTTGGGTACCCTCTATGGAAATTGGATAAACTATTCCAAGAAAATTGGACTAAGTAAAAATTTTCTGAATTGAGGTGTGTCGCACATATCAAAATAAAACGACAAATTATTTAAAATATTTTACTATCGCGCAACATTCAAACTAGTTTCTTTCTTTACAATTAATGTGACACTTGTTTTCGTACTTCTACTTGGGATTTTATTAATATCAACGGATTATTTAGTTGATATGCATCGTAATTGATTGGTCATGTTTTCATCAAGCAACCTGCTTGATAATTTGATTTTACCAGGTTTAATTTGGAAAAAATGACTCGCAGCGGTAAGTGGTTTCAAATACCGATATAATGCGCATAGCCAATCGTAATACATTTGGAAATTTATCTTCGAGGATATATATTTGATACTATTCAATCTTATTCTCTTCCCACAGGTTTCTTAGCTCGATGCTTGATTGTAATTCTATTAGCTACATTTGTAAATTAGAGGTGCTGATTACACCCTTACATTTAATGGAGCCAAAAATATTATAAACATTTCCTTAAACTTTTGTACGTAGGAGAATGCATTGCTGAATTCTTCAAGTAATTTTCCGATTTCTGTAGAATATTTGTAGATTTTAGAATTCTGTAGAATATATTGTCTCTTTTATAGTCATTTAAAAAATGGGAAATGAATCAAATTGCTTAATCGCAATTGATTTTCATAAATCTGAAGCTTTGCTACACAGGCTTTTATATCTTAATAACAATCGATAATCAACTTATTTTCATCTTGTAACTTCTGGTTTAGCTCATTCAGTTTGATTGTGTATGCTATTAGAAAACATAAATCTAGAAGCCAATGATCATGTCAGAGTTCACTTATATTATGACCATTATTGTTCATGAAACTTTCAATTTCTTCTCTTAATTTCCAAAATCGCAAAAGCAGTTTCTACGCTTAACCTCTGAATTTTGGTGTAATAATGGAGATCGCCGTATTCTGATCCCAGCTCTCTAAGATATTCTTGAAATTAACGATGATTCAATGAATTGTTTTTAATTGAATTAATTACTTTGGCAATAACTTTCATGATATGAGTCATATTTAACTCTTGTGCACATAGATTCTCGAGGTGCAAAAACCACTGACAAATGAACATTTCAAAATCCTTTGAACTGTTTCCCAAAGCTTTCATGTTATCGAAAATTAATGTGTTACATTAATTTTCGATCACATGACCCTATCTACATTTTACGTACAAATACCTACATTTTTTCCAACCATTGAAGAATCTGTTGCAATGTGCCTACAAGATTTTTAAAATCTATCTGACGATTTTGTGTGAAATTTATGAAGCATCCTTAATATCTCTTGCGATGGTCATACCTTTCAAACTCACAAGTTCGAGTAGTTCTTTAGGGATATTCATTTGACCATCGATACCTCTAATAAAAATGCCACGTTGGGAAGTATTATTTATATCTGATGTTTCATCCAAAGCCAGTGAGAAATATACGAAGCTTGTTGTAATTATATTTAGCGATGCACAAATCTCACTCGAAATGTTTTTTATTCTCCTTTCTAGAGTTTGACCTGTAAGTCTAGTTTGAGTAAAGAGATTCAGTTTTTCTGGACAGTTTCTTCAACTGCGACAATTAGACAGTCTTTGATATAGTAACTGTCTGTAAAAAGTTTCATATTTTTAGCAATAATGTGGAATACTCGAAAAGAGAGAACTCTGACAATACTTTTTGATAAGCCAGTTTGATTATAAAATATGTAATGTTGAAATGTCAAATTGTTTTTCAAAGATTGTAACTTAGCTTTCCATTAGCCAATAGTAAGTTTATCAATTTCTCCATGTTTTTGTTCAGTGTCTTTACAGGTTGCATGATTTTAAAGTTGAAATTCAATGACAACAAATCAAACGAACAGCATTATCTTCTACATGAATAAAAAATACAAATTTTCCCATTCACTCTGAAATTGATAATTTTCATCTTCAAGTTTTCTTTCTTCTTTACAATTTTTCTTTCAACCATGACGAATAAATATCTAATAGAAATAAATACGATAATTATTGTTATGATAAAAAAACAGTAAGTTTACCTTTTACCTGGATCATATAGTCGCAGATTAAAATCACAATAAAGTCGAAAGTCCACTAGGTAGCACTTGTCGGGGGAAGAATATCTCCTACAAGGTTCATATCTACAGTAGATTTGTGCTGACATCTGAAGAAGTAGTAATACAACCATTGCGTAACATATTCACATTTTGTGCTTGTGTTACAGAATGCGTGCATGAAATTGATTTAGATTTTCAAAATTTTTATTTCAAATGCAAAAAAAAAGCAATTAAGAAAGAAAAACAGCAGTGTAATTACTACACTGTTTGGCAAAAACCCGATGGTCAAATGCTTAGTTTCTTATTGCTTGGAAATCAAATGAAAGAAAAAATTTATTTCGGGAAAAATTGTATGGGGGTGAGGTGGGGGTTGTTCAAAACATGATTTTTTCAATTCAACCATCTCTAGTACAAATGTCTAAAATAATATAGAATGCTAACCGATTATAATTAACCGAGATCTATATTTTATTTTCATAGGTGCCACTATAGAAAATTCTCAAAAGTGGTGTGGTAGGAAGGAAATGTTTGTTGCTTTTAATGCTAAAGGCTTATCATCCTATCTTGGTCAATGAAAGAGTAATTTATCACTAAATTAATTTTTTGATTTCGCCATTTGTTTGAATTTTATGATGATATCATTTTCGGTGTTAAGATATTTGAAATAGACTGCTAACCCACGTGTAACTTGATGTTAGTATTAGCGTAACAGAAAAATCTTAAAAAAAATCTTTACCACTCAGTTTAATGTTTTCAATGGTTGAAAAATCTTTCATAAGTTAGTATTTTCTAAGCCTTTAACGTTTTCATCGACGTTAGTAAGTATTTCCAGATATTTTTTATTTCCAAAAAAATTTTTGTTTTACTATCCAAATTTTTTGAAAATATTAACTGTAGAAAATACTCTGATGGTCACCCAAATTGTAACGCTAAAAAAGACAAGAAATATCACAACAAAATTTATTTTGTAGATAACATGTTGACCAAGTATCAAATGATTAAATTTATAGACTTCTGTGAAGTGTGGTTCCTGCCAAAATCAGTAGCCAGAGTAGCCGCCATTGTTGGAGATCACCGCTGCCACACGCCTCAGCATTGATTCAAAGAGACTTGGCGAAAGAGCCAGAGAGCGAGCCGGCCAGAGAAGAAATTCAATCTGGCGATTGACAAAGAACCCTTGGACAATGCGTGCCACGTGTGGTCGTGCATTATCCTGTTGAAATGTGGCTGTGGGGAAGTCTTAAATATAAGGAAAGACAACTGTCCTCAACACCTCGGAAATGTAGCGATGGCTGTTTAATGTACCGTCAATGCATATTAGTGAAAAGTAAATTAAAGTGCGAGAGTGATATCCAATACCGCTCCATACCATAATACCCGGTGTAGGACCAGTGTGGCGATGCATATTGCAGCTGTTCAGCATCCCCAGTATCTCCAGACTCGAATGCGATCATCGTGGTGTTGCAGACATCGTGGTGTGACTCGTCAGTAATGACAATTTCATTCCATTATGTCGTCCACATTCTTCTTTCATCGCACCATTGGTGGCAGAGACATTTATGATTTTGCCTCAAGGGTAGACGAAGCAATGGATGTCTTGTGGGCAGACCACTCTGCTGTAAATGGCGTCGAATGGTATGCGCAGACACTGGATGATACAAGGCATAATTGATCTTTCTTTTAAAATCTTAAGAAAAATGCAATTGCCGAACTTCAAATCGTCGAAATCTCAAAGCCTTATATAGCGCTCTGAAGTGATGCCACAGGTGCGTGTGATGTGGGTTTGAGATGAAATTCTAATCATTTGCGTATCTCATCTCCACTAATGCATGTTGTAAATGTCATGTTATTTGCATGCATCCTTCAGAGCGTTGCATTTACGGTGGCCAGCAATGTATATCGTATTGTATGTATAGGAAATGGATAGTATTGTAAAAAAATACAGCTTGTAATGCAATGCCATTTTCAAAGTTATAGAGCTTGGAAACCGATATTGTTCCAAATCTGAATAAAGCATTTTCTTTTTAATTAAATGTTTTTTTAACGTATTAGCTTTGTGGAACTTTTAGTTCATTTTTTTACAATTTCCAACATATATGTATGAACCTTTGAATTTCACGGGATTTAGATTCTGGAATATGTGAGCAAATAGCGCAATTTCTAACAAATAAGTTCTCCTAAAATTTCTAACTTTCTGATTGACTTACCTTTACAGGAAAAATAGGGATTTCATTTCTTAATTCATAAACGTGTTGTGCAAAATGTTTCCATATAATATGCATCATGTTTTACAATAAAATCATAGTACTGAATGTTCCAATAATAGCGCAATTTCTAACAAATAAGTTCTCCTAAAATTTCTAACTTTCTGATTGACTTACCTTTACAGGAAAAATAGGGATTTCATTTCTTAATTCATAAACGTGTTGTGCAAAATGTTTCCATATAATATGCATCATGTTTTACAATAAAATCATAGTACTGAATGTTGCTCACTTATGTATTCACCAAGTGCAGAATTCTTTTTACTAAGGGTGTTACGAGAATACTTTTTATTTGTTAACTTATGTTTTTTAGTCTTATTTTTATAACATTTGCTATATTTAAACCGTCGTATAAATATTTTTAAAACGAGGACTACTTTCGTTAAAACTCAAAAGTTCTCTATGGATCAAGCGATGTTTAAAGGCTGACATTGAAGAACATTGTTTCATAAGTACTTGTGTACTTTTCAAAATTTCAGACATTGAATCGGGAAAAATAATTGCATATTGTGATGCAATTTTTCAATCTGTGTTTTCCTCATTATTGTATCATAATAAAACAAAAGTAATTGCTTTGAATTCTATTGGAGAAGTTTGGAGAAGAATAGTTCCTCTATTGCTGATATGTTATCACAAAATCGAGCAAAGATTATGATTTGAATCTTTTTATTGTTATCTATTGCTTAATCAAGCTGGATTGAAAAATTTTCGGCACGCAATTTCTCGGGATACTGATTTTACGTATTTTCAGCTATGCGTATTATTAAACGGGCAAAATAATATAATACAGGTATGACAGATGTAGAATAAAATATTTTGGTAAAACTGCTTTCAAATATAGTTATATTAATGTCACTTGGGAAAATAAAGTCACCCCCAAGGATATGAATCTTTCGGAGTCTGGTTATTTATATGAATTTTTTTAAAAAGCTAGTAAAGATTACTCATTTTATGACAAAGTTTTCAAAATAAAGAAAAATTTAAATCCATTTCTAATATGATATTAATTTTGAATCAAAGCATTCTCGGAATTAGTTAACGTTCTTTCATTATGGGGCATTTTCAGATGTTATTAATGTTAGTTTTTGCGATCGTTTGTAATCTATTTCTCAATACAAAATCTCTGAAAATGGCCAAAGACTAATTTTGAGCTGTATCCAGAACGAAGTCGTCCCCTGAGCAGGTATACTCCTCTATCCCCATTATATTAACAGATGAAACTCTGTGGAAAATTTAATGTGCATATGCTCTCTCAGAACTGTGGCCTTCGATTTAGTTCACTATCTAACCCACTGACTAACATCTGAGAACACGCGAAAGTACATATTTCCTCAGTAAACCTCCAAGTATCACTTAAAGCTATCAAATTTTATATTATCTGTGATGAAAATTGTGTTTATATTTTTATTATCTGTGTGGTGTGTTGACCAATTGAAACTCATCCATTTAGTAAACTGTAAGGATCAAAGCTATTGTTCTAAGTGATGTTAACTTTAAATTATCTAGAGAGACTTAAAATTTTGGTAGTGGAACTAATCCAAACATTTTTGGATTGCTTAAATATGATTGTAAGTGTTATGCATTTTAATGTATATAATTAATATAAAAATGAATAATATATACATAAAATTCAAATAAATTCAAAAATAGTACACATTTTCGTATTTAGGTTATTAAATCATTAAATTTATCATTTTTTATGCTTTTGTTCTTTAACTTTATTTTATTCAATGTTTTTCATATGATCTTCCTATTCCAAAATTAACATTTAATTTTAGAGTGACTACAAAACAATTTAATAGTTTTTCGTTCGTCCAATTACATTTTTATTTAAAAATAAAAAAATGCCTTGCGAAACCAAATACGATAGTTTTCATGATTCTTAAAAAGTTTATTGGGGGATTGGAAAGGACTCAGAATCAAATCTACAGCAGAAACACTACACGTCTAGCGAAACCCACTTCACACGCAACGACTTTCAAAAATTCAAGTCCTTCCGACAGGGGGCGCTGTCAATACTCCAGAAGGAGATAATGAAGAGCTTCATCAAAAGAGACAAGAGAGTGGGGAAAAGAAAAGAACAAACATAAAATACCGATAAAACGAGAAAGCGAACTTTTGTCATCAAGAGCAGAGTTGAAGGAAAAGAGTGGAAAGAGATATTATGTTGTGTACGAATTAGTCGGCGCACGAAAAGCAGACATTACTCGAGATGCAGTATTAGATATTATGTATATGCGGTTGTCATTTTTCGATACGCCACCTCTGTCTCAGTTCCCAGGAAGGGCAATCAGCAGATTTCCCTAAAGAAGGATACTTTTAATGGAGCGTAGGGGAAAGACAGGGAAAAATTAGTGCATTTGGTGTTCAAAATAGGAAATCTCCTCTAAGGCAATGTGTTGAGGAATATTGTGCAGACACGATCTTTTTTGAGATAGTTTAATTCCAAAACCTCGTAACTTTCGAAGAGATATAAATTTGATTACGAATAAATCAAATTTATCGATGATTCGAATGATATGTAAACGTGATTTCCAATGGTTATCATTAGTTAAATCAAATTAATTGGAATTGAAATATATTTCTAATGTTATACTGTGAAAGCAAATGTTTTAAGCAAGAATTATTATCTAATTTAGAAGAGGAGTATTTGAATTCTCGAATCTCAAGAATTGCGAAAAAGATTCTTGATTTAACAATGCGAATGTTTCTGCGTCATTCTCTCGGTTGAAAATTTTTCGAATTTTCGTGATTAAAATAACTTTTGACATTGTTATTCGAAACTTTAATATAAACTATTCTATTGGATTCCAAAAAAATAAGATGTTTATAAAAGAAATCGATTATTGTTATTTCACATTAGTTATACAACGCAAATTTTATTAAATACGCAATTTTCAAACTTATTTACATAATGAATTTTGAGTGCTATATGTAACTCTTAAAAATTCTTAATATTATGAATAAAGTATGATATTTTTATTCTCATTGCTCTTTGCATACAGAATTCATGAAACTTGTATGATTTGAAAATTTTTTAAAAATTAGATCAGGGCTTGTAATCTAGAAAATTTGCTTCGAATCATATTTGATTCAGTTATATTTTCAAAGTTTTACACAAATTGTATTTAATTCTTCATTACAGAAAAAATACTTTTTAAAAATGAAAAATCTGACGAGTAATATGGTTTAATTTATTACTTTTTTATAATCTTGAATATACACGATAAATTAAGCTTAATAAATTTTAATTAACAGCCAATGCTATAAAATTATAAAATATTTTCGCAGACTAATATTATTCCGAATGTTTTCTGTTAACAGCTTTTTATTGTGTCTTTCCTTTTTCGATTTTCTAAATAAAGAAATAAAGATTTCTTTATTCTTTGCCTACATTTTAATAAACAGAAATGGGTAATTGGAAGAAAAGAAGATGAAAAAACATTATTTTAAACATGTTTTAAATTGGTTTTAATACATCATTCGTACTACACTTTTTAAATAAACTTAAAAAATTAAATTTGATTTAACTTAAATACCCCGCTGAAAAAATGTTCCTCTCCCATATTTTCGAAATTGATTTAAAAAGCATAGATTCTCTTTTTTCGGCTTAATGTTCGTTGATATTATAAATTCTATGAGTATTCTTATATTTTTTATAGTTACGCGTACTTTTAAAACACTTATACATTAAAATGAAAGTAATTGACATGATAAATCAAATAATAAAGGCTAAGCGGAAGAATAATAGTGACAAATATATTTTTCAAATTAACTCAATTTTGATGAGTTAATACTTTTAATATAAATGGTTTAATTGTTTTTCCTTTCAAATTTTGTTTCCTTTATATTTATTTTAATAGGCGTTGACAAATGAAACCTATTTAAGTCAATTCACCTAACTGATTTAAGATAAATCAGATTCGCGCGCGCGATGTACTTAAACCAAAACTACCACCTCTAAAACTTTCGGCAGATAGTGCTAACGGAGTACAAGGCCCTGGTAACCTGATGAGGAAAGGCATTGCTCTTGTGTCTGGAAGGTTGCCGACTTGATACCCAACAAATCTAAGGACCATGATTCTGATAGTTTCTATTGTGCCAGCTCAAACGTCCACCTCATCACTTGACCGTAGTTCAAAATTAGAAGAATATGCTGCGTTTAGAGGTTTTTCAGTTGGTAGAAATAAACAGGAAGCATATTTCGAGCTGACAGCAACGTAACCTAAATATTTGATTTTATATAAAATGATTTTCTTTCTATCTATGGGTACTGGGCAAAATCCTTCTCCACAACAATACCGGTATCGTTACACGGTAGGTATCAGTGAATTAATTCACCGAGGGGAATAGCATTACACACATCACACCACTACGAACCCGTTTATAAGGTTTTGACACATTTCATTCATTATAACAGAAGAAAGGACTGAGAAACAAGGAAACATCCATACACATATGCAGAAATATATATGTATATTTTTTAATTTCATTTATATTTCGAGAAAATGCTTAGTTGTTATTTAAGATATGCATTTGATCAAACGCTTTCAATATATTCATTCAAAGCATCCCACTTTTAACTTTGATTAAATAACACACTCCCAGAGCCAACATAACATCATGATGATGCTGTTGATTAGTTAGTAAACTGTATTTCTTCTGCTGTATAAACGAAAGACTGTAAATAAGATATCTGGAGTTGGTAATTTTCTACAGTGGTTATTAAACACCTGAATACAGGGAAATGGGGCATAATGGTCTGGAATGCTCACTCATTCACTCACTCACACACACACACGAACGTATGCACACACTATCATTATATATCTAAATATAAGACTGTGGGTTGCTTTTTGCCATAAGTGTCAGGTTTTATTTAATTCAAGTGAAATGCATGGTGCTCATCTTTGGTCCAGTGATAGGGCAGTATGCATCAGAATGAAAGGTTGATGCATGTTGCGCTTCTGCATGCTTGTCTGCCAGTTTAGAAGTTTTGAAGTTTTCCAGGTTTCCTCCCTTGCAACAAATGACTACATCTGATTATCTACGCAAAGATTTCCCTGAAGGCAATTTACCCGGTGGGTATCAAAATGCCTTACAACAAACTGAAACCACTAGACGAGGTTGTATCAAAGTACAAAATATGAGTGAAATGTTTTAATCTGTTGCAGCAAGACGCGTGTTTTATAGCAAGATAAAATCCGAGTATGATCAAAATCATCAGAAGGTAAGCAATGCAAAATTTTTTTCCAGTTTTTTTATTGCCATTTGATGCTTTTAGATCTGTCTTCCATTGAGCATTTATAGAATGTGATAGGTTCCAGATATAATTTTCTTGATTTGCTCCAGTCTAAATCGGCGGAAGAGCTATGGAGCATTTTCAGAAGAAGAAGAATTCATTCTGTAAGACTCTCTCTCTTTTCGAACATCTGTTACAACCTTTTCATAAAGTGTTGATGCATATATCAAAGTAAATAACGATCCTAATTCTTGTAACTTACATATTTAATAGTTTGTTTTATTATTTATCTAAAATCAAAACCTTTTTTATTCCTGTCTGGAAATTTCTGTATATTTGCCAGCTTCATTACATTTATTCGATTTTTTCATGGCAAAAGAAGAGTGTATATATATATATATATATATATATATATATATATATGAGTATATATAAGTGATAAAGGATTAAAAACGTAAGTAGAAAATAATATTTTTTCAGAATTTCTTTCTCTTTACATATAATTTTCTCAACTACTAGTATATTCCAGCTTTTTTTAGCTGTATTTTTATATTTATTTCCCGAAAATCTTATTTTATAATTAATACATTCCTTATCTTTTGAAAAATTTTAGTTTATAAAATATTAGTGTGTTATTGATAGAGATAACTTTATTAGTCTCCGAACTTGATAGATTTGAAATTATTATAGTTAGTTTTATTTCAAGATGAGAAAAGAAATGTTATACTTTCACACACACAAAGTATAGGATAACTTAACAAATCTCTCTCTTAGTTTCATTTTATCTTAGATATTTGTTTCAGTTCTCTAATTTCGTGTTTACTGTGTTCTGTTCTTTATTAAATTTCTTTGCTTGATAAAAATAAAAATAAAACTTTCTGGAAAAATACAGAAATGATTGAACAAAGTTTCTTTTTTAAAAAAAAAAAGTTCTTTAATAGATATTTTTCCATTAAGAAATTAAACGCTAGTCTTATTTTTACAAGCAAACATGAGGTTTAAAAACTTTAGTTTTAAGAAAACTTTCTATAATATAAAATAGTCTTGCACTTAAGAATAATTCCATAAAGTTTAAATTATCATTTTCTTAAGTATTTGTGCCATTTGGAAAATGATATATTGGAATATATATCTTTTAAGTTGTGTACAAGTAATTAAGTTTGCTCATTACCCAATTTTAATAAATAATGCTTAGTTTATAGTCTTTTAATATACATATTATAAGGTTTTTGTGAACGTACTTATGCATTCTGGAGATACTTAAGGAATCATATTCCCATATTGAAAGAGAAAAATCGTTTTCAAGAGTGCACTAGAAAAAGCCTAACTAATAAATTAGTCAGTTTAATAATTATTTTACGAATGGCTGAATCGAAATTCAGGAATTTTTGTTTTAAAAATCTCTTAACACTGTACCACAAAGTTCTGGTGTGTACTTGCCTAATATTTCCAACACATCAACCTTCCCTGACTATTTGAATGTAAATAAAGTTAAATTTACAAACATAAAAGCAAGATTGAAGCTTGAAAGGCTGCATAAACAAATTTCTACTAAATGCGATGGAACATTATCTTGCTGGAAAATATCTTCCTAAAAACAATACATATGACTTTACAAAATAGAGAAATATTTTGTTATCGAAAAATCTATTTTATAAATATTTATGCTAATGAAAAATGTTTCCGAGATAATGAATTTAATTATTCTGGCAAACCATAAGATTCAGCCACGAAATCCTCTGATTTAATTAATCTGGAAATTAATAACAAATTATAAACCAAATTTTTTATGGCTAGGTATTATTTTAACCATTTTCTTCCCATAGATTTTTGTTCGATTGGGGGTGGATATCAGACCAGAATGTACTTTAAAATGTATTCTCATTTTAAACAGCTCGTGTGTGTTGAAAATGACCTAGACCAAAAAAAAATTGTTCCTCGTATTAAAAATTTCACAATAACAATGGATACCATGTCAGGAATACATGCACGATATGTAAGTCAGATATGCAAATGTCATCATAAGCTATACCATAAGATTAAATAGGAGTGAATAAACCAAATTTAATCAAAGCCACAATATTATAATTTAACTTAAAATCAACTGGAATTTTCTAAATACGTTTATCATTAAATACACTATTGGCCATTAAAATTGCTACACCAAGAAAGCGGCACACCACACACGTGAAATTTGCATGACAGGTAGAATTTGCTGTGATATGCAAATGATTAGATTTTCAGGGCAATCATACAAAGCAGGCGACAGTAGCGACATCTACAATGTGTATAAAACCAGAGATTTGACAGCAGTTTTCTCATACTCAATTTACGTTTCAACGTTGTTTTCGGCAAAGAAAGTTTTTGTAATGTCTCGTGTAAGAAGAAGAAATGTCTATCAGCACGTGTCTGACTTTGATCGAAGAAGGATTATAGCCTACCGGGATAGCGGTTTATCTTAACGCAATATTGCTGCTCTCATCGGTCGAGACCCCATGACTGTTAGCAGAATATGGAATCGATGGGTTCAGGATAATCATACGGAACGTCATGCAGGATCTCAGCGACCCCCATCACTAAACGCAGAGAAGACAGACATCTTATCCGCATGGCCACAAGGATCGTACAGCCACGTCACGAACCCTGAGTCGAGAAATGGAGTCATTTGCAAGGCAACAAGTTTCTGCTCGAACAGTTCGACGACGTTTGCAGCAGCTTGGATTGTCTGCACGGCGACCATGGCTTCGGCTACCATTGACGCTGCGTCACAGACAGGAGCACCTTCAATGGTGTGATTAGCGACGAACGCGGGAACGGCATCACGTCATCTTTATAGATGAATCATGGTTCTGTATACAGGACCATAATGGCCGCATCCGTGTTTGGAGGCATCGTGGAGAACGCGCATTGCCAGCTTGCATTGGACATCGCCATACTGGCCCATCTGCTGGAGTGATGATATGGGGTGCCATTGGATACACGTCTCGATCACCTCTTGTTCGCATTACCGCCACTTTGAACAGCAACCGTTATATTTCCGATGTGTTAAGGCCCGTGGATCTGCCCTATCTTCGAGGCCTCCCTAATGCTTTGTTTGAACAGGGTAATGCACGACCGCATGTTGCCCGTACTGCTCTGTACTTCCTTGATACAGAACAGGTTCGACTGTTACCCTGGCCAGCACGTTCTCCTGATCTGTCATCAATTGAGAACGTGTGGTCAATGGTTGCCGAGCGAGCGATTGGCCCGCCATCACTCACCATCACTTACTGTCGATGAACTGTGGCATAGTGTTGAAGCTGCATGGACTGAGATCCCCGTACATGCCATACAATCTCTGTTTGACTGCATGCCTAGGCGGATAAATGTTGTTATTGCAGCCAGAGGTGGCTGCTCTGGGTACTGATTTCTCAAGATCTATACATCCTAATTTTCTGCAAATCTAATCACTTGTTCTTTTCACTATAATGTACGTGTCCAATAAATATCGTTCTGTTATTTGCATTCCTTCTTGGTGTAGCAATTTTAATGGCCAGTAGTGTAGTAACCTAAGTAAATTTCATAACTGCGAAAAAGTTTTATTTCCTATAAAATGTAAGCAAGTGAAATTCAATTTCATCATAACATTTTTGCTTTTCAGTGTTTATTTCTATTTTATTAAACTCCAACACTGCTGAAATTTTCCGAGATCCATTCTAAAAAAATTATAATTATCAGGAACAATGCTCTTACAACTTAAGCTTTTGCAAATATTAGTTATGAAAACTATAAATCAAATGGGGATTTAGTGAGGAGAGATTTGATTTTAGAGAATAAGTTTCCAGTTCACATGAAGTAAGAGCTGAATTGTGCGAAGTATGAAAGTGAGAACAGAAAGAAAAATAAGGGTAATATATATCATGGTATTAAATAATGGAAATAGATTGTGTATGTAGGGAACACATGTTTGTGTGTGTACAAAAATGTATTAAAAAGGAAAAATTCTTAGATACAAGAAAATATTATGCATTTATTAATTGAACTTTAATTCAGCAAAAAAATTATCCTATTCAAAGTTTTATCAATTAAAATGAATAAAAAGAGAAGATTAAACTCAAAAAGAGAAAAACTGATTTAAATATTAATAAATAAAATTAAAATTAATATGTTATAATATCGAGAGGGAACTAAATTAGTTGCAAGTATAAAATAAGTATGGATACTAAAATAACGTTCAAAAGATAAAATTGCAGAAATATGTAAAGAATTCCCTTAAAATTTTATTTTGGAACTAAAAATAATACTTAATTAAAAAAGTTGTTGGTACCATAAAAAAATGTTTATTCTTATATTCTTCAATTGTCACTACGTAGTGAAATTGTAAGACAGCCTTTGACAAGCATTAGTCCAATTATAATTGACTCATTAACAGCTGTTTGATTATCGTTCAAGTCTTTGGTTTATAGTAGTTTCTAGGTTTAGTTCTCTCCTCAGATGTGAATATTTGTAGTGTCTCAAAATCCACTTTGAGCTATAGGTTCTGGCTAAATTAGCTCATATTTGTCTTGTTTTGGAATCCTTAAGCTGTAGGTCCTTAATCTTAAACTCTAGGCTTAAGCTATAGATCCCAGTCGAATTAGCCTTTGTGTGTAAACATAACCTTTAAATGACAATTAGCTCCTTCCACTAATTTAAAGTAATTTAAGTGTTTCAATATTTTATGTAAATGTACTTTTACTAAGAATTATAAATTAATGAAAGAAGAAAAATACTGCAAATAATTATTTCCTTATAATTATTCTTTTGGGTTATCTGACTGATATAAAATTTAGTTTAGGTATTAAAATTTATATAAACAGTGGGAAAAAATTTGTGAAACCGTTGGAAACAAAGTTTCACTTTTTCTGTTTGTCTTTCAAGTACTAAACACGCAAATAAAAAATAATTCACACAAGACTTTAGTCTCATTCACAAGTTAAATTTAATTTAAACAATTCTAATTTTTAAGAGCTACATTCACTGAAAAAAGTTTATTTTAAATTGAACCAGATTTGATTAGCGTACACATCGACAAGCGATTGCTTGAAAAAAGGGAAAATTTAGTGTTTTTTCTCTTACCCTCAAAATAAACCCAACTGTCGTGCAGAAGGTGATTTCGAAATCCTGGACATACGAGACATAAAGACTAAAATCCGGCGTCTCCTTACCCCCTACCCCCCACTTATCCGGGAAAACGGACATCTGCCAAGCTCCCTGGGAATGTATCGACGAGTAACACGTGAGATACCCTTCTAAGGTTTCAAAAATAATATCCTTTCTTGGTTAGTTCTCTTTTCTTATCTCACAGGGTGTGTTTTGCCTCTCAAGTGTTATTCTTAGTTTTTCAGAAAACACTACCCGGGAAAAACTGGCGGAATGATCAGAAAGTATTAAGAATTTTTTTCTTACTTTCAATTCTTTTCTTTATTTTTAACTCAGTTTACAATGTAATTCCAATTTTTTTTATCATTTGTTTATGTGTCAATTGAAACGTAAGGAGGAAAAAAAAACTCTCGCGAAATAGGCTTGGAGAAGGGGTAAAATTAAAATGAAACTTAAGTAAATAGATTCTATGACTTCTCACAAATAAAAGCAGATAAGTATGTGAAGTGATTAAACTGGATGTCAAAAAGTATCAAATTGTAAACATTCAGTGAATATGACAATAAGAATGTTATAATATTGATAAAAAGAATGTTCATAACATTTTGTACGGAATGGCTTCCTTTCTCAGTAAGAATGTTTTTGAAAAAAAATGAAATCTCAATGTAAAATCGGCAAAAGAATATCAATTTTTAACAATAATTTTTAAATCAGTATTTTTTTTACTAATTTTTGTATACTTGACTTAACATTTATATACTTTTCTATTTATTTAACATTCATACTGAGCAGTGAGACTCTGATTGTAAAGGGTGTCATACTCATTACCGGAATGTAAGAAGTTCTACTCCCAACCTAACTGAAGAAATGTCGTATTCTCTAAAATCTGCTGGAGGGCTTTAACAAATTGTGGCAGTAATGTCCTCCATGTAAAATATTACCTCAAAATACATGAAGGACATTCGGTGGACTCGGTCAGTGTCAGGCCACTGACCAAGTCCAATGGTCGGCTGCCACCAAATCGAAAGTTTTCCCTTGTGACAACGATTATACTCTGCAAGTTATCTCATTACATGAGTTGTCATCAGTTCTACCGCTTGTTACGTCTAAGGATGAAATCCCCTAAGTGGCCAACCATTTGAAAGAAAAATAACATTCGTATTATGCTTTTCCCCAAAACAACATTCATATTTCATTTGTGCAAATGTAAAGTGCGCCAGTTTCTCGTCTATAAGTTTCATAAGTGGTCAACAGAGCGGTACTCATTTTAGCTCCTGTCTTCGAGTGATAAATGACCCAGACTTTCAAGGCAGAAAGTCATGGATTTTGACTAAAACTGATGATGTGACACTTTATATTATGATATAATTAGATGAAGTTTTTAAAACTATGATTGCTTTTTTGTTCGAGAAAAAATGAAAAATCTGAATAAATATTCTGCAGTGAGTAGTATAGTGTTTTGTAATTGCACGAAATAATATTTAGACAGAAATTGGAGGTCTGTGCTTCTGACAAAGATTTTGAAATTTATAGGGAAATAATGATTGGTTAATTTTGATCTAAAACATTGAATTCTAAGCATAATTCTACTTTATCAGATCTCACCACATCATATCACAAAAAGAAAATTTATAAGTAATCATAAAGAAATGTAGATACTTTAATATGAGAAGAGTAAACAGCCACAATGCATCGACTGTAATGAAGTGTTTTGTTGCCAACATTACCCATGTTTACAATATAATTTCTCAAATAATGGCAATGATTGTGTTTCTCGACATTTTGGATCATTTTAATCGGAGAAAAATTCACCATTTCTTAAAAAAGAAATGGGACAAATTAATTTTTTAATTATTTTTTCTTTAATTTAAATTAAGAAAATTATTTTAACAAATGTTAAAGACAAAATAAAAACAATTAAAATTTGATGCACTTATTTTTAAATTATCTAATTAAATCAGATTATGAGATACATAAATTTGAATTTAGAAAAGTTAAAAAACTTCATTGTCAGGATGAAGATAAATAACTTAATTTTAGCAAGGTACGGGTCTCTCTCTCTCTCTCTCAATGTGCAATGAGTGAAACACTTATAGAAGAATATCTTTGATTCTCATCATAAAACTCTAATCTTTATTTTACTTGATAATGTAGTTAATATGTTAATTTAAAACCATAAAAATTCGAAAAATTGATAAAATTCGTTAATTGGTTTCTGTTTTTGAAATCTCCAAAAATTTGCTGTTTATGGGTTACTTGTTATATGAAAATCATTACACTGTTTTATAGCCAATCAAACTTGGCTGATTTATATGTTGAAGTGATTGGATAAAATATAACAGAGATTAATAAATTTACCACTATGGATTAAAATTTCAAGTGCATGTTTGTAACTATGATATACCTTTTTACTGACAGGAGTAATGACAAAATAGTAATGAAGAAAATTAGTTATATATATTGTAAAATAGGAAAATTTATACAAACAATTAATTTTAATTCTTATCTTGTAAGCATTTTAAAAGTTAATATATCATGTAATATAATGGAAGATTATGATACAAGTATTTCTAAAGTCAATGTAATAAACATTCGTCGAATCCTATTTGTTTATACTACGTTACGTCGAAACTGAATTACTATATTTAATACAGTAGAACTCCAATTATCCATATCAATTGGAACAGAAGTCCATTCGAATAGTAAACAAATTGCTTTGATCTTTTCGATGAAAGAGTTTATTTTAATTAATTATTGCATGTTGAAAAATTGGAGAAAAAGCTACATTTTTTTAAAGAAAATAAACTTTTGATGAATTAAATAAAAGGCAACATTTTTAATGTGTTAAGATACTTACAATGCTATACATTAATACAGTATTTATGTATAGTACTGTAGATGAAAATCATTGTTCGCTGAATATCTCAGAGTAAGTTGTTTCACTGCCTCATCCTCTTTCAAGAAGCCAAGTCATCCATCCTCTTGACAGTGAGAATTTGCTGATAGTCACACTCGGGCAGACGTTCCATCCACTTCAAACACTCTTAAAGCCGTCAAATGTTTCACTAGTTGATGGTCTGCTTCAACTTGGATATTAAGATCATCTTCTTCCTCGACACTTTCCATAAATTTACCATCGTTTTGCAATTTGTAATCCAGATTATCATTCACAAAATCCATTCTCCTATATCCTCAGCAATAATTTCTAACACCTAAGCATTAATTTCCGAATGTTTATTCGGAATTTTCAAAATAAAATGTTTTTGACTTAAGTGACACGTCATTTTGATCTTTTCTTGAGCTTTTTCCATTTTCTCATTTTCCTTCTCTTAAGTTTAATTTATTTTTTTGAAATTCTGAAAGCGATTCTGATAGACGGAGTTCGGATAGTTGGAGTTCTACGGTAATTTGATTTATAAATTGGTGGTAAATTTGGTAACGATTTGTGGCTGGGAAGTATTTCTCAATATAGCGGAAGCATTTTTAATACATCGTGTTAGACACTCAAAAGTTCTGAAATAAGGCACCAATTAGATAGAAGATATAGAAATATAGATATTAGATATATAAATATAGTACAATATATATAGAAGACAATACATACATAGAAGAATAAATGAGTTAATGGAGCTTTTTTTAATGAAAGAACTATTCTAGGCTATGTTATTTCCCATCGGTTGATATGAACGATAGTATGAAAGATTAAATGAATGCACATTTGGAAGTAATTCTTCTTCTTCTTCTTCTTCTTAGAATTGGGTTTGTATGTCATTGGGCACCTCTGCTTTTATCAGCATTTTGTACCATTAACTCCAAACCCAATGTTTCCTAGTTCCAGTTGCTAGGGTCACCCACTCTATTAATAAAGTCCAATAACCCTTTAATGGAATCTAGGTATAACTCTCTAGTATGGATGATGCCTAAAGAAGTTAATCTAGGGAGGGCAAGAGGCTCACATTTGTAAATGATATGCTCTGCCATTTCCTCTTGTGTATGACATTTCCAGCAAATAGGGTCTTGCTGAAACAGTCCCATCTGGTCAGAAAGTCAGTCATGCTAGGGATAGCTTCCTGACTTTCACCAGAAGAAGATGGTTTGGAGGTCATTTCTACCTCAAGTGAAGGATTCATTGCTGCCGCTTTACAAGATTGCCTCTGAGTTCCCTTGTCTTTTTCAGCAAGGTCTACTTCAGAGGCTTCACCTGCAAATGCAGAAAGATTTGTTATTTCTTGTGTCTTTTCAGCCACAAGATAACAATTAAAATGCTCAGGTAATATAAGTCCACCCAGCATTGCCTGAGTTACTGGGCAAGGCAAATTACTCTAGAAGTTCGCCAGGCAACTAGAGGCTCCGTTAAGACGCCAATACCGCTGTGCCAATTATCCCTAGGCACGGATTGCATAACACCAGGGTTTACGGGAGCTGGTTCGCGGCCTCTGATTCTATATTCAAGGCTATCCTGTCATTCCTACAGGACATTCGGCGATCCACCACCTGCCGACGCGCCTGGTGGCTGCTCAAGCCCCAGGAAGGTACACGTACCCCCTGGTTCCAGGTTGGAAGTAATTACAACGTACATTAAGGCTTTAACAGAGTGACTGTTAATTTGTACATGTTGGTTTACTTATTAAATTCCACCAATACCAAGCGCTGCTAATACTGAATCACGGTCAAGTGACGAGAACACTTAATCTAACACCTTCTCAACAAGCCATATAAACGGAGATATGTTAATTACAACGAGTATATTGAACGCGAAAAGATCTATTCAATAAAGTGGCCCACAATTAACAGCTTTGATCCAAATCCTTTTGAAAAAGTATGGTGATGTTCAAAGTTTTTGCACGAAAGATTTGTTCATCAAATAAAACACAACTTATTGAAGCCTTAATTCCTTCAAATAATTAAGAATAAATCCCAAACTCTACCTCTCTCAATGAAAAGAAACTCTGCGAAGCTTTATTTCAATCTGAAAGTTTATTTTTAAAATAACTGTTATTCTACTATACTGATTGTTTAAGTGTAACTTTAAGAAACAATGACATCATAGTATATCCTATGTGAAGTAAAATATTTTGATAAAATATAACTATGTATTTTAACTCTTTTTTTCTGTAAAGTTCTACACTAAATTTCCTCTTCAATTTCATATACATAAATATTTGTACTTAAGGAAAAATTAATATAGTCTTTAAATCCATATAATTAAGAAAAAACACATGAAAAATTTAAAAAAAATGTCTGCAATTTTTATCCCCCACTGTACATGATCATAAATCAACTTTACTATTCACGTAATGTATAACTTTCTCTAAAATTATAAACTTAAATTTCATTCTCATTAAAATGTTTTAAGCTCTATTTCAATTGATTTTAATAATTATGTACTTTTCCATGATTAAAATACTAAAAAATTAAATACTATTTACAAATATATTTTTCAAGAATTGATATCGAGAAGTACAAATAGGCCTTACATTATCAGCTTAAATCATGAAAAATCTTAAATTATGGACCTATTATTATTAAATATTCAATTGTACAAATATAACTGATAAACATTGACTAGAATAAAGCAGTTCAGAAAATTAAAGCTTGATCTCTAAATGTGCAAAACTAGTATTATCAAAATGCTCAATTTTACTTTGTCTAATTCATAGCACTTCTTAAAACTTTCAAAAATTGATGCAATTTTAAATATATATACTTATAAATATTTTTAAATAACTGTTACAACTTAACACAATATTCAGCAATTCATTTAATTTTTCTGAGATTTTAAATGCAATGTAAACCATAATGTATTTTGAGAATATATTGATAAATAATGATATAAAATCTAAAAAAAAGTTAGATATTACTATCAGTATTAAGTTTGATGCTTTTAAATTATTATTCGTTATAATTTTAAAGCATTTAATTGAAAAATTAGACCGGTAAATATTTCTAAGAAAAGAAATATTAAAAGTTCTATTACTACAAATACAGGTACTTCCATAAGATTCCAAATTAAAAATTTATTACGAATTTTTTAACAGAATTGAAATGGAAAACTCAACACACACAATTAAAGGTATAAAATTTTTCAAGTGGTAAAATAAAGTAAACTTGAAATTTCAAGGTCGAAAACAAAAGGTCCTTTTAGGAAATACTTACTGGAAAAATCAATGTTAAGGGGAATAGCACAAATTTAAATAGTAGTAATACTTTGGTACTTAAGTTTCACGCTTATTAACCTACTTTTTTATTTAGTTTACTTATTTGTCACTCTAATGTCATTTATTTACATACGAGGGATAATTGGACTTGAATATATAATTTAAAGTGGATTCCAAACACCTATAAGCAATTAATATCGAAACGCAAGACCTCTTGAACAGAAAGTGAGAAAGCAAAGTCTTGCACTAGCTTGACAACCAGCTTTTTCTTAACTTTTACGAAAGAATTATAAATTAATCTTTCACACAGGAGTTAATAGAAGTAAATTTTAAGAGAGAAAAATTGCTGTTACTAACGCTTTCGTATGAAATAGTACTGATTTTTCGTGCCTAATTTTCCCGTTTATTTGTTAATTCTTTTTTTCTGATTGACTCTTTTTTAAGAGTCACAGAGCAAAAGAAAAATTGTACTAACACACACAACTGATACTCTTCAAAAAAAGGAGAAAAAGTATGTTTTATATCATCAATAGATATGTTATTCGTTGTGAAAGCTTGAAGTTTAAGCAACATTAAATCAAAACCAAAGCAACCGTGAAAAGGAATACAACTCAGTGATTCCTACTCATCAGAATTCTAAGCTAAAACACATTCTTATGCTATTTATCTCTCAAACTGCACTTCAAAATGCGATTTCTTAGTTAAATATTTGCTGATGGTTCAGTGAAAAATCAAGAAACGTAAGCTTCATCGTATTTTGAAAGATTTTTTTACCTTTATATCAATGTCTTTATTGGATACCGTTATTGAAATGGAAGATTTAATTTTCCTCTGAAATTATTTTCAATATATAATTGATAGTTATAAAATGACGAATAAAATTTTCGTCAAAGACATTAAAATGTTTTTCAGATGGGGAATCTAGTTTGATATAAATATAACTAGTCAAACTACAGCAAATTTGTTCAAAAAGTACTAATAACTAGCACTGAATACCTATTTAATTTTGTTTTTTTGGTCACTTTATGATTACTTTATGCACCTGCGGGCAAATCGAGTATGAACTAACAGTTTAGAATAGATTTCGATGAGCCAAAACCGTGATGAGATTCGAATCCACTAACTGTTGAATTGGAATCCAGAGTGTTAACTATTAGGTTTCAAGTTAAGCCACTGCATAACTGGTAGCTTTATAGTGGGAGACTGTTGCATAGTACTTAAACATCCACCGCATAAACAAGAAGAATGTTCTCAAATATACGTCTAGACAAATTTGCAAGAAAAAAGCACAAAAGTGATATCCATCTCTGTTTTTAACTTGTAACAAGTATCGAAACTCATACCTTCCACTTTGAATAACGCTTTCCTAATGACAAATAACTATAAGTTTTAACACCTTTTATATACTTTGAGTAATTAAAAGGTATCAAACCTGGAAAAGGCAATTACTTGAGTCTCAGTAACAAAGTAACGGACTAATTAAGAAACATATCATTTAAAATGAAAAAGAAAAAATTGGAGATCAATTAAAAAATTAAAATTTTAAAATTGTAAGGGCACAGAAACATAGATTCAATTCTTCAATGTTCTGATATTCGATGATTCTTGGAAATGATTCGAAGAAAGTTGAAATTCCTCGATAGGGCAAATATTAGCTCTGTTGCCACACGTAATTTTTCTTCAAGGAATTATTCTCGGAAACACTTTTCCAACAAAACAAGGCTCATTTACCGTCGGTAAGAATGTCATTGTGTTTTTTAAACAGTTATTACAATTTAAGATTTTAATAGACGCTATATCGCATGATCTATTGAATCTATTGTATCCCGTATTTGTATAAAATACGAGTGACAAAATTTTTGAATCGTCATTCTTTAATGAATTTTTTAGTTATAAATTTTTATTTTAATTATAAAATGTTCACTTATATCTATTGTAACAATTCTCACAAGAATTTTTTATAATACTGATGACGAATTCTCAGTATTGAAAATTTTCATCGATGGATGACATATCCAAATACCATTATTATATACTTTCTTATGGTAATTAAGTAATAGACTGGGGCATTTACTTCAGCAAATAGTGGGTTTAATATCATCTTAAAAATTGGACGTTTGTAGTGGCTGGGAAATCCCTTCAAATTATGTCTCTCTTGAATTAGCCATAGTGTCCAAAAGTTAATATAAAGTAACAAATAACGACCAAATCTTAAGATTTTACTTCAAATATTTTCCCGAAAGGCCACTTAGTAATTAACTTCTTTTAATTTATAATAATGAAATTTTATATTCTGAAAATCATCCCACAAAAGTACATGATAGTAGCAGCAAAATTCTAACATCTTCAGTTTACTTTCACAAATATAAAATTGTTTTATGAATGTATTTTATGCGTAAAATATTTTCACTTATCTCTCTCTATCAAATATTGCATGCTCTCATTATATTTTATAGTATGTTCTTATTTTAGATCACAAAATGAATGAATGAAAAATAATGCAATCATTTCTTGTTCATAAATTTGGATTAATTGAAAAAAATACTGTACAAAACATAAATATGCGCATTATTATTTCATATTGGGGGTATTTTAAATAAACCAAATAAACTCTTTCAAAATAAATAACTTTTAAATAAAGTGATAATTAATGTATACTATATTTTTAAATTCAATATTATGTATTTTTGAATAACTAATAATAATTAACTTAACATTAAACTCAACACAAATATTTTGAATTTTTCAATTCTAATTATTATTCTTTTCTTAATACATTTTAATTTTTTTCTTTTAAAATTTAGTTATGCTGTTATGAATAAGGAATTGAAAATTCACCAGCGAGTGTTTCTGACGACAGGATAAGAAATTACACCAATACATCAAGATTTATTTATTCTATCACGGAAAAATGATAGTTTTGTTTTTTCGAATAAATTTCTCTTCCCCTTCAATCGAGCATCAGAGAAAGCTAAAAAATATATTTCACTAGTGATTACTTTATTCCATTTTTTTCAGTATGCATATTTTTTATATATTCCCTTAATATTTCAAGTGGAAAAAATATGAAAAAAGTTCCCATATACATTAAATGTTGACAAATTTAGTTTAGATTAACAATTTAGATTTTCCAGGAAAACTAATTTATCTAGTTTGATAATATGAATTTTAAAATTGAAAAATATTTAATTAATTTAAAAATAAATGTAATTTGATGAATATGTTAGAATTTTAAGACAAATAAGTCATTACGTCATAAAATATAAAATAGCATAAAATCTTTATATTTCAAACATTTCCGCTTAAAAAGGGTACATTTTAAATTGCTTTGTTGCGTAAAGTGAATTTATAGTTTGTTTTCACATCAATTAAAATTGGGAATTGAAATAATTTCAATAAGAATATTTCAGAATGTGAAATGATGCTTCTATTACTGAAATATTTGTATTAAATTTAAGTTTTATTAATTTTTTACTTTAAAAATCTTATGAAGAAATTGTGGATTTAAAACTCATTTGATACTATTAAAAAACATCAAACAATTCAAGTCATTAATTTTGATAATTTTAAAAGTCATTATAAAATTTATTTCTATATGCTTTAATTCTTATTACACTCATGTCCATAAATTAAGGATAATTCAGAGTCACAGAAATTGAACTCTAAAATAAAAATTTCACGTGCAGAATTATCACACCATCTAGAAGAAGAATATGCAAATTACAAGAAACCATCAGATGGCGCCGATGTTACATCACAATGATGACAGTGTAAGAGAGGGTTATATAAGGAATAGTTTCAAGGAAGTAAAACCGTTCACAAACGCTTTTAAAACCTTTAAGTACAATAACTGCATAGTTATGGCACAAAGAAAGCATTTGGATCATGTTTTACGTTGTAGAATTATCGGCCGTCTGGAATGTAGACGTACCCAACTGGAAGTATCCGAGGAACTTGGAATCACCCAGAGTGTCATCTCCAGGCTTTGGCAACGGTTCCAAGATGGTAATGTGAGTAGAAGTTACAGCACAGATCACCCCCAAGTTACAACGCCAAATTAGGACCGGTATTTGGCAGTTACTGCCAAAAGGAATAGACGGAGCACAACATCAGACCTGTCTCGTCAGCTCTCTTCAGCTACCGGTATGACAGTTTCAAGACAAACCGTGTACAGACGCTTAGGGCACATTGGTCTATATGCTCGTAGGCCTGTCAGATGTTTTCCACTTACCGCAACTCACTGTCACCTGTGGTTAGCCTTGAGTAGAGAGGGACATTGGGGACACCGCAACAGTGGTCTTGTGTGTTTTCCGACGAGTCCAGGTTTAGCTTTCAGTCTGATACTCGCCGGACTTTCATATGGAGAGGGTCAGGTACCCGTTACCACCAAAAGAACACCATTGAACGACACCGTTACTGTTGTGCAGGATTGGTCGTTTGGAAAGGAATTATTCTAGATTCCAGAACTAACCGGCATGTTCAGAAATTAACCATGACAGGTCCCATCTATCGAGATGTCATTCTGGAGCAACATGTACATTTGTTTCGGGTGCCATGGGTGCAGAATTTCGGTTTATGGAGGACAACGCCCGCACTCACCGCGCAAACATTGTAGACAAATACCTTCAATCAAAGAGCACGTGTAGGACATGCTTGGCCGACGAATTGCAGCCCGTCAACCCCCTCTAATGTGTTTATCGGAACTTCTGAGAGCATTGCTTGATGAGTGATGTAATATTCCTCAAGATCAGATCGATAATTTGATACTCAGCATGCCTAGGTGTTGTACGGTCTGTATTGCATCTTCTGGGGAGGGCATACTATGTATAAACCATCATACCAACCATGTTATATTGGTTTTCATAAATAAGTTCTTTTTTGAAATTTGCTCCAGGGAGTTCAAATAGCAATTTTTACTAATGAAGTCAAGCATATAGCATCTTTTTTTTCTTTACCTTTTGCTTAATAGACTACAAATAAGTTACATTTGTTTTGCTTTTGTCTCTTTCTTTGCCTGAACTTGCATTATCCTTAATTTATGGACACGAATGTAGTTCAACTGAAATAAAAGTAAATAAATTACAGGTGGTTATCAAAATAATGGAAATACTTATGAATAAAAGTGATATTTTTGAAAGCATAAATAAAATATAATAATAGATGCTAGTTTTTTCTATGAATATAAAAAGGTCTATATTCTGGTAGAATGTGGTGGCCTTATTGAGTTTCTGTAAGCTTTGGATTTTTTCCGAAAAGTGTAAAATGTCAGGTTTTTAGGGGCTAAATTGAGAAAGCCCACCTAGATGAAGCAAATGTGATGAAACGTGAACTTTTAGATGTTTCTAGAGGTACGGTGCCTAAAGTCATGACACACAGCATGGCAAGACAAGCTGTACAAAGCAAATTCTTAGACGAAAAGAGAAGCCTTGGGAATGAGATTGGCGGATATTGAAGCGAATTATAATGTCTAAAAAATAAACAACTAGACAAATGTAACCTCAGAGCTCAATCAGCATCTGGATTCACAAGTGTCAATGATTACACTTAGAAGACACATTCATAAACACAACATTTTCAGCCGAGTATCAAGTTCCAGACCAGTTGATACAGATGCTTATGCTAAACCTCGTCAACAACAGCGTTACAATCACACACATAAAACCTGATACATAATTGAAAGCATGTAATATGGTATATAAAGAATCATTTTTCCCACTCTTCCCTGCAACAGGACGGGTGTAGGTTTGAAAAGCATATGATCGTGATCATTTCCTTCCAACTATCGATCTTGGAGATACATCTGTATGGCCTGGGCAACCATCTCGTGGTCTTCTACTAAATCAATCGTTCCCTGAAATAAAGAATCACTAGAAAGAAGTATCGAGAAAGTTAAACTGACCAAGCTCATCCTATAATGCAAACTTTGTTTCCTGGAGGAAATTGAGTTTTCCGAGATGATAATACACTTATCCATGCTGCATATTATACCATATAAACAAGATAGTTTCAGAGTGATTCTATTAAATTTGTATTCTAAAATTAAGTTTATTCACTTCAAAAAATTTGAACTTTTCAAAATGCTTATACACATGCTTCTATGGATTAGATCACGTGTTTATATGCGGTAACTTACTGCAAATTAAGGTATGCTATTTCTCTTTTACAGCACATGTAAGAAGTAAGTCACATCTTTTAGTTTACTAATGAATCCGTTCAGATAAAAGATTATTTGTAATGTTAAAAATAATGTATTGTTACCTGCTAAAGAAAACATTACTTAGGACGAAACTATAATGAAAAAGTCCGACATTTCTGATTTTACTTACTTTGAAATAAGATACACTTTCCGCCGAAAATCTAAGTACAGAGAACATTCTTCTTTATTCACGCAAAACTATCCATTAATTTCATATGTTAAAAAATGCAATACACCTCCAATTGATTCATTAAACTTATATATTTCAACTAATAAAACAAATGCGCAAATTGTCTCAAAATTTAAGAATACTCGCCAAATGACATTCAAAAACCTCTCCAAAAATCAGCGTACACTTAAAAAAAATAGCATTCATCGATCATTTTTTGTATCTTTATTTTCAAACGATACAATTTCGACGTAAGTTTAAACTGCTCTCAAGTCTGTTCGAGTTTCTAGAAAAATCAGACTTGAGAACAGTTTAAAATAAGAGAGATAAGTATTGATGAAAGAAAGATTATAGTAAATTTTTGGAAATCTGTGAGAAATCACTAAGAGCAATAGCTGAGACCGTTAATAAGAGACTTTCCTCGATCAAAAAAGTTATTAACAACTATACACCATTAGGCGTTTTAACATCAAAACAAAGAACTGGCCGTCCAATTGCACTGACGCTTCGAGAAATCCGCTTTGTAATTTGGTCTGTAAAAAAAAGATCCTCGATTGTCATTGTCAAAAATAGCAAAAAGTGTTGGTGAGAGATTTTAAAAAAATGTTAGTTTGACTATAATTCGAAGAGTATTGAAAAAGCATGATTTTTATGCTGGGGTTGTAAGAAAGAAATCATGCGTTTCCTAGTGAACAGAGCATTTGCTAGTGCATTTGCAAAAGAACATTTGGATAAGACTCAGGATTTCTATAACAATGTGATTTTTCAAATGAAAGCATATTTTGCATTTTTGGAAGAAAAAGAAGGAAATATATCTGGAGGAGACTTGGTGCAAAACTCAAGAAAGAAAACCTTCATCCGGCTGTCGAACATGGAGGAGAAGGTGTTATGGTTTGGAGGTGTACGGACAGCAGTAGGGTTGGTAACCTGGAGTTTATTGAATCGACAATGAATAAAATTGATTATTTGAACATATTAAAAAGAAGCCTTAAACAAAAAGTGCCCGCAAAATTGGATTGAATGAAGATTACTTCTTCCAGCAGGACAATGACCCAAAGCATACAGCACATATTGGGCAGTTATGGCTTCTGTATCACGTGACAAATCAACTGCATACGCCTCCCTAGTCACCAGACCTAAATCCCATTGAGCATTTGAGGGATTTGCTTGAACGAAGAATCAGAGAACATCACATAACATCCACAGAAATGCTAAAATCTTTTATGAAAGAAGAATGGGAAAAGATAACTTCAGAAGAGACGTCAAAACTTTTTCAGTCGATACCAAATAGAAGAGAGAAGTTTTAAAAAGAAGTCTATCCAATCAAGTATTAAATTTCCGAAAACTACGAATAATATCAACATTTTTTTAGTGTGCACTGACTTCTGGTGCATGCGATTTCTTTTTTAATTTATGTACATTTTTTATTTTATATTGTTGCTTTCAAATGTGATTGTTACTAACTACTATTAAAATCTGTTTTATTTGAGTTACCTTAAATGCTATTATTTAACAAGAAAATTTTAATTCACTTACGAATTACATTTACACCAATCATTAATGACTTGTAGTCAGACTTTCGGTGGTCATTGTATGTATAAAAGAGTTAATGCAACTCTTTGGAAAGTCACTTAAGCTATGCATGAGCTTAATATCACTGACCTTTTAGGAAATTCACAAATGAGTGCCAAAAATGAACGGCTACAGGAATTAAAGCACATTTAATATTCCTAGTGGCGAGGGATAGCTCAGCTCCATCTCGATAGCTGGCAAATCACTGATAAACTGAATTCATTTGATATAAGGTTGTCTTGGTGCCAACTATTGATACTCACAGCTAGAATGGATTCATTGATAAAGGCTGACATCCATATTTTCTTTAACATTACCTAATGGACCAACTAAGGCACAGGTCCGGGGGTCGATACTAGGGTTGGGCAAGGTCTATTTAGCCTTTCATCCCTTCAGTGGGTCGATAAACTGATTACCAAGCATGCTTGGAAACTAAACACTGGGGGTTTAGTTCCCAAGCATGTTTGGTATTCAGGGCGCCCTTGGTCAGGAAAACTGTTATGGGCACTGTAGGCCTTGGCCTACTTGGGCTGTCGAGCCGCAGAGTTCAGTTTAATGGACAAAATAGCGAAGGCAGTTGAAATGCTTTCCAATTTCCATCGTACCAAAGGCTATCATAACAAATTTGATAACCATATATTTGACAGCCATGAATCATAGACAGAAGATTGCATTCAAACACATATTACTGGATAAAAAACTCAGAAAACTTAAAAGAACTTAACCTGATCAATGTACTTCCAAGTAGCAGGAAAGCAACACTTGGTACCTGAAGTGCAAAAATCAATGGAAGATCAAAACACTAGAAATAGAATTTTCAGTCTCAAGAGTTATCCTGATACAATTTTACACTGAACAATATCAAGGTCTGAAATGGATGTTCTCTATAAAATCACACTTTATTTAGAATACAATGATTAGCGCATCCGTGTAACAGGATAATGTCACTTTCTAAATTGCATCAAGTGGTATCGTAATGTATGAGCTTCAACAAATATAGCCTCTGGTGTAATTGAGTATCATGTACGGTGAATTGTGAGTAATTTTAGTAAAAATATGTGAAATTTTTGAAAAGGAAAAATCTTTCTCTTATAAGACATTCCTGAAGATTTATTTGACAATGATTGTGACAATATCCTCCAAGAAAAATAATACATCTGGATATTAAGTAAAGTCTGAGATTCTTTTGCTTGGTTCCCACTTTTGAATTGTGATCAACAATTTACTTTCGAGGACTACGATGGCACATTCAATGCGTGCCCCACTTTACAAGGTGCCATAAATTCCCCACCTCGTAGTGTTAAAAGTTTAATGTACCAAAATTAACCAATCATTGAAAAAAATTTTTTTTGAATATATGGACTAATTCAGTGATTCAAATGAAATTACGAATCAATACAAGTATTCACAACTAAAGTGAGAGTCTAACATCCGAATTATTTTGCGGAAGGCAAGAACGTTAAATATTCAGATAACCACTCGACTTCAAAATTAAAGATGAACTATTAGTTCATAGAAGCTTTACGGAATGCTCTTCTACAAATACATAAAAATTTGGTTTGATTCCAAAAACATGCAACAGCACTTACTTCAAGAAATATTTATTTTCGTCATTTATTAATTTTTACTCTGAAATGAAATTTAAATTTTAAATATCAATATGTATCAATATAATATAAGACGATTTTTACATTAGTCTCTTTTAGTTTACCTATTTTCACAGTACTAGATTATAAAATATCAATATTTTACAAATTCTTTCTTTGCTATTTATTTCTCGGACTATGTTTTTCTTATAGAGTACGTTTCGATACGAATTTTCATACAAACAATTTTTCATTTACTATTTTTTTCCTTTATTTTAAGATTAACCAAAATCAGCATTAATGACTTTTATTAAATAACTTAACTGATGGTTTTTATTATCAAGCTTAGGCATTTTGGATAGCAAAAAGTACCATTCGTGTAAAAGGAAAATAAATTTATGTTAAAAAAATAATACAATCATATATACAATTTTATTTGTTTAAATTTTTAAACTGTCACTTTTTGTTTTAATATTTGTTGCAAAAGTTTTAACTATTAAAATTTTATAAGTATATTAAATGATTTATACTTGAATAGACATCCTAAAATAATTCTTAGAATGATAATAAAATTATGCCATTGATGGGTATTGAGTTGATATAAAATCAAAAAATCTTGAATTGATGAAAAATCAAAATTTTGGTATATTTTGTCAGCATCGCAGCATTACCTCATCAAATCAATAGGGCTCAATATACTGAATACAATTACTTTAAATCCCATGCCGGACAGGTCTTCGTTGGGAAGGAGCCAGACTAAAAGAGATATTTAGGAGAAGGAAAACTCCGATCCAAACCCACGTAAGGAGCTAAGTCAGCCTTCTACCTTTGGTGCTCCGGTCCACTTGGATAACAGAAGCTGCCCCTTTTCCCTATCTATTTGGCACAGAGTCCGTGATAATACAGGAGTAGCTATCCTGGACAAGCTTAGACGACTCTCCTTATCTCGTGAGATTCACTTACAGTGGATCCCTTCCCATGTAGACATTGCGGGTAACGAATTGGCTGATGCCCTAGCAAAAAGAGGTACTGACGAGCCTTTGCTTACTCCGGCGTCTCTTACCTATTCTGAACTATACTCTAGACAGAAAGGCCTTGTTCGGTCTGCATTTGCCATTCCCCCGTGCACCATTGGTACCAGGGTAATCGTCGTGGCGGATCTCTACCCCTCCGGTGCAGCAGACTGGAACAAACTACAATAACTCGTTTTCGAAGTGGCCACCTAAGATCATTGGCATTTAACAACAAAGAAAAGAAATTTCCAATTTGCGCTAAGTGTTTCAAAAGCCAAGCCACTCCGGATCATATCCTTGAGTGCTTGGGACTCGATAAAGAAGATCTTCTGGAGCGACCATTATTGGTCATTGATTTCCTGAGAGTGTACAATATCATAGACTTGGTCTAGCGCTGCTAGACAACAGGGATCAGCAACAACAATACTTTAAATCTAAATAAAGTAAAATATTTCTACGAGAATATAATATATTCTCAGAGTTAATTCGATTGAAGATCATTCATTCCTGCTAATTACAATTTTACTTACTATATTACATCAAACAGCAATATAGTGTCTTAAGGCTAAAAAAGAGAAATCCTGATTATTGCTCGGTGTTCCGTAGTGAGCTTATTGCCATAGAGGAAGCCCTGGAATCCCTGAATTCACTTCCACATGGAGCTGAGATTTGGATTTTATGTGATAGTAAAAGTGCAATTGGCCAGATGGCAACAAGTGAGAGACAAGACTGGGGTTTAAATACTTCAAATGTTAAAACGGATGTCCATATAGCATCATATTCACCTACAGTGGATTCCTTCCCACGTGGATCTCGAGGGGAATGAGATTGCGGACACTTTGGCCAAAGCTGGTGTGGCTGAGGACGGTGTGCCGTCGCAACCTCTCACATTCCAGGAGATTCACTCAAAGATTAAACACGAGATTGAAACCACTTGGATTGTCCCTCCTGAGCATCATTTGTACCACTGCGCGCGTCCAGGTACTTCCCTGGCTACTGGTCTTAATAGACAAGATCAAACGGCTATTGCCCGTTTCAGAAGTGGCCATCTTAGTAACTTGAAATTCGTCGAGGGTACGAAGCAATTCGAATTTTGCTCCAAATATTTAAATGAACAGGCCTCTCCTGAACATATTCTTCAATGCCTTGGTCTCTCCGGGAGAGATCTGATGGAGATGATGATCCACTTATGGTGGTGAATTTTTTGAAGGTGTACGCGCTCATGGACTTGGTCTAGCGCTGCTGACCTCAGGGGCATGCAACAATCTTAGTCCTCCTAACATAAAAAGAATTCGAAATATTTTATTATTAACATACCTTTTACTCTCAATAAAATGTATTATCAAAAATATCCCATAACATATTTAAACACATAAATATTTTTCTTTCTTCAGTGTTTTAAATATGCATCATTTTTAGAAGTTTGCAAGAGTTTTGTTGTAATTAACATAAAGCTTCAGATTCAGTTCTAGGCTTTACTGAAAGCTATCATGTATACAGCAATAATATACATACGAATTATCATTCAAGAGTAAAAGAAATTAAATTCAGTAATTACTGAATCAGAATTAGTGAGCTCGTCACTTGATTCTATGAACTGTCAGCTGAATGATGAGCTCACTTACCTTCGATTCAACAGCTCGTAAGCTCAAATTATACCTTGGCCTTGGATGTTTGATATAAACTGCAATTTTTGATTGAATTAGCACTCTTAACAAAATGTAGACGTAGTGTGACAAATAAATCGTTGTCTGAATATATGCTAAATCACCTAATTATGCGAATGTTTACTAATTTTAGTAAATATGTATTCATAGAAAAATAATTCGAAACAATATGGTGCAGAAAGTAAAATTAACTCCCATCTGCCGAAAAGTGAAAACAATTCATTTTAATATCGAGTAAAAGGCATCCTAAAATTTCAATATTGTCACAAGATTATTGAAATATTGACATATAGCAGTATATTACCAATTACCTTCCTTAGGAATTTTTGGAAGTATTTGAACTTAGTTCCTGCTTTGTAACACAAGATGATACCTAAAATTCCAAAATTTCTACTAAAATAATTGTGAAATAAAACATAAATTCCGACATTTTAAACACTCAGAATTAAATTATCCAGGAATATTAACTTTTCATTTTAGAATGCATATTGGCAATATAACGTAAATAATACAAATACCACACAAATTATATTTTAAAAGTTTACATTTTCTATTTACATTGAGTTTATAATATTATGGATAATAATTTATGATAAATCAGTTTTTAAGCAATATAAAGATTGCTGATTGAATTATTAAGAAGGATCTCGACAATTTAAATAAGGTTATTGCAATTTATTTCCGCTTATTTATTTCTGTACATTAACGCTGCCAACTATCTTCTAAATTTGAACCATATTCAAAGGTTAAATTCAACATAAGAATTGATTTACTCTTGTTTACACCACAACCAGATCAACATTGAATAACCAGTATTTTTAATGCGTATAATGGAACATCACCTTTCAACATAATGATCTTCAAATTGGGTTAGATATTGAATCAGGTTGAGTCCTATTTGGACGCACATATCGCGAAGTAAGGAATTAAATCAGCAGATTAAAACACCAAACTGGATTCCGTAATATAACGAATTTCGAATTGCGTGTTTATTGGTCGCGATTCTATGACAATCAATATTAGGTAGCACTTTAAAATGAATACTAAGACGGAAAAAATGTCAAAAAATAAATTAAAACAATATTTTCAAAGAAAATACTTAAATCTGTTGAAAATTCAATAATTTTTGCAAATTTCAATTAAAAAAAATTGAAAGTGTTTTTATATTTATGGTCCAGAGATATTTTAAAAATAATTAATTTATTATCGGATACACGAAACATTTTCTTTTTAAATGTGTTATAGTAATGCAAACGATTTTTATTCTAAGCGATCGCACTTAAAATAAATATCAGTACAATATTTACGTTATGGTATGTTTTTTTAAATAGGAATTTATGTGAACGAAAGGATTTTATGAATAGATTCGAATGAATTGCAAAGACATTGAAAAAAAGAAATAAATTAAGTACTTTTACTGTTCAAATTATTAATTCTGAATTTGAAATTAAGATCCAAAATTAAGATTTGTTTATGTTAATATGCTGCATGTAAGTGTTATGAAAATAAAAATGAAAGAATTTTCGAAAACGAATTAAAAATGATGTTATTCCTGTTATTTATGTTGTTATATAGTTCGATTAATTATATTTTGTCTAAAAATAGTTATATACATAAAAAGAAATATTCTAAAAACGCAAATGCGTAATTTTTGTTTCCGGGATAGTGTTGCCACTTTCTTTTTGCCGAGCCATGGGCTGAAATGGGATTCTACCATTGAATCCATTATCACCTGAACCATAGAAAAATATAAAATAATGTTTAGAAATAATGTTTTAGTTAAGACTGAAAGCTGAATTTGTATCAATGCTCAAAATTTTCATAAAGATTTGAATCAATATCGTTGAAATTAGCTCAAGAAACGAACTTACTTAAAGAAATCTAATTTAACTCAAAATACAGCAAAGATTACCTGATACCGTAAAGACGGTTATAATAGATAGGATATTGAATTTTAATAAAATATTATGAGAAATAGATATATTTTCTGAAGATTGCAGACCTTTTATTTATTTTTGTATTGGTGTATTTATGTTCAAAACATTAAACCTACACTTTCAATTATTGGTGATGATATTGTATTCAGCCGAAGATGCATCTGAAGACAATAACTTAAAATTACAAGCCACAGTTAAATGAATTTATGTCTAAGTTGGTTCTATCTTTTCTGAACTTTCCTTATTTTTAAGCACTTAAAACTGTAATGTAAGTAAGTACGAAATCGAACCTCTATGCCATAAGCCTTATAAACATTTCAGTTTCTTTTATGAGCATCAAAGTTAGCAGTTTTTACTGTACGAAATTGATATCTTGACTGATATCATGCCTTACTATGTATGTTCTGAGTAATCAAAAATATAATTAGTTCTTAATGAAAAGATCAAAATTGCATAATTTAATATTTTCTCAGTCTTGGTTTTATAAATCTACATTGTAAATTACAAATAGTAATGAAAATTAAAATGAGTTGATTTCCGATTTAATTAGACACAAATTACATTGGAAAGCTTTTTGTTACATTTAAACTGCAATAAGAAACGTATTATTTAAAAAGAAACATTTAAAACGATGAAAAAGAATTCTAAAATGTTCTTAAATAGTTATATTATTTTTAATTTCTGAATAATTTAAGAGTCTAATTCATCACATAAAAATGGTAATCATTAATTCCATTTTAAAAAGAATGTAGGAATGACATCCGAAAACACAAAAGAAAACTTTTGTGCCGTAAGTTTGAGAGAACTGAAAAGAAAGAGGACATCTGGTTGGGAAGGAAATGAAATAGTTATTTATATAAGCTATCAATAAAACGAACAGAATTAATTTGATTTCATTTGTAATACGGTTTACATCTGAAGACAATAAGGCGGCTGCCTGCCAAAAACACACTCCTTCGAGGAGTGGAAAAATTTCTCCAATCGAAAACAACTACTGCCTCCAGCGATAACAACCAATTTTGTACTCCCAAAGGTTGGAATATTTCAAAATTCATACAGATAAGTATGTTGCTGGAAAGCAGAAATACCTACATCTCAAGCAAAGAGAATTCGGCACGCACGCCGAACCGAACAGACTTATCAATCATGGAAGGAACCAATATTTCACCAGTTAGTTTCTCCGCTGCACACTCGTCCACCTGGAACGTTCTCGCCAACGCTTTCCTGCAAGTTTTATCCAGAACTTTAATGAGATTTCGCCATCGAGCGGCGCTTGCAAAATTTCTATGTGCGCCCCGGCCCTCCCGCTCATACCCTTCTTTATGCAATCCATTGTTGTGAATAGATGATATCTGTATCAAGTAGTTGTGTGCATTCTATTGGCGAGAGTTCGTGATGGACGATGGCGATTGTTTGTTGGCGCCTTCCTCAAAAGGACTTGGCGATGAAAGACGAGATTTGTAGGTAATTCATCAATGCTGTCTTTTCAATGGGCATATCTTCTTCGCGAAGAATTTATTACTGGAATGAGCTATCGTGAGGTGTCATTTTGAAGGACAGCCAGGTGGTTGTCACACTTTTCTCGCCAATATTTTTACCGATTCCAAGAATGCTACGTGTTACGTTTGACGCTTTCTGTAGAAAGGAAAGAAGTGTAATTGATTATGACTGGATATTAGGAAAGATGTAAAATCTTTCAATATTCACTAGTTTTAAATAAAAAAAATTTTAAATAAATATTCTTTAAATAATTAAACAAGTAATTTTTGTTTAATGGCACATTCATTCCTAAAGAGGAATTGTCATTTTCCGATCTTGTTATAGATCAAATACTTTATAATTCCACAGATGTTCTTAGTTTTACAAATTAAGTTTTGCTCAATAACATTTTTCACAAGTTCTATTTAGTGGTTTGTTACAAGTTTAATTGCATTACATTTTCGATTGTTTTGTAATGATATGCAATTGCTTACCACATTAAGCTGAATCTTAATTTTGAAACTTGGTCCAATCAACAAAATTAATGCTACAGTGAAACTTAACATTTTATATCTCAAATCAGAATCTAGACAAATGATGTAATCAATTTAATGATCATGGATTTCAGATATAGTGTTTGAAGGTTAGGAACTAATGCAATGAAGTTTAATCTCGTGAGTGAAGCAATAAAATTATTTCTCTTATAAAACAGGTTTTAACTCCGCATAATGAACAGCTCTTGAGAGAACTTTTTATAGATGGGGAGACATATATTTATGGTCATTTATGGGGAAACCGGAGAACTCCCAAGCACTCACCCAAACAGATGTACATGCAGAAGCGCAACATCTATCTCCCGTGCTTAAGATCGAACATGGGACGTGTTGTCCAATTTTTATTTGTAATGAAGATAAAAAATATTTCATATCGTTACCACAAAAAGTTATTAAAAATATCCTAAATGTAACATTCGGGTTATTTTTATGACTTAAAAATAATACATCAAAACACATATTTGATTCAACTTTAAAAATTGTTATATTCAAATATTTTAGCGTGCCACCCTCCGACACATACAGCCAGCATTCTCAGCCCTTAGCAAATACAGGAAACTGTGTGACTAGATTTCGAAAAAAATAAGGATGATTATTTACTTAATTTTGTACAAAAAGCTGTTTCGAAACATAAGGTCTTACTTCAGTTTATAGATAAAAACAAATTGAATGCTGTGTGGGATGTTTGAAATTTCTCTTTAGTTCCGAAGTCATGACTTCTTCAATCCGTGTTTTAATATATTTCAGAACTGCGGCATATTGGAAAAACAGTAAATAGGTTCGATGTAGAAGTCAAAAATTGTATTTTTCAAAAATCAAGAAAGATGTCTGAAGTTAATTTCCTGTTAAAGAACAACACTATGAATGCATTGAAAGGGGTATAATTATTCAAGCATATTTTTTATCTATCAGCAGATGTCATGCATAGATAATAATTTTAAAATTGTGAAAATAAACGCAAAAGTTCGTTCTTGAAGAGAGCAGACTTTCAAATCGGTGAAATTCACGACAATTTTACAATGAGTTTAAATCGGTTTCATCAAAATTTTGTAATGAAACATAAGCATTATAATTAAGTTAAATATCATCAAATCAAAAAAGTATTTAGAAAATTTTTTAAATCTTAAACCAACATCTGACATTTTATGATGCTTAGTTTAGTAGCTGATAGCTTTTAAAGCAGCTATTTTTTTTAAAGTTTTGAGATATTAATCATTTTCTCCAAATGCACGTTTCGTAAAAGATAGTAAACCATATGAACATACTGTTGAAAGAGATGAATTCAGGAAAATACAAGAAATTATTCTTATAGATGTTTATGAACATAGTTACCCAAATAATCTGAAATAATATTACTATACATTACTTTCATCCTTACAAAAGTCATAAATTAATAAATAAACCATATTATTGTGATCCATTTGATAGCTTGCTAATTTTCCATTGATTAATTCGATATAAAAGGATATATCTAGAATTTCTTTCTATTCAAGTAGCCAAATATTATTCGTTATTAAATTAATTCTTATCAGATATTCAAATAAATATTCAAATGATTCATTAATAATGCTCAAGTGTATTTACTTAATAAAGATTTATGTGAACTCATAATGAATTTGTTAGTTTTTGAGGATAGCTTTAATGTAGCTAACAATAAATTTTAATGAACTAATTCACACAGTTACAAGTGATTGAATTAAAAGATCATTGTGTCCTTTATTTTCCCATTATTGTATTAGAATAATTAATGTAATTTAGATATTCGAATTTGATTAAATATTTGAATAATTTTAAAGAGTGATTAAATTAAAAATATAAATAAAACAAGGGTTTGGCAAAAATAATAATAATGTAATCAAACCAGTTCTTCCTTTTATTTTTCTGGATTCACAGCGCCATCTTTTGATTATTTTAGTCTCTATAGTTAATTGTTAAATATCCATTACTCAAATTATTAGTATATTTTCAAATTTCATTTATGTCTTTACATAGGAAAACACCTTTTTTTATTAAAATAAATGAAATTAATAAGACTTTCTCTACAGTCAAAATAATAGAAAAATACGTTTCATGACAAATTTAAATATCAATTATTATTGATTTCTATAAATATAATAAAGAAACAACAGTCCAAACAAAATTAAATGAGCTAATAAGCACAAGAAAAAAAAAATACATTCCACAATCCTTATATGAATGAAAACTTAGTACAATTTTTTCAGAGTAAACAAAATACTGAAATAAAGTCGATTAATTACAATAAATGAAACAACTCATTTATAATACTATTCCTAAAAACTTTTTTAATGCAAAATTATCACTTTAAATCCTTTTCCTAAAAATTAAAAATTTCATTTATTCTGCTTAAAATCTCAATATTTTTTAAAAATAAAAACAATGCACGAAAATTTGAACTTTTATCAGTACAGAATCTCTTAGACCGGATCATCAGCTGGCACTTAATCAAACTAGCACAGCCACTAAAGAAGACAAAAGCTGTTACTGCTCAAAGAACAGGGAAGAGAAAAGTTCGTCGCAATTAATAAATATATCAACCACAGCGCCTATCCGCCCCGCTCCAACAAAAGGGTTGTAATTAATTCTTCCTAGTAACACCTAGAGTGGTACGATGTCACCACCTTTTGCGTTTGCTTTTACTCTACCCCCTCTTTAACTCCCTCCTTCCTTACCACGGAACACTCTTGTCTGGAATTTTAAATCGATGGTCTTATGTCGCGAGAAGTGAAAGGAGTGTTTTATAGCAGCTGGAAGACGGAACTCTGCTAATCAAAATACTCAATACCAGAAAATACCCGTTACTGATATTAGTGTTAATTTGAATAACATGATATTACTTTTATTATAGTATCTCTCTCTCTCTTTATGATAAAATTTATCCTATAAAATGAGTTGTAAAAATTAATATAGGAAAGTTGAATAAAAATGGTAATAGTTTTCTATTTGTTAAAAAAAATTATATAAAACTATGGTAAATTTTGTTAATGATTTTAAGTCAACTGTTCTTGATTTTCCTCTGAACAAACGAGAGAGTTTGTATACATAATGTGTTATTTATGATGTTATAATTTAATGATGACCTGAAACAATATTAAATAATACTTCTTGCAAGTATTATTTAAAGTAAATAAGATTATTATCGCAAAGTAAATAAGATTATTCACAGTTTGCAGAAAATTAGCAGTTATTAACAGGAGATATGCATAGAAAAATAATTATTACACTCATAAATCTCTCTTTCTATATTTTTCATGTTAACTAGAAAAAATGAAATGCTTTTGCAAAAAAAATATCATTTATTTGACAAAACAAAATTATGTTTAAAAATTGTGCTTTTCTTAGTAAAATATTTTTTCCCTATAACTTACATAATTTCACTCTGTATTACCTTATGTGCGATGCACATTAAATGTGTTTGGTGTATCTAATAATAATATCTATGCAATCCGAAATGGAAGGAGAATTTATGTCTCGAAATGCTTACTAAGCGAATCCGTTCTCTGCCCAAACAAAATTGATAATAATAATACAGAAAACAAGTGATTTAAAAGAATTATTTTTATTTTTATGGTTTCAAAGCTTACTTTTCTTATTCAAGTTTATGATTATTTACAATTTTTATAAATGTAAACAACGATATATATATATATATATATATATATATATATATATATATATATATATATATATTGCTTTTGTGTATTTAATCTATCTCATCCTTTTCTATGATAGTTTTATACAATATCTTTATATACTCTGTATACTTCTTTCTATGTATATAATATATTCTTTCCGTGTTAGAGTGTTGTTTTTGTATAAAAGTTAGAGTGATTTTTATTTGTACCTTTTGTAGCTTTTCCTTATGAGCTTAATATATTGTTTATATGTATATTTCATACATTTAATGAACTTTAATCGGTATTTTCTGTAATAAAATTGCTCAGTAGTTTACCCACGGTTTTTAAATATTTTCTCTTTGTACATAATGTTCTTTCCGCAAAAAGTCATATAATTATTAATCATAACCTGTATGCTTTCTCTTTATGTATTTAACATATATATTTTTTTGGTATTTTCTATATTTAATATGTATTCTCTGCTATAATATTGTACAATGGCTTGTTCATGCTTTGTAAATTTTGTATATAATATGTTCCTTCGTTATTAAAATACTGTTTTTGTAAAAAAAAAAATTGATAACCAAGAGTTACACAGTGATTTATCAGTATACCTGGTATGTTTCTCTTTATACATTGAATGTGTAGGTTTTGAACTTGAATTACATAATGTGTGACACACTGCGGTTTATAACTATAAAGACAGCCAATTTCAAATATATGAGTACATATGAGATTAAAAAAAAAACCAGTTATTTTAAACATTCACACATAAAATTACAGCAATAAAATTAGTTTGATGACAATATTTTATTGCATTTAAATAAAAAAAATAGTCAAATAAAGAAAATATTAAATACACTAGTCCACAATTATTAAGACGTAAAGAATATCTAATGTTTATAATGACATTTTAAGAATAATTAATAATCTGTTGCCATATCATTTTCTTTGGCATTCTTGTTATCTCCTAGTAATAAGAATAAGACAGCTCTAAATAATTTTCATTAAATTCACCCCCTGTATCAAGTAGAACTAACAAGACCTTCTGAAGTTTAATAATTCTTCTTCATGTTATAAATTTTTTTGTGATCAGTTCTCAAGCATTAAATTTTGAGGAGTCAATTGCTAGTTCAAAAATATTTGCTCAAATCCCTTTTTAGGAACCATAGTTGTGTAAGAAGCTGCACCATTTTGTTGGATATGTCATTTAAATCCTATATTATGAGACCATATGCTAACAGCTGCTGCTTACTTCTTTACATATTTTTGAATTTATTTTTAATAAGAATGATTATTAAGCAAATCAATTTTCTCATTTTCAGAAATTCTATGCTAAAAGTAACAGATACCTTTGAAACGACAATTTCAACCAACGCTTTTTCTCTAACGAAGTCCTGCTAGTCGTGTCTAAAGCCTTTGAATTGAAGCACATTTTTCATCAGCATTTCATATTAATATACCTCTTGATAATTCGTTCAATAAGTTCCATTTAATACGACTTTTTTTGCGCATAGATTCGTGATGTTTTTTAAAAGTGATTTTCTATTCACATTTTACAAATCTGATGAAATCACTATTATTATAAAGTTTAAGACAATTGTATTTTTCAAATTAATTCAAAATATTTTTATAATACTCACACATAATGTGTCTGGAAAGCATTTTTTAGAGCACAAGGCTAATGATATGTGTTTTATCCATGAATTTTTCATCAGATTTTTTTCACACATTTTATTTACACATGCCTTTTTTTTTCTTTTTAATGTTTTTCAATAATATCTTTAGATCTTTGAAACTTTGCAGATATATTTTGAATTGACGAATTTTACTAAGTAAATTCCATATGATCTTAATTTCATTTCGCTTAACTCAGTTCAGTATGGCATTTTTAAAATTAATGCACAAAAAAAATTTTTTTCTCCTAAAATAAATAAAAATATATTTTTTCTTTAAAAAAATTTAAATATGCTGAAAATAAAGTATTTTTTTCTGAAGTTTCAATAAAGAATACTGGTTCTTATGTTTGTGGGCCGAAATATATGATAAATATTTTTAAAATAATTAAAGGCTGTATGTGATATGTTTTCTTTTTAAACATGTTACAACAAGCGTTTGCTATGAATAAAAATCAAAGCAAATTTTAAACATTACATAATCGTCGGTTTTTACAGATGTTCTTTTATAAAAGGCGATGACTTTGCTCTTTGGGTTTTTAAAGTATTATTTTGTTACTAGAGTTGCACAGGGCAAAGATTTAATGAGGAGAGTCCAACATAGTTGTTAAACTCATCATTTAGCTATGATTCAAAATTACGAATTAGGTGTGTTTTGTGGTGACAATGGATATTATTTTTATACAACTCCAGGCTAGAAGAATAGTTCACCTTTTCAGCGGAAGAAGAGGCGTAACAAGTGGGGCACCCAGTGGGTGTATGTATCATCGTGGCCCTGAGAATGAGTGAGTCTTCGTAATTTAGAAGCAGGGACCAAGCAAAAGACCACCAGACTTGCCCTGCCACATTCAAAGGTATCATTTCACTTGGAGGACATTGCGACCACGATATATTTAAAGTACCCTAGTCGCTATAGTTAACACGATGATCATTGATTGGGTCTACTACCTTCTGACAGTGAGAATGAGCGTCTTAACCCCCCCAGGCAACCGCGGCCAAGCAAATGGAAATAAACGTAATAATTTTGATCAATATTGCTTAGAATGACACGCGGTAGTCTGAGAGGAAAAGCAGTCATGTTCAAGTGAAGAAGGCAACTGGTTTGATACCAGATCTTCCATAAGACAACCATGTCGAAAAGCCCAATACATGTTAAATTTTCATATATAGGATTTGATGTTGTTGTTGTGGGTTATCCCTCCTGATTGACAGCAACATCAAACCAGGTCAAATAGCCCGAATGCCTTTAAGCAATGAAGCACAGCCTGAGGGCTCGAAAATAGCTGGCATTTATTTAAAACAATGCAGGCCAAAATGTGGGCAGGAGCAGCTTGAGTCACATTGCATTTTGGACTCAGGGGATAAACTTTGTGACCCGTTACATGAAGGGGTTTGATGTTCTTCATCTAATGGTATATAGAAATTTTGAAATAGGGTGGCCTTCATAGATCAGAATCTTCTTACTTGACAGGAGCAGAAAATTACGAACTGTTTGCTGCATTTAGTGGCTATAATCTGCAAAAATAAATAACCAAAAACGTCTGCCTCGGTGGTCTTATTGCAAAAGAATCATTCTCTCATTAAAAAGGGTTAGATTCTATTGCTATCTCTGCCGAAGATCCGATATGTTCACTAATCGCAAACTGGATATGTATAATGAATATGTCACGGTTACGATGTGATTTAACTGAAGTGGAGAAGAGGATGATAACTCAGGTGTCGACATCATCACTTGACTGTCATTTAAAGTTATGGTTGATTGACTGTCTTATGAGGTTTTTTATCGACTGTAAAAGCCGCAGGAAACTAGTTGCTATCAAACAAACAAAAGAAATATCTTTTTAATGCCCGACTGCTACAAAACAAAGATAAAGAAGCTAACAAATAATCATATAAAATTTTTAGCAATATTTTTTAAATAACTTAGGCAGATTTTATATTAAAAAGCGTCCTAAAATAATCGCTATTCTGAACTTACAGAATAATCACTTGAATTATTTTAACTTTTTCTAATGTGAAATAACAACTTTCATTTTTAATTTAATAATGCATAATGGACTAAATCTATTGCACTATGATTCGAGATGTAGGAAAACGATCTATCACTGACATGCGCACAGTATATCTATCATCACGTGCAGTGGTACAATCGATCCAGTTGGTCCGTCACTCTCTCAACGATTACAGATTTGTATCACAGTTGCATTTTTCCGTCCAACATAAATGACCAATTTCTCTGGAGGATAATCCATTATCCTTAGAGGCAACGTGATTCTTCTAGAGACACCTACTAAAAATCTCTCTCTACTCTATAAAACATTTTACACAAAAAAAAAATTGCCATACTTCAAATCGGCAAATTTTCTCCCTTTCTAAAACACTTTCAGGTGACAATACAATCGTATATTATGAGTGTTATTCATTGCTTAGATAATTGCGAGATGTTGAAAATGTCTTCTTTTATGAAATTTATGTTTTGGCCTAACAGATCTAGGCAATCGTATTTGATATGGGTTATTGTACTGAAAATCTTGGTCAACTGTCTCTAGATAACACTGCTAATAGGCAGGGCTAGGGAAAACATAAGGGCTGGCTCATCGCTTTGATGTATCGCATGCCGCCTTGTCACCGGAGAGGGGAAGAGCGTGACGTCACTGGGCATCCACTGGCTGGCATTCTCTATGCTAGCATTGTGTCTGATCGGAGCTTTCTCATTCATTTTGGCTCTGTTTAATGTTAATGTTTTCATTTTAAGCAAGAGTATTTTTTAAAGAGGAAAACATGACATCGTGTGCTATTGCTACGTGTTCAAATATGTATCGAAATACAAAAGGAAAACACATAATATTTCATCGATTTCCAAAAGAAAATCAAATGCTTTCAAAGGAATGGGTGCAAAGATGTCGAAGAAGTGACAAAATCAACATCAAGAATGCTAGAGTGTGCAGTGAGCATTTTGATTTGAATGAATATATGGATGACATGCAAAATCGACTACTTGGTTTGCCAGAGAGAAAAATATTAAAACCGACAATTCTGTCTAATCTTAAGTTACCGGCTTTAAACATAATTCAAAATACTCCAAGAGAACAGAGACAAACGAAAAGAAGATTAGTAGAAGCTATTGAAAGAATTGAGTGTGTGAGTCCACATATAAGTTATGTGATGCAGAAAATGAATGTGTTGGTGATATTAAGTACCTTAAATGCAATGAATATTTAAAAAATATAGAAGAATTGAAAAAAAGAATATTATGCGCAGAAAATACAGTGAAATTCCTTAAAAATGAGCAAAAAAAAAATCGAACTTCTACAACAAGAATAATTAAACGATTGAAATCAAATAAAAAATTGCTTTTAAATGAAATACAAAAATTAAAAACGAAAATAAAATTACTTCAAAAGGAGAACGTTAAACTTGGGAAGATGGGGATAAATAATTTATTCCCTTATAAGCGTGAAGATGAAGAAAATAAATTAAGAACTAAATGGTCATCTGACACTATTTCAAAATGTATTTTGATTAGGTCATTATCTTCAAAATCTTACGATAAGCCAGTAACAAGCCTTTAAAAGCTGCTTTTGGAGTGCAAAAATACTTTGATACTCAAAAAGAAACTTTAAACGCAATCAAGGAGGAAGTTTTCAATTTACGTGTATTTGAAAAAAAATCGGTTTTGCCTATTCAGTGAGGGATTATTGTTTCAATTCATTCTCTTTATGGATTATATGAAGACTTAAAGTCTATAAATGTATATACATATATAAGATAACTTATATTTTAACAAGTAGACTTACTCATGATGCGCTCGAAAGCCTCTTCAGCCAAATTAGAGGTCTTGGGAGATTTAATGACCACCCTTCTCCTTCTGAAGTAATTATTCGCTTAAAAAATATTGCTCGCAAATAAATTACCTAATTTGTTACCGAAAGTAAACTCTTTAGAAAATGGACCAGACGTTTATTTAACAAGTGAAATGTTAGACTCTGCATTTAATGTAAAAGAACGTCAAGAAATTATCAATTCTTTTGATTCTCAAGATGATGAATTAAATCGTGAATTCTTAATTAATCCCTTACCTTTATCTTGGGAAAATGAACTTGCCTCTTCCAATCCAAATTGTGATATATCTCCATTTGAAAAAGAAGCTATGGTTTATGTGGCAGGTTATATTGCTTATAAAATTAAAGATAATTCACTTGGAACTATATCAAGAAATTCAGTCGATATGCCCAATCATTCCGAGTGGATTAATTTAATTTCTGCTGGGGGACTTACTGTTCCAACAAAAGCATGGATGGAAACCATAAAACAAATGGACATAATGTTTCGCAAATTTCATGGTGACACATTTTCTAAAGGGAAAAATGTCGTAACAACATTAATAAATGAAAAAGAGTCTTTTCCTACTGTAAATCGAAAGGCAATTCAACTTTTTGTCGCTTGAGAAAATTTATACGAATTAGGTATTTAAATAGAAATGCAGCGATAGTATCTCATAATAAAGCTCAACAGAAAAACAAGAAATGGGTCAATAGTCGAAAAATCAAGATAAGCTGAAGCTAATAGGTAAATATATTTTTATATTGGTTATACAATTTTAAGTTAATTTCAATATTAATAATAATTTTTTGGGTTTATTAAATAATAATTGCAAATTTACTAAATATTTGAGAGGCATTTGTAGTTTTTTTCCCTCTGATTAAAAACAAAATAAACTTAAAAATAAAAAGTAAGTATTTTGCTTAGAAACTCCAGACAGCTTATTCTCATTGGATGCCTGACTACGTCTGTATTAATAATGGAATTACCTCATGTAAGAACGTTGCAAAAGATTTGCTTGTTCCGTTCTTTACAACTGCTCTTATGCATACGAAAATCAATCTCTGCTCTGAAAGCGTTCTCACATGAAATGATTTTGCATATTGGATAGCGGAATCATTTCATGTAAAAACGCTGCTATATATTAGCTTGTTTCGTACCACACAATTGCTTTTTTGCATTCGAATGCCAGTATCCACTACAAAGGCCTTCTCACAAGAAATGCTTTCGCATATTGGACAGTGGAATTTATTTCATGTGAGAACCATAATCCACACTAACTTGTTCTGCACTTTATAATTGATTTATTGAACCTGAGAGCCAATCTCTGCTTCAAGGGCGTATGCGCATGAAGTGATTCCGTGTATTGAATAGTGGAATCATGTCATATGAGAACGTTGCAATATATTTGCTTGTTTTGTACCCTACTTAAGTATTTTACAACGGATGCAGTAGGAAATATTGACGGAGGCAGCAGCATCGTTTTAATGATGAGGATTGGGTTGAATTATCTGGTTCTGAAATGAGGAAGAGAAACGGTTTGAAAAATTAGCATGCAAACTTTTAAAGTGCTTTTATTGAACCTACAAAGATGAGATAGCAAAATATAATTTGTGAAGATACTTTAGTTGCTAGTGTTTGTTTATACAGTATAGGATATCGAGTATCATTGACTTTTAGAAATTATTTATTTGCCTAAGGTGTCAGCTACCCAATCATTAAGGTACTTGATGTTCTTCAAGCTGTAACTTAGAATATCACGAACGAATTTTGAATAATGAGTGCCTGAAATAATAACTAAATATTTTACAGAAATGATCAGTCTTGAAATAAAATACCCCGGATGCTTTATAGGAAGAATTCTTGTCATATATCTGTGTGTTTCTATAAATATCAGCAAAGTAATAAACCTTCTCACAGTGGTCCGTAGTTCTAAAAGCGTAATGTTGCTATTGTCTGTCGTCTCAATTTCTTCCTAAAATGAAGTATGATATGTTGTGAGCATCAAGAACACATGAAATTTATATAATTACTTCTCATTTTCTTTTTTAATTGGAAAAATACAATATCAGAATATTACACCACACCATCTTTACCAAAATAAACATGCTATGAAAAGCTTAATTTTTTATAACACCCAGCTATTAGGAATTTTCCCTTCATCAGCACTATAAGAGGAGAAAGAGATGATACTATATAGTGGGGCACCCATTGGGAGGGTCCTCGTTATGTAGAAACTAGGACCAAGCAGAATACTCTCAGACTTGGCTTCCCAGCCACAGAGGTATCATTTCACATGGAGGATATTGCGACAACGACATATTGTACGTACCCCTGTTGCCGTTAGAGAGCACGACAAATCTTCGATTGTGACAGGATCTGAACTCATTACTTTCCAACAGTGAGAACGATACTCTAATCAACCAGCTAATACGGCTTCTGAAGATCCAAATATAAAATCAATACTTCTTTTCAACTTTCTTAATATCAATGTTATATTGTTATAAAAAACAAACAATAAAAAGAAAATTTTTAAAAACAAATCCTAAGTTAAATTTCTTTTATTATTTTCTTACAGCTTCCCTCTTCACACTTTAATTCAAAGAGTACGCGCGATATTTCTTAAAATACCATATATTCATTTTCATATTAAATTCTTATAAGCTTATGAGTTATTTTGCGTAAAATATAAGGATTAACTTTGTAGGGGGTATTTATTTTATGATATTGTGTTTATAATAAAGAGTGTAAGAGTGAGTGTTACTTTATGAGAGATAAGTTTCTCATGAATAAAATATTTCGTAATTTTTCCTAGTGTTTCGATCAATGTTTTATATCTTAGAAACCATTTTACGATATAGGTTCTATAATGTAAAATAATAATAGCAAAGCTTTCTAATTTAAATTTCGCATGAATTTTATTAACTTTTACTGCTAAGACAACTATCTGTTTCAGCTTTAAGACCAAAGGGAATAAAATTAAAAATGCTACAGGATTAATTACACTTCTTCCAACTTATATCCAATTATGAATAAATGATAATTGGTATATTCTAGGTAAAATTTCTAATTTGATGAAAGCATTTTAAATTAAGAATTCTTTTTTCTTGTTACAATGTCTCGTCGCTTCTGTTCATAACAGTCATCAAAATGATTTCAAAAATTCTACTTTCTACTTCGTAAATACAATATTAAGTTGAAGTAGATATGAAAAATATTTTGTTTTAACTTGATAGTGAATCAAATAAGCAATTTTTTTCAAAATAATTCGAAATTTAGTTTATGTTTTATAAATCCAAAAATGATGTTCTAAAGGTTTAGAACATTAATAATGTAGATTTCATTTCAAATACGATAGAAAATCAAACAGAATAGAACTTAGAACAAAAGTATAGTTTCAATTATTACTTTTTTTCGCAAGAATGAAAAGTAATAAGAAATCGCTTTTAAACGCGAACGCGTGTAATATCTTTTCCAAAAATACTAATTCTTCCCTCATTTTTCGCTCAACCATTCGATGTTTCGAAAAATGTTTAATCCCTCGGCACACGAAGAGAACTTTAATCGAAATCGATGGATGAAAATTTTCTCCCTTCGGGAGTAGCAGGAATGAAACCGCTCAACTCCACTTCACTCGGAACAACAATGTCGGATCAGATCAGGTGTTGACGTTCACAGGACACAGGGCAATTCGAAGAAAAAGAACTATCTCATTAATCAGATCTAAAGGAGCGAGAAGGTTACAAGAAAAGTGCTACTGCAAGAAGCGCTAGTGGTAAGGGAGGAGGGGTTATAAAACAAATAATAAAGAAATAAAAACTGAAAAATCTTTTTGGGGAAAGAAAAATTCGATGAGAATAAAAACAATCGGTTATTCCGTGATTAATTTTTCCTTTCTGAGTGTGGTAATTTCGAAGATATGCGTATGTATGGGTGCATGTTATGCAGGTGCTTTGTTTCTCGTAGCAAAAATTCGACACTCTTCCTCCACTATAAAACTGTGTCTTTCACATATTGAAAATCCATATATTAGCGTGTACTAGTACACGCTGGTGACTATAGGTTTTGGATCTTTTTTCCTTTGAATTTACATCCTTTGAAAAGTAAACTTCCGATACTTGGACTAAAATATCGGAATTTCTGGGAACTCATATAATTTTTGATTTATGAATAAGAGTAAAGGGCAGAAACATTAAATTGTATTTTGTGCGGGATTAATTTTTTAAAGTCGAAATTTTTGAATTTTCATATGTTTTAATTGCTGTTTTTCAGTTAACAAAAATAAAAAGTACATTCGAATTATATTAGATGATTAAAATAAAGCAGTTACATATATAGTTAAAATCCTTAAGAGCAGACAACCACCGTACTTGAGAAATGATATTCAGCGCTGCATGTTAAATGGAATTATTAAATTATTTACATATAGATAAAATTACTTTCATAAAAAAGCCTTTGGTTTAAAAATATATTAAAGGCACAACAATTAGAGTAAGTTTGTTAAATAGAATTTTAATTAGCATCGTTATCTATAAAAATGTATTTGTCACAAATTCTTCAGTAGCTTTTTAAAGGTCATCTAAGCGCCCATGATGTTCTCATGAATTTTGCCAATGAAAGAGAAGTTGCATTTTAAAAGGCATATAAATACTCATGATGTTCTCATGAATTTTGCCAATGAAAGAGAAGTAGCATTTTAAAAGGCTTCTTACCACTAATGATGTTTTCATGAATTTTGCCAATGAAAGAGAAGTAGCATTTTAAAAGGCTTCTAACCACTCATGAGGTTCTATGAATTTTGCCAATGAGAGAGAAGTTGCATTTTAAAAGGCATCTAAATACTCATGATGTTCTCATGAATTTTGCTCATAAAATATAAGTGGTTTTTAAATGGAAAGTTATAGTTATGTGTCTAAAAAGATTTATTGAAAAGAACAATAAGAAATATATGAAACTTTCTTAAAAATGTAGAATATTCATTCATCTATTATTAAAACTAAATTACATTGAAGAATTAGCATATAGATTTAATTTTTTAGATTGCAATACATGAAAGCCGTTAATAATCTTCCCACCATTCTTGAAAAACTTCAAGGCTAGTATTTGTATAGCAAAACATATTTTAATCACAGAATTAGAAATACTGCTAATGATAATCCTTTTACAATCTGAAAGAAGCCCATGCATACCGCTGTGACAAATATAATTTTTTTGGAAGAAAAACTGTGCTGATTCTGATCTGACTTCTTTTAGTATAAAACAACTATTGCATTCAATGATTATTCAGAAAATAGAATAAAATAATCACATGTCCTGGAGAATAAAGAGGACAAGAAAGAAATTCTTATTCCAAGGCTGTGATCGCTCGCATTCAGAGAATCACATATGCGATTTGTGAATCTCGAATTGTCTAGCAGAGACTACATTTTTTTCCAGTTTATTATAGCTGTCTATTTTTGATTCAAGTAATCTTCCTCGCATCCAAGGTATGAGTTGACAGTAACATTAATTGTTCAATATTCACACTGGCTATTTCAGACTCAAGAAGTCTTCCATAGATCCTAGTGGTGTGTGAGTTGCCAGTACTGTTAATAGTGCTAGGTCGTGGTTACCTGTTGGTTAGGCCCTAGTTCTCATTACCGGAAAGTAGTAGTTCCAATCCCGACTAAACCAAAGATCCATTGTGTCACTAAAAGTGGATAGGGCACGTTAAATAGATCGTGGATGCAATGCCCTCCAGGTGAAATGATACCCCAAGAAGTTCTAGAAGGGTTTTTTGCTCGATACTACTTCTAAATTACGAAGAATACCTCCCGGCTGCGTCCACTTAACTAGTAGAGTTCAATTATGAGCTAGGGACACAGTAGTATGCTGATTCAACAATTCTTAATGGTGCAGACTATAATGGTCTAATTAATTAGGCTAGTTTTCTCATTATCAGAAAGTAGTGAATTGGAATCTTGACTTCCGAAGATCTGTCGAGTTCACTAAAGGTAGCTGGAGCACGTTAAGTAGATCATAATTTAAATTTTCTTCAAAAGAAATGATACCACTAGCGGGGACAAGCTAAGTATTGGGGACTCTTCTGTTTGGTCACTGCTTCTAAATTATGAAGATACACACCAAGTTATTTCCATCTTTCTGTTAAAACCCAACTCTGAGCTAGGTACATGGAAGCAGACTGGTCGAACAACAATTATTAATGGTGCGATATTTACAATGTCATAGAAAACCTAGTCTAAGGCAATAACCATATTTAAAATAGCATTTATGATGTGTAGGTCATGTATTGTCTTGTTAGGAATAATTTTTTCCCAGTTGCGTTTCTGTTCACACTCCAGCTGTGAGGTGACCGTGCTGTAAGTGGTCTGAATAATAGTCCGATAGTTAATTGAAAGAACATATTCTTATCGTAATAATCATAGTCTTATTTGTGTTGTATGAGTCTTGTATTGTCTTGAAAGTATCAAACCCTTTTTAAATGTATCAGAGTACAATTTCTGGTGCAAGGAATCTGGGATGCATTCCAATTGTGAGTTGCCAGTAGTATTATCAAGGGTTTTAAGAAGCTCAATTTTATTCTCTTCTAGGATTGTTGGTGCTCCATCATGGTGTATCTTTCTGTGATTTGTCACTGTTATGTAAATTATCTTTTCGAGCTGCTGCATATTAGTGTATTCTTGTTCATTTGTTTTCACTATGCCTTGATTAAGTTTATGCCTAGTTTGTTCTTTTGCAACAAATAAGATTACATAACATTCTTATTTACGATTATTCCTAAACTTTTTTTAAGAAAGAATTAAAATCGAAATCTATTACACTTTCCAGGTATGAAGTCTTAAACAAAATTTGTCAAAGAATATTAAAGACAGATTGATACAAATTGATGTATTACATATTAGCTTTTAGTATTACACATATTAGCTTTTGCAATTCCTCGATCTAAAATAGGATAAATTGTTCACTCTTTCTGGATATTTGATACTTATTTTATAAATCCAATTAAACAAATAATCTAATTATCAAGGTATTAGCAAAATCTCCTTAACAATATTTAACTTGAAGATATACACAAGAAAATAAGCATTTAGTGAACGATACATTTTTTTTTTCTGCGTATATAAAGTGTCTTTGAAAATTCAAGCAATAATTTTGATGATAAATACAAGTTTATAGTTAAGAATTGTAAATTTCTTATAGACTCATGAAATATACAGCACTGTGTTTTGTATAGAATAGCTTATCTCGAGTAAATGGCCATGAAGTGCATTCATAGAAGCAATTCATTTACTGCATGAGTTATTTCTTAGTCGTGTGTAATTTCAAGATTTCATCAGAACTATCCAGCACACCATTACATATTTAACACCATTAATAATTTTCCACTCTATTTCAAGTTTAACGTTTAAACCTAAAAGCCTATAAGAATGATTTCCTGTTTTGTTCAGAACTGACGCCAAATTATGTTATTTAAAACCAGTGAACTTGTTTTCTTTGGGTATTTTTGAAGTTTAAAGTTATACAAACAAACCCATGACCATCCATGACTTGAAGGAAAAACTGAGGTACCATATCAAAATGAAATTAAACACATTTCTGTAACACAGTTATGGACATGTTTTTCTAAATATTTTGTAATCAGCAAAACCAGGAAAGTCATTTAACCAATATATTATTCTTTATACAGTATATTTTGCGAATCTATTAGAAATTTATAATATATACTTAAAATATTCTATGCTTTCTATTAAAATTACTGCTTGCGTGAATTAAGGGATACTCTTAAATATGTTCAAATATCTTATATGTTTCACAATATCATACCACTGACTCAAATGCTTAAGCCTTTACTTCAATCTAAAACTTGGCGAATAAGTTCTTAAATGTATTAAATTTGTGTGCTTATATAAAACCACAATGATTGATTAATTTAATTCTGCTTCGTTTCACAATTTTATCGTTTCTCATTTCATTTCCTCATATTTTCTGTTGCAACGGAAATATACATTAATTTCCGTTGATGCTTTTATCTGGGATATTCAAAAAATATGTTTTTGGCTGGAGTAACACTGTATCCAGACATAATTTGATGGTATATTTAAGACAACAGTTTATTTTTGTAAATGCAGATTAATTACCCCTTCAAAAATGTTATAAGGGCCGAAGATTTCCATAGCCTAACGTAAGACCCCCACTGTTTAGTTCCCAAGCATGCTTGGTACTCAGTTAATCGACACACTGAATGGATGAACGGCTGAGTCAACCCAACCATGCCCAGCCCGAGAATCGAACCTCGGACCTGTGTCATAGGAGCGTGAAACGCTGCCATTAAGCCACCGGGCTTCTATATGTATATATATGTATATATATATATATATATATATATATATATATATATATATATATATATATATATATATATATATATACACACACACACACATACTATATATACACACACTACTGGCCATTAAAATTGCTACACCAGAAAAGCGGCACACCACACACGTGAAATTTGCATGACAGGTAGAATTTGCTGTGATATGTAAATGATTAGATTTTCAGGGCAATCATACAAAGCAGGCGACAGTAGCGACATCTACAATGTGTATCAAACCAGAGATTTGACAGCAGTTTTCTCATACTCAATTTCCGTTTCAACGTTGTTTTCGGCAAAGAAAGTTGTTGTAATGCCTCGTGTAAGAAGAAGAAATGCCTATCAGCACGTGTCTGACTTTGGTCGAGGAAGGATTATAGCCTACCGGGATTGCGGTTTATCGTACCGCAATATTGCTGCTGGCGTCGGTCGAGACCCCATGACTGTTAGCAGAATATGGAATCGATGGGTTCAGGACAATCATACGGAACGTCATGCAGGATTTCAGCGACCCCCTGTGGCAACTCAGCCAAAGTAAATCCCTAAAGAGGAATGAGAAGCGCATCTTCCCTATCCGATGGGGAATCTAGCCCAGTAGCTATTTGGATGCGGTCGAATGAAGACCGTATTGGCACCAGTGTATTATGGTGTGGAACTTATTTTTATGGAATATAATCATGAAAATTGTTAATTGTTATTGTTAAAATAAAATATTAAAGGCAATAGGACTTATTAATGAAAGGAAACACACACGCAACAATTCGTAACGCAACACCCCCATCACTAACAGCAGAGAAGACAGACATCTTATCCGCATGGTCACAAAGGATCGTACAGCCACGTCACGAATCCTGAGTCGAGAAATGAAGTCATTTGCATGGCAACAAGTTTCTGCTTGAACAGTTCGACGACGTTTGCAGCAGCATGGATTGTATGCACGGCGACTGTGGCTTCGGCTACTATAGACGCTGCGTCACAGACAGGAGCGCGTTCAATGGGTATAATCAGCGACGAACCTGGACGCGGGAATGGCATCACGTCATCTTTACAGATGAATTTCGGTTCTGTATACAGGACCATGATGGCCGCATCCGTGTTTGGAGGCATCGTGGAGAACGCGCATTGCCAGCTTGCATTGGACATCGCCATACTGGCCCATCTGCTGGAGTGATGGTATGGGGTGCCATTGGATACACGTCTCGATCACCTCTTGTTCGCATTACCGGCACTTTGACCAACCGTTACATTTCCGATGTGTTAAAACCCGTGGCTCTGCCCTATCTTCGAGGCCTCCCTAATGCTTTGTTTCAACAGGATAATGCACGACCGCATGTTGCCCGTACTGTTCTGAACTTCCTTGATACAGAACAGGTTTGACTGTTACCCTGGCCAGCACGTTCCCCTGATCTGTCACCAATTGAGAACGTGTGATCAATCGTTGCCGAGCGATTGGCACGTCATCACTCATCATCCACTACTGTCGATGAACTGTGGCATAGTGTTGAAGCTGCATGGACTGAGATCCCCGTACATGCCATACAATCTCTGTTAGACTCCATGCCTAGGCGGATAAATGTTGTTATTGCAGCCAGAGGTGGCTGCTCTGGGTACTGATTTCTTAAGATCTATACATCCTAATTTCCTGTAAATCTAATCACTTGTTCTTTCCACTATAATGTATGTGTCCAATAAATATCGTTCTGTTATTTGCATTCCTTCTTGGTGTAGCAATTTTAATGGCCAGTAGTATATACGTATATATGTGTGTATGTGTGTATATATATATATATATATATATATATATATATATATATATATATATATATATATATATATATATATATATATATATATATATATATATATATATATATAATCAAGCATTAAAAAAATGTTGGACGAATGCATATAAATTTATATTTTCCTGTTGGAAATTTCCAATGAAACCTCAATATACTATCTCCAATTCCAATAAAATTTTAAATTTATCAACGAAAATAATTTCCCATCAAAAATACTATTTCAATCTGATTTAAAACATTTCTGAAAAAAGATTAGAAATTATGATTTTTTTTTTTGTTTCAATAAGTTTTTTTTTTAATAAATTGTATACTTGTTTTTTCATGTCTTATTATTGGAGGATTGAAATTAAAAATTGAAATATTTTGATGTATCAGATAAAATAGTACATTACACACTTTTTAGTTAGAAAAATTCAATTTTCTTTGAAATTACTGTACATTTTTAAATTTAAAAGGGAATTTTTGTAAAAAGTATTTAAAAAATTAAAAACTTATATTTTTTTGAAGAATATTTTTTAGAGAATTTACATTCACATGAAATTTTTGTTGTGTCAATTTAATTTTATTTTTCAAAAGTTCGTTTTGGTCCTACTAATTTTCTTATTTTGTATTTATTTAATAAGTTGTACCTAATGATATAAACTGGCACACGTACAATCTTAGAATATTCTGCAAGAAAATTATCTGTATATGGATGTTTTTAATAAATACTCGTAAATATGTCATTTTTAACAACTTTACAATTTTTTAAATAAAAATTAAAAATTAAAGCATTGTTATCATTTTGAGGTTATGGAACAGTTGTTGTTGTCTTGTGCCAGCTAAGTTTTCATTATTTTTCCTTTTCCAACAAAACTATATTTTGGTGTGAAAGTCAGACTTCTTCAGTACACACATGCCATAGGGTAGATAACACAACCCGTTTATAAGGTAGGCAACCATTCACACAAAGATAGGATAGACAGAGAAAAAGTACATCCATGCCCGAACTGGGATTCGAACCCAGGACCTCCCTATGCGTAGTCTGGCACCATGACCGGTAGACAGGTTGGGCAGCTAGGGAAGGAGTGCTTGATTCATATATTCTCAAAATAGTTTACAATTTTAGTCAGAGGTGGCTTCAATGACGTAAAAATTTAAACATATTCAAATATAAAAGTTAAGTTTAAAAATAACGGATTGTAATTGCCGTAAAGGAAAATTGATTTTTGAATATTACTGATTAAATCTTAGTTTGTTTCATTTCCAATGGTCAAGCAGCGATATTTGAAAATGTTGATCAACCCAGAAAATTCAATGCATTTGCTTCTTGACTAAAGATTATTGTGATCCATGATTAATCTTTAAAGAAAATTCCTCCATGAAATGAATAAAATGTGCCATATTAGAAATATCATTTAACATTTTTTATCTGTTAAGCTATCCACTAGGCAACGTCAAAAGAAATACAGAAAATGTATAGATTTTAATCTTAAATAGTTTATAGATTAAAACTAAAGAGAATAAAAAATATCATAAGAACCTAAGTGAAATATTCGATTTATTTGTCACTCAATGAATTTTTACACCGATAATTAACCTTGGACATACGGTTTAAAATTGGTTCCAAATTCAAACAAAAACTGTAAATAAGAAGGAATAATAGAACCCATGAACTATTGAACCGAAGTCCAAAGCCAGAGCATTCGGCTGCCATCCCAACTAAGTGGCTATTGAATGCAAATGTCTCAAAAATTCTAATTTTTATTTTTGCAGTTGCAGTTATCTGCATCGTTTTTTGGATTATCAGATCATATTTCGATTCCAACCAAGTTGAACAAAAGAATATGGATGGTGCACTTTTGAATTCTGCTGAGCTGAGACTGACTATCGCATCTTTAAAGACAAAGAAGGCCTGCGGCCCTGATAATATTTTCTCAGAGTTCATCATCCACCTCGGGGGCAGGGCTCTGTTCGTGCTTCTCGAGGCTATTAATCAAACATGGCATCAAGGTACCCCTGCCGTGTGGAGGAAGGCGGAGGTAATTCCTATTTTGAAGAAGGGTAAAGATCCTTGTTTAACTGAGAGCTACAGACCTATAAGCCTGACATGTGTCTTATGTAAAGTTATGGAACGTATGGTCAACAATCGTCTTCAGGTGTTTTTGGACCGATACCAAGTGATTAGACATGAGCAGGCTGGCTTTCGTAAGCACATGTCTACCACAGATCAGATTATGAAACTAACCCAGTTCGTAAAAGATGGTTTTCATCGAAAGATGTCTACGCTTGCCTGCTTTATCGATTTTAAGGGAGCCTATGATACTGTGAGTCGGAAGATATTGCTAAACAAGTTGGTTAATCTTAACATCCATGGCAACATGCTGAAATGGCTTACGAGTTTCTTGTCTCAGAGGTTCATTAGAGTTCGATATCATGACACCTCCTCAGGCTTTCGTCAGCAAAAGAGAGGCCTCCCTCAGGGAGCAGTTCTAAGCTGGGTCCTATTTAACATCATGATCAATGACCTAATTAGTAAACTGAAATTGCCTGGAATGGAGGTTTTGTGTTATGCTGATGATCTCGTTATGTGGTCAACGAGCAGCGACATCCAATCTACAGAAGATTGTCTTAATAATGCGTTAAAGCACCTTAATGCATGGTGTCTGGAGAATGATATGGTTGTAAATGAAGAAAAAACAACCGCACAACTTTTTACTTTGTCTACAAAACAACATTCTGTGAATCTTGTGTACGACACACTTCCTCTAAAAATTACACAAGCTACTAACTACCTTGGTGTGACCATGGATAAAAGGCTTAGCTGGGCTCCACATATCGATAATATTCAAAAGAAAGCTACTGATAGACTTCAAATCCTGAGACGTCTTACGGGCACCACTTGGGGGGCCAATCAAGACGTCCTTGCCACTACTTATAAATCATACATTCGCCCTGTTCTTGAATATAGCTGTGAAGCACTGTCTACAGCTAGCGAAACTACTAGACAGAAACTTAACGTCGTCCAAAATAATGCCCTTCGAATTGTCTGCGGTGCTGCTGTTTCCACTCCCATCACTGCTCTTGAGAGCCAAACGCAAATTGAGCCCCTTGAAGCTCGTCGTGACAAAGTCCTTCTGAGATTCTTTGAGAGATCTCGCCGTGTCGGTGATGGTTTTTGGGAGACTTACAAAACTGCTAAATTGCGTTTAGTGACACAGCTTACCCCTCTGGAAAAATCATTATTGCTTCAGAGAAAGTATAAGGTTTACTCCGGTGAGCGACTCCATTTTCCCCGGCCAACGCTTGTGAAGGATATACCCAACATCCCTGTTTGCTTAAACCTCCCTGGCATAAAGGATCGCAAAGAGGATGTCTTACCACAGATCTTAAAAGCCGCCACACTGGATATGCTTGTATCTATATATCCAATGGCAGAATGGTACCATGTATACACAGACGGCTCGGCAATGGGCGAGAATTGTGGTGCTGGCTTTTATTCATCTCTTGCTGAGGGTTCTTTTCCGGTCGGCAAACATATGACAAACTTTGACGGGGAGGTAGCTGCTATTTGTGAGGCTGCCAGACGATTAATGCAACTGCCGGGCCTTAAAAAGGTGGTTTTCCTTTCTGACTCAACAGCAGCTCTTCAGGCCATAACTTCATTGCTCCCACATGATGCCCTTGTTATGGCCTGCCGGGAAATCCTTTCGCAACTGCAAGAAAGAACTGAAATCTGTTTGCAATGGGTGGCAGGGCATTGTGATATTGATGGCAATGAGCGTGCAGATAGGCTTGCCAAATCTGGATGTGACTTGACCCAAGAAGACAGGCCTATAAGCTTTTCTGCTGCACGTAGTACTATTAATCTACGTATTAAAAAATCAATTAGGACAGCCTGGGATTCAGCTGCTGTTGGCAAAAGATGGGAGACGGTTGTCAGATGCAATACCATCCCCAACAGCCTGCCGCGTGGAGTGGCGGTTGCCACCTTCAGGATGGCAACGGGTCACGACTACCTTCAGAAGCATCTCCACAGGATCGGCCTTGCCGACACTCCCCTCTGCCCCCTGTGTTCTACAGGTGAGGGTACAGCCGAACACCTGGCTTACTGTAATGCTCTGGAACAGGCCGACGACGACTTGCATGGGCGGGCTGGACTCTACTGGGAAGCACGGCGCCAAATGGCCCATCGGCCACGGGCGGGCGTTGGATGAAGAAGAAGACTTCTGAATTCTACATGGACGTCTCTCGTGGTGGGTGCTTGGGAGTTTTCTGGGATTTTCTTCCTTGCAATACGTGAATACATAAATCTATTAGAAGTCCTTATTTATGCGGTGGACGTTAAAATTCCTTACAACAGTCTTTGTTCATTAGGTTATCCACTACGTGGAATCAAAATGCATGTGTTTATATATATGTATATATAGACAAAAAAATACATGCGATACATAATACTTGGTAAATTTCAAACTAAAATATGAAGGCTGTCAAACAGTGTTTTGTTAAGGATTATTATCCTTATAATTAATTTTTCTTTATTGTTTTCATTTTTTGAGCTGATTTATAAATGTAATTTATATTAATCAAACAGATATAAAATATTCAATTATGTAAATCTTGTACAGAAATTCCCACTTTTTCTATTCAAATAAAGAAGATAATAACTTGACGTAAAATATTCAAATAGATGTAATAGACATATGTTTATGAAGCCTTAATAAAATGAAATATATAGTTTTTAACTTAAAATTAGGGTAAATAATAGTTTTTTAATTTACAATAATACTTAATTGTATATAAAGTTAACAAAAATTAAATATAAAATATTTACTGACAGTTGTGTGTATTAAAGCAATGCAGTAAATTATAGAACAATTGAAAGCGGATATAAGATTCTTCAATATTCAAAGCGGGTTGCCTTTCAAGAGGACTTATCTTTGATATTCGACCACATTCACAAATTACAAAGGATATAAAACCTGGAAAATTCCCAAACATAAACCATAAAAGATAATTCTGGAAATTTAAAGCAATCTTCCTTGTTCAACAGGAAAAAAGATCTAACTTGGATTTTCCGAAGAGAGTGATGTTAATATTAGTTTATGTCCCTTTATATATTTAAATAAATACAATGAAACTTATACATATAGTGATGAAAAGCAAATATTAAAGATATTTGTAAGACATGGAAGAATAAAATCTGTTTGATTAAATTTGCCATAGGAAATAGAAGCACACCTTTCAGCAGGCCATCATATTAAAATACCGTAATGTTTGATCGAATGCTTAGTGGGCAAAAGTACTATAGCGCTTAAACGAAACTAAACTATAGCGTAATTTCAAGATAATTATTCTAAAAGTTTATTAAAACCAATAACAATAAAAATCATCTTCATCCCTACATCTATTCTTCTTCATTCTAAACTTCATTCCAAACTTCATCGTGCCTAATGTTCGTAACTTTCCAACCGTCTTCGCCTCATAATGTTCATAATATTCCATTCTCCTTCGTTCCTTAATTTTCGTAACCTTCCAATCTCCTTCGTCTCTAATATTCATAACATTCCAATCTCCTTTTTCCCTAATGTTCGTAACATTCCAATCTCCTTCGTTCCTAACAATCTAACATCTCAATCTCCTTTGTCCCTGATGCTCATAACATTCCAATTTTCTCCGTTCTCAATGTTCATAACATTCCAATTTTCTCCGTTCTCAATGTTCATAACATTCCAATCTTCTCCGTTCTCAATGTTCATAACATTCCAAGCTTCTCCGTTCTCAATGTTCATTTAATACGAGGTTTGCGGACGTTTCGTATATACCTATCTCAACGAACAAGCGTTAATTTGGAACGAACACAAATGTTTGAAGAAAAAATAATCGCTTAGCATTATAATCAAGCACTACAAGTAAAAATGAAAATATGATATATATTTACACAAAATTTTATTCAATAATTTTTAAGCACATTACTCCAATATTCTACACTCATTCCGTGCATCTTTTACACGAATACTAAATTTGACTTCAATACACATTCTGATTTTCGTTCTTTCTGCTGTTATTTTTCTGGCTTATTTCAGTTGAGATAAAAAGTACCAACACAATACCGTATTCATATATTTTATTATTGTAATTTGTAATTTTTGATTGGGTATAACTAATTCATACAAAAGATTTTATTAAAACCGCATCAAGCTGACGCACATATGTAAAGATGAATGCATCCCATAGAGAATTTCAATATAACAAAACTTTTGCAGAAATTAGGCTTCAATATATACAGTGATACACGAAAGTCGGCATACACTTGCAAATTTTCCCATTTTTTGAAATAAAATGCAAATAAATTTCTTTTTCTCATTCGTATAGTCATCAGTATGCATTTGAATCATCATATATCTAATAGACATCAAACATTTTCAGATTATCATAATCATTTTCGGATTAAGTTAAAAATATGCGTTTTTCAAACTCACAAAAGTGAGCATACAATTTGGTTTAAATAGATTTTTTCAGGTATTTGGCCAGCTTTTTACTGTCTTAACATATTTTTAAGAATTGTGCTTTGTTTTATATAAGCATTAGAGGACATTTTTGAAATTTATTTTATTAATTTTAAAATGGCAACTAAAAGAACAGAAACATCATAAGAAATCAGAGAACTGGTTATTAAATTGAAAAATGAGGTAAAATCACTCAACCAAATAAGTCAAATTATAGGTAGAAGTAGAGCTACAGTGCAAGGAATAATAAGGAAATATAATTTGACAAAAACTACGGAAAACTTGCCTCGTACTGGAAGACCACCGAAATTGACCGGTATAGATAAAAGAGAAATTATTCGACCAATTCGTAATAATCCGAAAACTACTGCAGTAGACATAGCAAAACATCTTGAAAAGGTTAAAGAAACTAATATAAATCCAGAATGTGTTAGAAGAGCCTTGAGAAAAGACGGATGTAATGGCAGAATTCCACGTAAAAAACCTCTCATTAGTAAAGTCAATAAAGACAAAAGACATTTGGGCATCTTCATGAAAACGATAATTTCGATTACTGGAGCAAAGTTATTTTTACATACGAATCTAAATTAATCATTTTTGGTTGGGATGGTAAGCAAAAAGAGTTTGGCGAAAACCAGGAACATAGTTAGAATTGAAGCCCTGACCTTAATCCTATCGAAAATTAATGGGATGAACTGGATAGAAATATCAGAAAAAGGCAAATTAAAAGCAAAGACGATCTTAAATAGTTATTGCTTGAAGAATGGCAAAAAATCCCCTGCACTGTAACCAAAGAACTGGTCTATTCAATGTCTAATCGTATGAGAGCTGTTTTAAATTCAAAAGGTGGACCAACTAAATATTAAAATATGGAAATTTCAAATGTAGACTTTCCTGTATGTTCACTTTCGTGTCTTGCGAAATGACTGATTCTCCAAAATTTTATATTATTTTGTGTCTAATGATAAAAAAAACTGCTGTTTTTTCTCATCAATTTTTTGTTTCTAACCAATTTAAGCTAAATTGAATTCTTATGGAAATATATGAAATAAATAAGTTTCTACTAATTTTGAAAGGTGTATGCTGTCTTTCGTGTATCACTGTAACTATCTTGATTAATGGATTAAAATAAGTATAGGAAATAATACAAAAATACAATCAATTTTTGAAATTTTCCAAAAAAAAAAACAAAAAAAAAAAAAAAAACTAAAATGCATAGAAATGACATGTTTCTTAAGCATAGTGTTAAAATTAAAAATTATTATAATAAAAAAAATACAATACACGAAAGAGCCGAATAGTTGATACCTACATTCCAACTATTTCTATTATTGGGAAATCAATTTCTGTAAGACTTTATCTTACATAAAAACTCTTTAATTGAGCATCTTTTATTTTGTAAGAAGTTAAGATGACGGCCTTGTATTTTTACGCATCGATAAAATTAAAAAAATTTTTCGTAAAATTCAACATTCCGCAAAATTAACAAATTTATTTGGGTGGTTTTATGGTAATTATAGCAAAAATTACGCTTAATAACACTACTTAATCTTACGTATTCACGATTTGTCCTCATTTATTTTCGAAATTAATGGTCTTCTTGAGTTTTTGATTGCCCCAAAAATCTAATTATACATGAATAACGCAACAAAACGTAACACAAAACCCTTTTTAGTTGGTTATGACTAAAGTGAAGATCTTTTATTTTGTGTTATTTGCTCTTATTTTTAAGCATACTTGTTTTCTTCCATTATTTGAATCAATTACTTTTCAAGCAATTTATAAAGTTTTAAAGTGCAACATTCTTCGTGTGTGATTCCTTCTCTTTATTTCTTTTTGCCGATCCGACAGCCGAATGATTAGCACCCTGGATTTCGCTTCAACAGTTCCCAAGTTTAATTCCCACCTCAAACGTGGATACTTGACATCAACGTTAAGTTGTAGTTTCCGATCCAACTACCACTTAAGTACAAATAATGACTAAGGAGGATATGGATTTTTCTTTGCTCTTCATTAGCTTGAAATATTCTTGTCATAATTTTTTACAAAACATTCACATACATATATTTTCAAGAGAAGATTAACTTCTTTTAAAGCAGAACATTAATTGCAACTAGTTTAGTAAGAATCCTTGTTTAGTGCGTCTACTTTAGGATATTTATATAGGAGTTAAGTTAGTTTTCAGCTCATAAATTGTTAATTTTGAATAAAATTTTTATATTTTGACAGTCGGTGTAATTTTGTGTTCAATATTTTTTTCATTAAATTTTAAATCTGCAATATTATATGCAATACCACCTGTCCAAAATTTTCAAGAGTTTTCATTGCATAATCCGCTTTTGCTTACCTCTAACTGCATATAAACGAATTTTATTTTAAAGGAAAAACATATTTCTAGCAGTTTTTATGGAATATTTCACACATATCGAAAATTTACCCTAAAATTATCGTTGCCTTGTTTAGGAAAAATTAATGCTAATTATGAAATCATTAAGCACTTACAAAAGATAAATAAATTGTATACTTAAAAAACAAATCATATTTTTTTAAAAACTGCATTGCTGATAACCTTCAGCTATATTTTAGATGGCCAATATGGTTTAACATATTTTATTGCAAAAAATATTTGCACCTAAAAACAGTTGAATCGGAATCATGAATCTTTGAAAGCTCAAAGCATTTGCTTAGATGAAATGATAATTCCCAATGCAGGAAAAAATTCTACTTTATTAATCATCAGCAAAAAAACAAAAGTTATTTTTCGTATGCTGCAAAATAGCCTCTGTCAGTTAGACAAGCTGATTTTCAGCTTCAGGAACACGTAATCTGTGAAGTTATAGAAGTCCTTTGTCACCAAATTTTGTCTTAAAAAGCAAGTTCGATAATACTCTAAGATTGCTTAACTTGATTGTGATATGTTCTACTGAAATGAGATACAATGACTTAGCAAATGCAGAGCAAATTGTTGGTAGTGTTATGCAGTATATTAAGTGTTGTCTTGGTGATTGATACATGAACGAACTAATTTATTAATGGAAATGTTATTATGTGCCTATTTTCGTCAACATACCTCCGAGCCGTCAGAATATCTTCCTACACAGAAAAAATTATCGGCTACAGATAATTTCATAAAATCACCAGTGTTTCACTCTGTGACAAATTTGGAATTGGACTTATTAACTCTTCTTCCATACACGTAATCGGTGGTCATCAACTCTGGAAGAAAAGTAGGATGTGCCAATTGGCAATTGATGAAATATAATGGTTTTTCTGTGATTGCTCAACTCATGTAATCGTGACTCAGGAGAGTTCTGGACTGTTACGACATCTAATTATACCTAGTGTGCCACCTGTTATTGCTAAAAGTACATAAGTACCATGTTGCTTCGATCAGTATTTTGCTGAAGCTTCTATATGACGTGTCTACTTCTTGAAGAAAGTATATGGAAGCATTTTCGAAGTTGGAATGTTTCTAACATTGTGTTAAGAATACATGTGTAAAAACATTCTTTCTACTGAAAGTGCTTATCACGTTCTAATTGCGAGTAAATTCACAAGTATCAGTTCTTTTATTACAATTGCAGTGCCTATATGAATTAAGCTTGCTGCTCACTTTTAAATGCGCATTACATAAATTTCCATTTTATTCCATATCTTATTCATGCCCTCTTCATGTCCTCTTTTTGTTCATAATTTTTTGAAGATTCATGGTCTTGTAGACTTGGTACAGTTTGGAGCTAGATCATGAAAGGAAGAAGACAAAAAATCCCCATTAACCATAGGTGCAAAAATTTTAATAATATTCCTTATTCATCAAGTAATAGCGGCATACTAAGTTTCGTAATTGTGGCTTATTTTTTGTGTGTACATGCCTTTATTTACAACAAATTACATTTTATTTCATAGCTAAGGCTTCCTGGATGAGAAAACTATTACTCCGTTACACAAAAGGGTTTAGCATATCACAAGGGTGATCAACCTGAAGAATATATAAATCGACGCCGATAACTAAGTTTTGGAAATTTGTACCACAATCGAAGTATTTTGAATTAAATAAGGCTATACTTATTGAATTTTATCAATATTTGGAACAACGTACTTATGTGAATCATTATTTCACTTTAAAGTGCATGAAATTCAAACACCGATCAATATTAACTAACCGGCATCTCAAAGAATTACTGAGAAATGCTGTCACCAATTATTCATTAAATTTTAAGAAATTATTAAAACAAGTAAAAAAGAAATGTATTTAATTTTTAATATTTAAATTCAGAACATATATTTTGTAATTTTATTTATACATTTTCAATAAATATAAATTCCGTAAAAAATGTTTTAATACTTTTTTTGAATACTCTTTAAATACAATTTTATTGCGGCTCTCGGAAAATTTCAAACTTTGGAAAATGGCTTGGACTATTATAGAGCTTGGCCACCCCTGCCATATTATAAGAGATCTCTTCGTCAAATATCACAGTGCTTAGTAAATTATAAAAACACATCATTGTATTTTTTGTTTTAAAATCACGAGTAATAAATTAAACTTGTATTTTACATTTGTGAAATAATAAGCAAATTAGAAATTATACTTTATTTTTTTTCATTTGGTATTTACTCAAGTTTGCATAAATTAAGCTTTTTGAAGAAAAATTAACACGATATTAATTTTAACTAGATAAGCAATTCGAAAAACATTATACATTTTTCTCTATTTACTGAACATTTCTCAGAAAAAAAGTCTGTTGAAAAGCAACACTCATTAAAGTGAATTTCGACATTTATTTTAAGTAAATATAAGTGTTCCTACGTTCTTAAAATACTCATGTGAATCAAATCGAAATGTCAAAAGTCAAACTATTTTTATGATTACTACTATATCTCCAAAAAGGGTGAAGATATGAACACAGTATAGTTAAAAATGGGATTCAAGAATGGTAGCTAGAATGATAAGAGAATTTTTTTATCATTTATATTCACACTGTTTAGGATGAGTTCTAATTACAAAAATGAACACATAATTTTAATTTGTATTATATATTTATAAATAGTACTTTTGCTTATTATGTGTGTAGGGGGGGGTTCACAGTTTATTTAAAACAAATAATTATGTGACGATAAGAGTACCCTTGTACAATGCACTTTTGGCCTACAATTTTTGTTTCTTGAAAATAATATTTTTATTTATCTTTTATTAGGTATTAATGAATTAAATTTCATAATTTCTAATTACATCATGAAACCCAAAATTATTACCAAAAATATTTGTGTGGCATTTTAAATATGTTTATTTCTCGCTAATAGGTATTTTAAACGATCCATCAATAACTCTTCTGCAGTATATGCCACTGATGTGTAAACACAACTGGGCAATTAATATCTTAGAATGCGTCACTTCACTTCACTTGGTACCCCCCATCTCTTACCGCTAAAGAAACAACGAGTTTTAAAACGAAAGCTTCCTCTCAGTGTCTTAATTCAACTACAATTTACTTCCGAATAGAAGGGGGTGGAGGGAACCTCGGAAGGAACGAAAACTTCCAGTGGCCTCCGGGCTCAGTGCAAGCACCCACACACAATTGAGAACTTCTCTTAAGTTTCTTAAAGGAGTGGGGGGTGTTGCCGAGGGCTGGGGGAAGAAGAGAGATTGGAATGAAATCGATTCTAGTCTTCCAATCCCTTGAGAACGCGGACGACACCGATGCAGCTGCCGTCCTCCGCTCCCATTGATCGGCCTGTCCTCTCCCTGTGGAATTCATTTGTCACCGGGGTTGAGGAAGTTTCGGGATGACGCGGGGGTGGTGTGGGAGGGTCGGCGAGCTCAGCTGCTCTTCCGTGGAGGTGTGCAATTACAGATTTGGGTTTTAGGACTGGATGTGGAAGCAGGCGATATTTTCTTCCGGAAGGCCTGTATCTATGAGACGGCAGGCTGTTTCTTTTTCTCTTCTCTCCCTCTTGTTATTTTTGAGAAACATTTTTTCTCCCTCTCATCTCTTCTTTCCTTTCCTCTTTTTTCCGAATCAGGGATGGGTTACGGACATGAGAGAATGTCCGACAGTTTCGTGTTGACCGTAACCGATGTTCGCCGATCGAAAGTTTCTTTTTGGATGCGAGATTATTTTTCCAGTTTCTTTGCTGCCCAAATATTGAGGAATATAATCTCCGTACAATTTTATCTACACGCTTAAAAAATACCATTTTCACATTTCATCGATTATCGGCAAGAGAACTGTTTACCAATAGAAAATTGCTTTCGATTATACGTTGGTATCATTTTGTGAAGCTTAATCAATTCTTGTTTGTGCATTGTAATTTTGTCTAATACCACATAATATTCAACTATATAAATAAATATTTATATCATTGAACATTATGTCATGCTATTGCCTCACAATTTTCTGATGACAGCAACCTTGAATATACGTATAAACTTAGCATAGAATTGCAACAGTTTTCAATATACGCAAAAGCTAACAAAAATGTAACAGAGTTCTGGCATCAGTTAGGATACTGTTAAAAAAACTAACCAAGTACTAAATTACGTAATCTGAAGCAGCCGTTTTTGAAACCGGAATATACCGGAATGGTTTCCACAGCTGATCCCGCAGAAGATCTGTAATTTTCATTAATGGTAACTCGGGCACATAAAATAAATCACGATTGCTATGTCCCTCCTCTGGTTGTGATGTGGAAAGAAGGGTAGCATCTCCGGTGTCCACCTTGTCAGTAGCTAAAGACTATGAGGTAATTGGCTGTGATTATAGTCTTCCGTTATCAGAAATGGACAGTCGGAAAATATTGCAAATAAGAAACAAACATACATAATGATCTACTGTAAGCCATCTTGATTGCTAGCATAAAACTACAAAACCTGGAATTATACAATGTCCTATTGGCAGAAGTCTTGAATATGTAATTTAGGCTTATAAAATGTAGACTAAAAAAGCATATATTTTTGTCAGTAGTTCTAAAGTAACAGAAGATGCAACCGAACACAATGCCTAACAGCTTGCGTCTTTATCTCACAAATAAACTTTGTCTTCCGATGATTATTTTTACACAATCACTTGAAGAGATCAGTATGATGAGAAGTTCTGCGTTAAAATAGGGAGACTCAGTTTTAATTTCACACAATCATAATTTCATGCAACAGTCAGTTCAGCAGGTCTTATTCTCAGAGTTAAGTGTCAATCACTTTAACAGTTATCACTATCAGAGTTTGAAAATAAAGTTTCTTATTTAACACTATAAGAGTTTACTGACTGCCAATTCAACTGGTTTCAACGCTCAAAATTTGAATATTTGGCCAGTTTATTAGATTTTGCTATCAAAAAGTTTGATTAATCATTTAGTTCAGCAGCTTTCACTATCAAAATGTTTGATGTATCAGTCAGTTCAGCGGTTTTCACTATCAAAAAGTTTAATTAATTAGTCAGTTTAGTAGTTTTCCACTATCAAAAAGTTTGACTAATTCGTTCAGCATTTTTACTATCAGAAAATTTGAAGAATCAATCGGTTCAGCAGTTTTTTTATCAGAGTTTGAAGGCTCAAATAGTCTCACATCATTTATAGAGGGTGATGGTTGAGAAAAACTGTGAAAGAGACACTCTTTATTGCAAGTAAACGAATCTAACTGTGTCCGAGTGTATGAAAAAAGTGAAGATTACAAAAACAGACTAATTTGAAACAAAAAAAGAATTATTATATATGATCATACCGCAATTTTGCCGGAAAACAATGCACTATGTGCTTAAAGTGTCATTAAAAAATGTTTCGCTGTTCACATGTAAGTTAGAAAATTCTGATTTCTAGACTAGTTAATGTGTCTTGTCAACATAATGGAAGCACATCGTGTTGCCCTAATTGAGGTTTCTACCTTACAGATACTGCTTCAGGTATGAATCCACATCTCTTGTCCCCAATCAAACTGTCATGGCCCTCGAAAATACTTTCATTTTTATTTATTTTATTTTGGTTATCGAATGTGTTTTCTGCGTATCCAACGAGAATCTAAAGTATAAAAAAAACCAGGTATCTACCATTTAATTTTGCGTGCATATGCATAAAAATGTATTTTACAATATCCGTAATTTTCTGTTTAGAAAGTTTTTTTTTTCCCATAAAAGCAATTGCATTCAGTTGATAGTGATCTAAGTGATAGTGATCACTTAGATCACTATCAACTGAATGCACTTAGAGATAAAACATTATTTTTCGAAGTGGTACGTCCAAAGTTTCCTAACAACCACAGTAGAAAGACGGGAGAAGCACGCTGTGTTTCTCCCAATGTAGATATACATATCTGTAGACTAGGAGCTTAAAAATCTTCCGAATTTCCTCCTTTGCAACAAGTGAAAATAATCCACTCTCTATGAAATCTCTTTTTGGAAGTCAAATGGGAGAAGAATGCTTAAAAGATAAGCATCGCAACAAATTCCTGATGTTTATCTCATGCTATATCAACATTGAAAATTGAATCATTAATCCATTAGTCTTCAATTTAGAAATATATAGCATTGATTCCCGCCAAGGGTAATAATCAGTATGTCTCGAAATCCTATAAATAGTGAATACCAGTCGAATTAACATGCATGTTCAAAAGTTACCTCGCGCGCATTAAAAGTTTTTTCATAGCTTAAATTAAACATGACTACCAAATTCACCCAATGGATTCATTTTGCATAAACTTCAATTCTTTAATCGTGTCTAATCCATAGTGATCACTAATTATATTATTTTTGTTGAGTAATGCCTATATAATGTTATATACAACAGTCAATGTAATATCAACGGTCATTTTTTGAACCCAATTAGACCCCATAGCCTACAGTTTTAAGTGGATTCCGAATCACAAACATCCAAGACCACAAAGTGAGATTTAAACCTACGAACTGTTGAACTTCAGGCTACATATCAACTCTTGTTCATAGAACATTAACACTCGAAACTATATATATTGATTCTTTATAAAGACTTTTCGCTTTTATACTGGTAGCCAAATGAGAAAAGCTCTGGTCTTAAGCTTAGCAACGTTCGTTGATGAGGTTCCTTTTCCCGGATTGAATGTTTTCAGTGGTTAGAGAGGAATTAACTTTAAACTATAGTTCTCGGTTTGTTTAACTTTCATGTGTTTATTAACCAAGTATAACCACTGCAAACCAACCATAAAGATTAGACCAAATATAAATTTTAAACAATTTAGTATCAATTAGAAGAGTTTCAGCGAAACCAAAATTTACTAGCAAAAATTACGCAAGAATTAAATTAGATTTTGAAAAAAACTCTCGAAATAGTATATAAAAAATTTTCCATTTTTGTTGTATTGTTTCTTAATGTTTGAGTATAATCAACCCATTCTTCTTTCCTAAACTATAACTGAAAGTAAGTGTGAAATTATTAAATATTATTATTATAACTTAAGTCTGGAAAATTGTATGCTTGTAGTCTATTTCTTCCTATTAAAAAGCCATTGAGCTCAACCACTCACCTTGTAATTTCGAAAGCCTGATCTACCACCCTCCTCTCCATTGCGTGCTACACCAGTAGAAGAACATCATTGCGATTACAGTATATTTAATCTGCTCCATTTACCTTTAGTGAACACGAAGGATCTTTGATTGGGTTAGATGTAGAATTTATCACTTCCCGGTAACAAAAACGGTGTCTTTCCCAATCATGGCATTTAAATTTAGAATTTTAACTCAAAACAATATTTTATTTTTATAGTTAATTATCAAGTAATGTTCTCCAACTTCAAGGAAGGGATTTTAAATAAAATTAAATTTTTAGTATAATGAGTGAAATAATGCGTGTCATTAGACTTCTTGTATTATGTGAGACTATGTTCTCTAAGACTTTGAGTCATGGATTCGATCCCTGCTATGGTTGGAAAGAGATGGAGAGATGTTTCCCATTTTACTTATTTATTAGGGATGATTATTTGTAAAATGTCCCCTCTTGGAAAACAAATGCACCATAGAAGTGAAAAAGAGACTTTACAACAGATTTCAAGAGTTAAACCATCATCATGTAGTAACAAACTCTACAGTTAGAAACTCAGGGAAGAAATTTGTGACAGTTTCTGTCTGTTGAAACAATTTTTAAAACTTTATTCGAAAGCCAAAATTTTTAACGAACATATTTATGAAGAAAATTCAATAGGAAATAAAATTTTCGGCATTTTATATGAATATAAAAAATCAAAATTCTACGAATAAATGGTATCACTGTGACTGTATGAGGAAAACATTTGGTCATTATGAACAGTAACTTTACAATATATAAAAAAAAACTTAAACTTTATCCTTCAGGCCACAGTGACTTGATTGACAAAGGCATAGTTTTTGTGACCAAGTGATGATAAATATTAAACTTGACCCAATCGAAGATCCACGGTGTTCGCTTATGGTAACTAGGGTATGTAAAACAGGTCGTGGTCACGAAGTTCTTTTATTGGTGTGGTGAGGTGTGATGAAGAATGTGTCAGTTCTGGTGTCGACCTCGTCACTTGACCATAATTCGATTTTATGAAGTGATTGACGGTGTTTGGAATTTTGTTTGTTTTCATTTGCTATATATATCAACTGATGCAGCCAAATAGTTAGAAATTTTGAGTAATTGTGAGATGATGGAGTGGACATCTGAATTAGCACCTTCCTCTCCAAATGTCTTGACAATATGGAAAACACATTAGACGCTAGGAAATTCTAATACGAATGAGCTCTTTGAGAGATTTTCAACTGGGCAAAGTATCAAAACGAGACTGTAAATGCTTTCATTTTTAGGAAAATCAAAATAGAAACTGGCAAACATTTACCGTTCATATTATAAAAAAATTTCCCTCATTCTTTCAGAAATATAATTCACGTTATTATAGAGAAATATGATTATATTTAACATAAAAATCCATACATTTGTCATAAAAATGCTGAAACTACATTTAATAAAATATGCTTGAGACTTTTCAAAACTCATTTTTTTTAATTTTCAAACTTTAATTAATTTATTTTTAAATTTCAATCTATGATATCTTTAAAAAAATTACTTATTTTTTAAATCTTGATTAGAAGTGAGTTCTTCGTTATTATTCATCATTAATCATTTAAGTTATCAGCAAATAACATTAGTTTATAACATTAGTTAATAACTTTATTTTTATTTTTATTACTGTTGATAATTTCGTTTAATAGGAGAGAATCGGTAAAATAACGCGATATTTTTGTGCGCTGAAGGTCGCGGGTTTGATACGTGAAAGAACCTTGCGCAGATTGTAACTATGAAAATTCAATATTCTAGAGCAGTGTTCCTAAACTTTTGGCATGTGTGTACTCCTATAATTTTCGAGATGCTAAGTACTCCCTCTCCAAAAAATGGGTGTATTTTAATAACAATCAAAAACATATTTATTTTTTATTTTTTTGTGACATACACAAAATAATCAGAAACGAAGAATAAAATTATTCATAATAAAATGTAAATAAAAGTTATATGAATATGAATAAATGCTACTTACAAACATTTATTTAGATCAATAAAAAGGTTGAAATGGTTTATGCTGAGATGACAGATCGACTTAAATTTGCTCCTTGCTTGTTAATTTTAATCTCAGATGCGTTTCCCCATCCTATAGTCGGTTTCTTTTTTTCGATTTAATCTCTACAAATGCTGAAAAAACAATTTCATATAAATATTAAGTTGGGAAAGTAAGATGTGTTTCAGAACTTTTTCTGTTAAGACCAGATGCACCTGTTATATTTGTAACCAGGATGATGTTAAGGTACTCTTCCTGGTTCCGATTTCGGTCACGTGATGATGGACAGTGGACCACTGATGATTGGGGCTTCTTCCATTTTGAATAGAGTCACGTGATTTTCTCGGGCTTGACTTTTACCTCAGTCATACCCTATCAAACTCTTATTGTAACTCTGTGTGTGTGTGGGTATGCATACCCCACCTTGGGAAAACATTGTTCATAAAGACAGGTACTCAATGTAGGCATTTGCTACTTTTAGGAGAGAAGTGCAATAAAAGAATTAGAAAAAATTACGCTAATATGGTACAGAAGGACACGAGATAAATTAAATGTTTTGCCTACAATAGTGTTACACATATAAAGTCCAACACATATAAGGGACAGTTAAAAATTATTTTAAAATTATGTTTTATTATATATATTTAAAGCAGTGTGTCTTACGGGCTTCGGTCAAAACAAAAGCACATAATTAACTATTTATAGAAGAAGTTTTGGAATATGAGGTTGCATTTTGAAAAAAATTAAAAAAGATTGATAACCTATGTTCTTGAGTAGGAGTCTGCAAACTTTCCAGCCTTAAGGCAATATTGCTTACTCCAGTAAGTTCCAAGGGCCAAAATTATCTTAATTTTTCTGCTATTATCTATAATTTCTTGTCTAGTCACCAAGTACGCGCTCTGAGCTAGAATACGCTTGCTAAATTCGCTGATTCAATTACTACAATTACTATTGTGTGTACTGATACACGACCGTGACACTTAACGACAACTAGTGATGAAAAGTAGAGATAGGTAGATGATATCCTTTATCGCTAACAGATGACGACAATCACAATTTAATATTCATAAATAACATCATTTGTTTGAGACGGTTCTGTTGTATTCCACTCCCTTCGAGATCGCAGTAATTGGATAATAAAAAGCTAGAGAAAAAAATGTTGTCCGAAACGGTTAATTTATTTTAAACTGTTAGTTTATCGACAAACACCGTGACTCGGAGGGTACAGGACATAGTAGAAAATATTTCCTCTCAACTGCCTGACAAGAATGAACGTCTTGAGTGGTTTTATCTGGCCTTGGATGAGTGAACAGATGTGTCAGATACGGCCCAGGTGTTGGTTTTTATTCGAGGAAAAGCTATGAAGTGTGTGAAAAACTTCTGAATTTGATAGTATTTACGGCACTACTACTAGGGAAGATTTTTTTAATAGAGTTGACAGTCTCATTAGTAAAAAGAACCTACGATGGAAAACTTCAAATTAATTTTGTAATAATTTAATTCAAATTATTACTAAAAGAACCTAACCTATGATATAAAACCTTGAAATTTATTAAAACTGATGGAGGCAAAAACATGTGTAGTAAAAATAACCAAGTGGTTGCACTTGTGTCAAAGACAGTGAAAAATGAAGGTGGTTTAAAACCATTAGTCTTACATTGTATCATTCATCAACAGTCCTTATGCGGAAAATGTTTGGATGTGTCTAAAGTTCAAAAACCAGTCATATCAGTTGTTAATTTTAAGATTCACTGAGTGGAATCACTAACAATTCGAGAAAGATGAGTTTATTGAAGATATCGGAAAAAATGTTTTACTATATTACATTGCCGTACGCTAGCTTAGTTGACGAAAAATCCTGCTGCGCTATTTTTTTTTTTTTTTTTAAATTTCGAGCACAGATTGAAATTTTTTTAATGAAAAATAACACCCTCTTACTGAATTACAATGGCGAACGGCTAGAAAGTTAGCAATCTGGAAAAACATATGAACGAACTAAATTTGAGATTGCAAGGAGAAAACCAGCTTCTCTCTATCTATACGCTGATATCAAATCGTTCCTGAAAAATTTAATATTGTTTTAATTCCAATTATGTAAAAAAAATGGTTTCCATATTTCAATACATGTGAAAAATTCAGCTGCATTACTGAGACTGGATTTTCCATGAATTTTGCTGTCCATGTTTTGAGTGCTTTGAAGATATACTTTGATATTCGTTTCTTAGACTTTGATGCTATTGAAAATGAAATGAAGTCTTTTCAAAATCCTTTTGATACTGACATTAAAACCCTAGCCTCGGAACTTCAAGTGGAAATTATTGATTTAATAGTGCAGTGATATAATTAAGAACAAATATCAAAACCCATGTTTGTTGGACCTTTATAAGATTCTTCCACTGATACAATTTGATAATTTGCATAAATTTGATCGTTGGCTGTTTTCTATTTTTGGTACTACTTACTTGTGGCAGAAAACATTCTCCAAAATGAAGTACACAAAGAATGTTTACCGATATGAGTTAACCGATGAGCATCCTAAATCTCTTTAAATGATCTCTTTAAATTTTCATTAAACTATTTCTTTCATCACGCTACTAGGTTATTTTATAAAAACCGTTTATCAAAGGCTTTGCTGCTTATTTTCGTTCAACAGGCATTTCTTGCACACGAGGGCTAATTAGACGGGTACTACAGTGTAAATTGGATTCTGGACTACTACAAGAACTCAATCCGGGTGGGATTCAAACACATGAAATATTGAAACCAATGCTAGTAGCTGCTTGGAATATGAGATGAGATGTCGTTCTCTTGACTGAGAGGTAACGAGTTAGATGCATGTCCTAGAGGAAAACCTGTCATGTTGAAAGGACGTTTGCACATTAAAATATTTATTGTAGTAGTATCAATTGTAATTAAAAACTACGTATTTAAAAACATGATTTCTAAAATCCCTTAGTAAAAAATAGGGATTTTGTTTAAAAGTCTCTGAAAATTAGAATTCAAAATGTTAAGGATACGAAGTTTTAATATTGGAAAACTTATTAAGACTGCATTAACATTTGAAAAATTCAGTGATTGTTGTTAAAAGTTAACTGTTCACAAAAAGGATTTATAAAATCCCCTTTTCCAAACAATTGGATTATTTTTAGAATTCAAAAATCTAATTATTAGAATTCAGAAACTATTTTTAATATTTGGAAACTTAAGAATATAAAAAGTTTTGAAAAGCCATTAAGACAGTATTTGGATTTGAATTCAAGAAATTTATTAATTGTAATATTAAAAACTAATTACTTTAATATTGATTCATAAAATGATCTTTTGGAAACATTTGATTTTTTTAGAATTTATAAATCTTTATAAAAATTAAAAGTCAATAATTTTAGAATCGGTTATTAATAGGATAAGTTTTAATATTTGAGAGCTTATTAAGATTTTCGAACATTAAAACTTTCTTCAGTGTTTGAAAATATGAATGTTTCTCTAAGATTTTATTATGATTTACAAACTAAAAATTCTGTAATTAAAAATTAACTACTTTATAAAAGGGCTTATAAAATCACCGTCTACAAAATTCATAAAATCAAGCATACATTTACAAATATCAAAATCAAGATGCTTATTATTTTCAGAAATTCTTCTCTCAATATACCTGGTACGGTTCTATTTTGACAGGTTCTCTCTCCTCCACACTCAATCGGTGGAATTATAGATTACCTTAAAATCAGAAACTATATTTCCATTTAACTAGTGCTAGAGAGAGGAACAGCATTTATAGAACGGAGAATATGCGCGTGACGTAAAGTCACGTGTTAGTGACATGTGATGTGAGTAATGGTGTACCGTCCGTCATGACAGCTGAGTTCGATTTAGATATATATCGGTGGATGCGGAATGTATCCTCATTTGCATGTGAAGGGAAATTGCGGAATGCTTATTCGGCATATCGATATACATTTTACAAAGGGTAGAGCTTTGTTTTATTTTAAAGAACTCGTTTACCTGTATCGATATAAGACATTAAAAATATCGATTACGTCAAAAACACGTTTTTCTTTATAAAAATAAAAACATCTATTGAATAGTTTAAATTTTAAATTTTTTTATAAGTATTATTCCTAAAAAATTTAATCCAAATGCAATTATACCTTTTAAATAGAAGATTTTAATATGTAAGAACAGACAAATAATTTCCTTACTTAAAAAATGAGAGTTTCAACTTTTCTATTAAAAATCTTTGATCTGTGGTTTTCTCAGCAAATTTATTTAATAATAAAATTAGCAAATTTAAAATTCAAGAATTTTAAAGCATGTTCATTGAGCATCTTCTTAACTTCACGAAAGCATACATCTCTCCAAGCATTATAATGCTATTGATTTAAAACATATATATATATATACTAACATTTCATAAATAATTAAACAATTTATGATGTAAGTAATTATTCTAGTAACAGAAAAGTCATTGATGAAATAACCTCTTAATTTCATACATATATGATAATATATAAAACTTTTAGATAAAATAATTGATCGTATTAATTAAATTAATATTTTTAAATAAATTTTAAAAGAAATAATTAATTGCAAGTATATAAAGATGAAAAATTAAAAATATATGCAAAAATTGAAATAAAAGTAAATTAAATTGTGTGAAATGAGTTCAGCTGTTAATATTAATATTGATCAACTTGCAAATTTCTTACTCGGTATAAAAAATTGTATAAAGCATTTCTATTGAAGCGCGTTAGCGTTTTTTATGAAATTATAAAGCAAGTGAAAAAGTATTTAATAAAATTTCATAACAAAGCATGCTTAGTTAAGTACTAGCATATTTTTATGTAATATTTGATTAATATTTGGAAAAGTAAATTGTGTAGTGTAATAGAAGAAAGTTAATAATTGAAGCAAAAGAATTTCAGGGAAAGTACTAAAACATATCAAAAAGTGAAACGAAAACAGAAATATAAATAAATTGTTATTCCTCTTCAGAGGAAGAGAGAAAAAGCGTTTAAAATGTACCTATACAATGATCCACTGGATAGAACTTTACACAAATAAACAGTTCCCAACGCCTTTGGAAAGCAAACATTAATATAAGAAAATATAATAATAAATATAATACAATATGCAGAATTACATCATAAAGAGAATGAAATATATCATTTTATTATTTAATGGAGATAAGAATAAATTAATTTAGGAGATAAGAAATATATATATATATATATATATAGTTAAAACAGGGACTTGCAAAATACTACAATTACTTTTGAAGGACTACTACCATGCATGCAGGGCATTCCACTTCTATAGACAAAGAAAAGGAATTACAGTTCCAGCCTGAATTTACAACAATGAATAAACGAATAAATGAATGAAACGAATAAACAATATTAAAAGTTACATCGATTCATTTGTAAAAATTTAAATAGCTATATTTCTCAATCAGTGATGTGGCATACTTTGCACGAGAAATGCATGCAACCATATCACGTGCAATAAGAGCAATTTTGACAAACAGATGATTATCTCTGCCTGATAAACTATATACAGTAGATAGTGAGATGAAGAATAATGTTCCCCGATTTCCTTCCCCAGTATTATTTAGTGAAGCGGACACATTCAGCAGAGACTTCCTTTTTAACATATACAATCAACAAGTGTGATCTGACAGCAGTCCCCACTGCATTACCTCTCCTAAGCGGCAGCAGAAAATGTCCGTGAATGTCTGGAAAGATATCCTTGGTGATTACTTCGGAGACCTTCACATCATGCCAGACCGCTTGTCCGCTGCGACAAACTGTACCATCTTGCAACAAGTGCTTCCCACAGTTTATTAAAGGTTTTTCCTCTCTTCATGTTGATAGACATGTGCTTTAAGTACGATGGATCAGAAACATAGTTTTCCATCACGGTCTGTAACTTACTGAATGTCACACAACCCGCATGATAGTTCGGAAGTACCTGACCCGGGGCTTGGGCTCCTGGCTGTGGATTGACCACCAGACTTTTTCATCTACGAGAGAGTGCTCCAATATTTTCTTTCCTGGTGTCAACCGTGCAACGACGTACGCGGTCGCCATTGGGAGCATTTTCTATAAGTTTTTCACTAAATTTGATTGTAAAACTTTCAATATCTTTCATTCGCTTTTCTAAAACTTGTAAATTTAGGTTGGAAATTTAATTTCTCTTTTCTGTCTTTCAAAGGGGAAAGTGACCTTAAATTCCTGGGTAATTATCACTCGTCTGGTTGAGTTCTATCACTCTTCTTAATTTGTAAAAACAATTTAGAATCACCATATAGAATGCAACGCAATACTTTTGGAATATCTTCCAATTATTAATTTTATAAAGGCTTATCTCTAGATTTAGTTTATGTCAATATACTTTTGTATAACTTTAGATTCGTTTGTCCTCTTAGAAATACTTTATTATGCTCTGAAAAATCATAATATACTAATTTATTACTTAATGAGGTAAATTTATGGAGTAAATTAATTATTTTGATAAAAAAAATTGGAAGGAAATGATTTTCCTTTGTTGTCAATTTGTGCATAGCTAAATATAATGAGTTTTTAATAGTTTTTCTATTTCATATATAAGATTTAGTGCTATTTTAAGATAATAAAAAAATTATATAGATGAAAATAAATTTAAAAAAATTTAATATTTTAAACATCACTATAAAATAAAAACATAACCTTTAGAAGATAGTTTATTGAAAAAGATGGTCAAAATACTTTGTTGTCTTGCTATCTTTTATGGAAAGGATTATTTTATTTTTTTCCTTTTCATTATCATGTAAATTAAATCAGTATTTCAAAAATAATATGATAGTTCTTATGAAGAATTATGTTAAAGATTATAACGTTATATAAAAAATAGTGTCCTTTTAAGTCCCCCCCCCAAAAAAAATGAATTTTCTAAAAAATCTAAATACCTAAATGTATCTAAATACCTAAATCTAAATGTATACAAGATATTGTATACAATCAAACTTGCTTTTGTGTTGTTCTGTTCGATGTGTTATACTTGACATGGTATTTATTTTATGTGACTTTTGTGTGGTAACTGAATACAATGGTTTTGGCATTTTAACACTATCGTAATATTTCCGATCAGTGATGTTCATTTCCTATTAGCTATCACCTGATCTTGCACATTTAGTCATTTTCCTTCGATCCACTATCAGCATACTCTTTGTGTGCAGTATTTTCCAGACTTCATTCATTAAAAGTTCATTTTCTAATGCATTTATGACAAATTAATTATTCTATTTTATTACATTCATTCATTTTGAAATTTTTTCTATTTATAAAATGATAAATTATTTTTTAAACTGTTTTCTTGTGTAATTTTATACTTTCTTATGTAGCACTTTCTCACTATTTTTAAATATTCAACATATTTTTTAAGAACAATTTTTCTTATGCAGTTCCTTTCCACTGCAAAAAAACATATTTTCTGATGTCTTTAGTGACAATTATTGTGACTTCTTATAGACAATTAATTTGACTTAATTGGCAATAGGCAAGCATATATGAAATATCTAATTTTTTTATTTATTTCTTTTATGTGGTCATTATCTTTCACACAAAAACATGCTTAACTATACATTATTTGACTGCAAATAGTTTTACAAGAGTAATTGCTTTCAAAATGAATTAAAAACTAAACACACATTCATCATTCTTAAAACAGTATATTTTGACCTATTTTTTCTCTCTCACAAACAAAATTATTAAAAATTAAAATATTTAAAATGATTTCACCATTTATAATCTTTTCTTAATTTAACATTAGTGTCAGATAATAGATACTCTATTGTATTAGATATGATTAAACACATTTAATCGCAAATATTTGTTACAATTTTGATTACTAAAACAGATAAGAATGTTAAGACGCTAAATTTCGCTTGCTTGGTAAATTACGCGTTAATTAATATTGATAAAACATTCTCCTTCAGAACCAAGCAGGTCTTGAACCAGCTCTAAAAAATCCGATACACAATTCTTCTCTACATACCCACGGCCAAATGAGCCAATATAGCATTGTCTAGGCACACAAAGAGAATAGTTTTTAAAAAAGGCAGCTTGTGCAAGAACAAGAAGAAAAAAACTATAGTCGGGACGCCGAATCAATACGGAACGAATTTCCACATCTGGTCTTGTTCCTGCAATTTAAATTTTGGATATTGACAACTCTTGTAACAAGCTGAGTCAGCGTAGTAATGAGACTTTGAGTTTCGCGCAAAATCAATACTTTGTTTGCTCCCAAAGGAAACTAACACGAAGAAAAAAGTTCTTAGACTTAACTTTTAGAAGGCTTGTTACCGAAAACACACACAAGAACTCGACTCTTAGGTGCGCGAGCTCTCCAACTCCTGCTCCGACCTCTGCGGTTGAGAAGTTGCAAAACTCGCGTGATCAAATTTTTCATATCCTAGATCAAACAATTTTTTAAAGCTTGGGTCTAAGAATTTGTGATTCTTAAAAACAATTTTGGGATTTTTCTTTGATCGGTATCTTTAAGAGACCGGGATCATGATAAAGTAATTTTTTAAACACTTAATGAAATTTTTAGAGTGTACACAAATGTTTTTCTTAAGTTTTTAATATCTGAAAAATATTTGCAAGTATATAATAAAAAATTAATTAAAATGAAATTGGTAAAATTTGACTAATTATATTTCGTGATTTTTTACTAATATTAATCTTATAATACTGATAATTATGTGATATATTACTGATAAGCAAAATTTTCCATTATATATTTTACAAAAACACTCTATAACCAGAAGCTTTAACAAAAAATAAACTTGTAAGTAATAGTAATTATTCAAAGGAATGTAATATGTGTTTTCAATCACCTGTTGTTGCCACTTTTAAATCATTAAAAACATAGCTTGTTTTTAAATTTCTAAAAATCAAATGACAAACTTATTTCATGTGCTGCCTTCCAATACATTTTCAGTTGTATTGACAGAAAAGACTATAGTAGTTGAGTTAATAGTATGTATTATAAAGATGCATATTAACAATTTAAAATATAAAATATTTACCCAAATATTTTATTCAAAAAAGTTCATTCTCATTAATTAACTATAAATGTGATTTTCTCCCTCAAATGTTTTAAACTAACTTTCCACCAAAAAAAATTTTTTCCTAAAATGCCAATTTGATAGCCGAATGGCTTGAGCTCTTACCTTTCATTCAACAGGTCATGGATTCGTATCCAACGTTAGGCTTGGATGTTTGTAGTGGCTCGGAAACCAAATAAATCATAGGTTTCTTATCTCTTGTGTGCAAATAATGATCGTTGAGGAACAAACATATCACCAGAAATTTAGCAATAATTTTATTAACTTGGGAAAAAGTTTCAACAAAGAATTATTTTTTGAATAACTTACGAAACTAATTTTCTATTTAAAAAATATAATCTCAGCTACTGCATTTTTTCGTCTCTAATAATGTGATTTAATTAATAAAAAGCAATTTTATTAATTAAATCATTTTAATTTTTTGTAACCATTTTCATTAATTTGGAAGAATTAATTTCAAAAATTTTGCAAATATGATCTTTTAACAATATTTCTTGAGAAATTTTCACACTTTTACTGTAATCATTTTACCATATAAAATGGTGCTTTGAAATAGCTCTGTATTAATATTCTTTATTTAATTTACTGATTTACTTAAATTTACTGATGTAAATTAATTGAAACATTAAATTAAAATGATGTTTAATCAACTCATTATACATTAAAGCCATTAAGATATTTTTGTTAAATGAGCAAGAGAGAAAGAGTAAAATAATATTTTTTATTTAAGTTTTGAGAAGGTACACAATTAAAAATTTTTTGAACAATTCAAATAAATGAAATATATGTAATTTGTATATTTCAATCACATACATATCATTTGAGGATTTGAATTTTAGAACATACATTTTTTTAGGATTCTTGGATCGAAGTTTTTAATAAAAATCGCACGTTTATGTATTTTTAACATAGCTCTTACAATTTTATATGATCATAATATTTTACTATTTTAATTTATGATCTTTAGAAGTATTTATGATTATAAAATGATTAAGCATTACATATTAATATTTAACTATTCTTATATTTATAAACCCAATTAGTATGATATAATTTGTCAAAAACTGTCATGCCTTGGAAATCAATATAAGGAATTAGAATAATTCCTTAGATTTAGAAAAATTCTTAAAAATAACGATATTTATACGAAAATAATCTGATCCTAAAACTTTAATGTGTATCAATAATATTATCAAATGTGAAACTATGACATGCCAGTCAGTGCACATACTGTCGGAAGTTGTTATCCACGAAAGCCTCAAATTGTAAGTTTGAGAGCAAATTGAATAATTTTCTGTGATATAAAGACAAGAAATGTGAGATATTCAATTCAACATTACTTAAAGACAACATTTGTTTAAAGATTGCTGATGGAAAATCAGTTCAAGTATAATTAAAATCAGATCCACTCAGGTGCTTGATAGAACTTCATACTGATGTAATATGAATGATTTCTTTCTGTAGATCTGCAAGCAATACTGAATAATGATGACATAATGCACTTTTAAATTCAGCAGCAAACATTCATTTAATAGAATTGTTAGCTCGATTACTGGGCCAAAATTTCCTTGGGCATGTTTGGCATCCCTTAAAATGACATGTGGCAACAATCTATCTTCTTTGTCATTTTCCGCACTCCCACTGAAATCCAACAGCTATGGTTCTTGTGTGTTTCCTGCCAAACTGAAATGATTCATGATTAATAACATCACACAGTTCCGCATAATCTGTATTTTTATAAAATAATCCTCAATATTAAAGCAAATTTTGAGAAAAGTTGTATTAAATTTCTTTATTTTATACTTGTGCCATTTCAACAACATCACAGATGGGGAATAATTTATCTTCATGATATTATTACTTTTTTTTATATTTGATCGAAATAACTGAGTTTAAGAAAATTTTAACATGTTATTTTTATACTAATTTGGACTTTCATTTCTTGAAATCATTGTTTCTAAGCTTTTTTCCTTATTTATTTTAAGAAAACCAATATAGAAAACAAAGAAAAGACGTACGTAAATTCTGGTAAAGTAATAGAAAGAAAATATATTATATCTATTTTAAAGTTGTGAAAGAGTTTGGATTTTTTGGAAAGATCTGTTAAGAAGTCCATTCCCTTCATTGAAGCTTAATTTTTAATGTGGAATACAATGAGGATTTTATTTAAAATCCAAAATAAATTTTCATTGTTTTATGTTTAAGTTAATCTTGTTACCCCTTTTTCTAAGTAAAGAAAACTAATCAGAGTTTTGCAAATTTATTCTTTTTAAAAGTAGGCTAAAAATTTATTTAGACTATGTAAATAATCTATATAGGGAATATTTTAATCAAAAAAAGAATTAAAGCATTTATTTCAACTGAATGAACATTAACTATTTTGCTCTTATAATTAATCAGGAATTAATTATATTAATAAAACAACTGAATAAAATTATTAATATTTCATTAATCATGAACTGATGTAAAAATAACCTAATAATCCTATTTCGATTCATAGCATATGTATTTTTTTACGAAGTTTCCGCCGTTAATTAACATGCTACAGATTTCATCAAGGAGCAGCAACCTTCTTGTGGCTTTTATCAGTTGCAGAGTTTCAGAAAATATACCTTCCATACTTGCAACTTTTACTGTCGTCCTTAAGATGCATTCTTTAGATAAAGCGACACTTAACACGGAAGGACATTCTCTGGAATTTTCTCCTGGACTGACGCGACTTACCTTAAATCACGTGATATGACATCATATCTCAAATTACATACGGGTCTCTCTTGCACTTACTGTCCCAGCAGACACTTCCATGAGGGGACCTGAGTGACAGATGGACACAAAGATCTTACCTCCTTCCTTCCTTCCTAATTAACAAACTTACCCAGACTTTGTTCGTTCTTAGACCCGACACTTTCCAGACAGATTCTTCCCTCGAGAATTTAGAACAAAGTGACCTAATGACTTGTTCCTGGTCTTCCAAAGTAGTTTTCTGTGAAGATGAGACAATCAGATGTATAAATCGTACACCAGAGTCTTGAAAAAGGTTGAAGATCAGAATACTCAGTGCATCTTATTTTCATTTAAATATTCACTATCTTTACTTTTAATTGAAATGAACTTACGTTCCAAATTTTAGCATCAATAACGTGACTAATATTACAGTAAAATATTAATTAATGTTTTCACTTTTGTTATGTTGCTTTATATATTTGTTACTATTTTTGTTTTCGGAATACCAAACACAGATAAACACATCCTACTTTGAATTACTTGAACTGGAATTTTCTTTTCAAATTGCTGTACCATATTGATAGAAAAAATGTTAAACCTTCAAATGTTCAACAATTAAAAATATTCTACTAACTTAAAGCATATGATAAACTTCAGCTGATCCAAGTATAAAAACTTCGAACTTCCAAAAAAGAGAGCGTTTTTATTCCCCATCAAACTATTCCCTTCTAACATTTTTATTCACTTCTGCTTATCATAAACTCCGTTTCATGATAAGCGATAAAATAGTTTGACTACAATTTTATAGTAATTTATATAAATGTCTCGAAAGTTGAGTTCTAATGTTGAACGAAATGATATTTATTTTGGAATAAAATGAAAATATTTTGTCACTATTTTTTATTTGGAAGGGAATATCTTTCACTCACAGAAAACCTTCAAATGATATAATTGTTAACTTATATATATATATTATTTACATGATTCACTATCGAATCAGTTTTAATGTAAATATTCTAAAATTAATAAAAAAAGAAATTAAATTTTATGATATTTTTCATAAATAAAATTCAATAAATTAAGATTAAAAAATTACACTGTATTGCATCGCATGTATTGTATGGCAGTGAACAGAAAACTGTTTGTAATCTGCAATTTTCAAACACCGAATTTTTAATTACTGTACAACAATATGCATTACGGATTAAATTCATATGTGATCTTCAAAGCGATAATATCATCCGTAGATGGTATCATTTGTTTCAAAATACCAGTCAGCCTTTGCAAAGGGAAGAATACCTGACGACTAACAGTTTCTGAAGAGACTATTAAGCAATCGAGTCACACGCTAAGTCCGATGAAATCAGTTTGGAAGGCTAATCGTCAAGTAGTAATTTCTGTGGTGACTGTTTGAAGAGTTTTACGAAAGCGCTTTAATTATTTCCTTATCCTTTGCAGTTATTACAGGCATTCAAGCCTACAGACCATGGTTTATGTGCCAATTAATTTATCGAAATGTTGCTGCACGATGATTCTCTGGTCGTGTTGTTTTCGGTGATGAATCGACATTTCATATCAGTGAATATGTGAACAATCACAGCATCTTGGACTTCACACATCACAGCATCTTGGACTTCACACATCACAGCATCTTGGAATATCCTCACGAGACCATACAAATGCAACGAGACTATCCTAAACTGAATGCTTTTGCCATATCTTGGTGGAAATTTTATCGATTTTTTGTTTTGTTTTGAAGAAGCAACTGTAATTGGTAATCATTATTTCGATAATCTACAACTATGGCTACTTCCCTAATTGGTAGAAGATGAATCAAATAATTTCATTATGCAGCAAGATGGTGCACCACCTCAAGGTATGAAATTTAATGTGATTGGTTGGACGTCGCTGTAACCGACCACTGGATTGGCCCTAAAGGACCCAATGATAGAGCTTCTTTCGCAGTATCTCCACTCTGACCCAATCTCATGCTTTGTGATTTCTAACTGTGGGGGTTCATAAAGGATCCTGTGCGTATACTTTCACTACCGGCTGACTTAGATCTAAGAATTAAAGCTGAGAGGCAGCCGTTCGACTGTTACACCATAAACATTAAACAACGTTTTGGAAAAACTGAAGTACCAACTTGATGTATGTCGTGGGACGAAAGGTGCTCACTTAAGCACTTGTACGTTTTAATTGCTTTTTCCTTTCATGTATTATTTATGATTTTAAGTTTAACGTAATAAATACTACAAAGCGTTAAAACCTTGATATTCATTTAGGTACACCCTGCATATATATATATATATATATATATATATATATATATATATATATATATATATATATATATATATATATATATATATATATATATATATATATATATATATATATATATAATGATTTTTTCCAGATAAATTAGATTACTTTATTTCCTACGTGATATAAATAACAAATAATTATTGTCTTCAGTTGTGAATCTTCTCCATCCTGGAGGAGTTTTAATTGATAGTAGGCTGCATTTTTGCATATCACAGGGGAGAAAATCCAGAAACCTCTCTAGCACTCATCGAAACAGACTTGCATGTAGAAGATAGAAGCATAACATTTATTTCTCATTGCTCCATTATTATTGATATTATACGAAGACATATTATTACTACATTTAGCATCCGTAATATCTAATATTCAATCACTTTTTTTTTCTTGTGTTAGAAAACTTCTTTACTTGTGTTAGAAAACAGTCTGCAAAATGTAGTACACAAAATTTTATAGGTCTAAGTTAACCATTGAGCATCTTAAATCTCTTTTAATAAATGATACAAGTAAAATTGATTCACAACTACAAACTATTGTCAGTGAAAAAACAAATTATACATTCTTTTACAAATTTATACCACGCTGTTTCATTCACTTTAGCTTAGCTTTTCCGTTCCTGAGGGATTTTCAGGATATAAATTATATGTTTTATTCAGGAAATATACATTCCAAGCATCAAAATGCATACATATGCGATACTCTTCATTCCAACATAACTACCAAGAGTAACTGCGGGATGTTCACTTATTTATAAAATTAGTTTGATTCATTTCAATTATTTTTAGTTGTTATGCTTAAGCTAAATATTCTGCGTATAATGCTTGTCATCAAGTTTTACCCTGCAAGTAAGTAAAACTGAGTTATTATCATTCTGTGCTTTTTATTTAACTCAGCAATAATAAGCTATTCGCTGTCACGGGCCGGATTTGGCCCACGGGAAGTAATTTGGAGACCCCTGGTCTATAAATGGATAAAAAAAAGAATTCATAAAGCTTCCATTCAATATAAAACCTTCCATCCTCTTGATCAGTAAAGTGAAAAATAAAAACATTGGTCCAGAACAAATTCGACATTTCGTTCATGAAGCCATACAACTAAAAAATCTGAAAATAATAAAGTCGTCTTCCCTTTTTGACTAAGATACAAACTTCCTCTTCTGGGATTTGTTCTAAGAATTTCAGACCGATGTGGAGAAAATTTTGTGTATGTAGGTATGTTTTCTTTTGATTATAAGTTTTCTCTTAACACATTTTGATTTTTCCATATAAGATTATTAGTAGCTTATAGTCATAAGGAATGATAAAAGATAGTAAACCATAACCTCAGATAATATTGGCAGGATATGGTTATTATTGGCTAGATGCTGTGGCGAGATATTATTGGCGACTACATCACTTACAGTATCTTTGCAGTATCTATTGAAGGGAAGAAAAACTGGCATTTCTATCACCAAATATAACTTCGCACATAATTTTAGGAAATCATTGGCTCCAATTATTTGGAAGTAGAGAGAAAAAGATAATTTTACATTATGATCTGACTTTCATTCTTCAAGAAAAGTCATTGAATAGAAAGAAACTCATAAAAAATTTCAACTTTTACAATGATCTTCACATATGTCTCGAATATATTTTATAGAAAATATTCATAAAATCATGATAAGGCACATATTATGTATATATATATAATGTATAACAAGCATTATTATACAAAAAGAGACTTAAAATTCCTTTCTTGCTATTATTCTAAAATGACTTATTTCTTAATTAAATTTAAATTCATAATTTTATTAAATTTATATATTCATCTAAGAGCAACTATATTATTTAGTTTGTTAAGAAAAAGAAAATTAATTATTTATTCAAAGCAGTTTTTCATTTTGAAATTAATTATTTTTGAAGGGAGGAAATGTTTTATATTTTGCATTTTCTTATTTTCGAAACAATGAAAAAAATTACTCTTTTCATGTGAATTTATTTTTTTTATATATCTCTAAATCTAATCTTACACAAAACAACACTATTTGAAATTAAGTAAAAATAATTATAATAACGAAAATCATCATGGTCCATATTTTTTGGGATAAGTATTTAAAAATATAGTTCTCTAATAATGTTATAAATTTGCAATTTTTTTTAGAATTTGTCTAAGTAAAAGTCAGTGAAATTATTTCTGCAGTGGCTTGTTTTATGAACTAGAAATAAATATGACTTTATTATGTTGTTAAATATTGCACAATACTTATGATAATATTGGTGAATACTTGATATTGTGTAAGGATAAATATTGCAAATACATATTATGCGTTAGATATTGTATAGTTACTAATTGCCCAATGAAAAATTCTATACTGTGACTTAGATAAGAAAAATGTATTACAAATAAAGATAATTAATTTATTCAATTCATCTCTGTTAAAATATGCAATTAACGAATGACATAATTTTATGAAAATTACTTCACAAAAGCAAATTTTTGAAAAGAAAAATGTATGTTTTTCTAAATGGTTTTATTCATTTTAAAAATAAAAGAACTTAAATAAAAAAATTAAAAATAAAAATTGGCCGATTCACCGAATATTTAGTCGTTAGAAACATTTAAAAGGACTTTAAAATCTATAAAAGTCACACTAACAATCCCCCACATTTTATTTAAAATAAATTATCTTAAGCTAGATGGGAGATTTAGTAATTCTTATTTGTTAAAAAAAATTCCCTTTAATTTTATTCTGTTTTTCAATTTACTAATGAATATTTGCAGAAGAACATTTGAAAGCTAATCGATGTGAAAATAGTGGAATGAATAATATATAGTAAAAGAAATCACATTTAAAATAAAAATAATTATCTCAATGGAACAATTGTTCTTAAAACGCAATGCAAATTAAAAGACATATCTAATTAAATTCACACTTTGGTAATTTCCTTTTTCATTCTAGTTAAAGTTTCATAAATCTTCTAGAAAATAATTATTTTATTCCTTTTTAATCATTTTTGTATAATTTAAACTATAACGAAATTATTATAAAAGGAATAATTAAAGTATCTTATCAGTATTCTTTTGTTATAGATGATTAAGTTAAATGAATTCGAAGCGTAAAATGTGATGAATAAATTTTTATGACTGGTTGATTAATTCATCGTTCAAAGAAAATTCCTTACTGAGTACATTGTCTGAAAAAGTGATTAGCATAATTTATATTAAATAGTTTTTGTAATATTTCAGACATTGACAATCGATGTTCAAGTGAATTTCAGCTATATTGTTAAATACTAAAACATTAATATAAATTATACGTATAATTCAAAATATAACTAAGCAGAGTATCGCTGAAAAACTTTCGAATCCAAATTCACAGGAAATATTTTTCTTGAAATGGAAATTATATTAAAATTCTTAACTAAACATATAAATCTGTGAAATATTCCGATTTGTTTCTTTTTTTCCTTAATTCAAAATTTTCATTACGCTGTAACTTAATAATGATTAATTAATCTGCACGACAAATCAGACCAAATATAAATTTCCCTATCAGCTGATCTTGACTCAAGTTATACTAAAAAATTCAAATCAATCAGAAAAGAAGCTTTGGTAACTTTTTTCTATCTGGTTGAAATTCAATTATCATTAAATTAATTTTAACGTTATATACAAATTAGAAAAGCTTGATGTCATTAAAAAAACAAACATCGCATTCTGAATTTTTGATTAAAATTGTAATACTGTCGTGTGCGAACAAGAGATGGCGCTTTCATCAACTGAATAAGAATTGCTCAGTTTGATTTTCACTTTCAGTGTGAAGTTATGATACTATAAATACGCACAAAATAAAAATAAGGATATAACATTAAGTTATTTAAACAACATTTTTGAATCTAGTTTTGATTTACGTATTCGATAAGAGTGACCACTTTCCATAAAAATATTCATTTATTTAGAGTAATTAATGAAAGCATTCAACCAAACTTACGATAAATATTAGATATTTCATTAAAATAATTAATTTAACTGATACCGTATCAGATTGGAGACACTGAATCAAAAGTATTTTTGATATATGCTTACGTGGTTATATATTACGTAAGTAAAGTATATGCATAAATGAAAGGACAAACCTAATGTCTTTCGATTCAAAAATGAATACACTTGATACAGAGATGAATATTTTTTTAATATAAATGTAATATATTTAAAATATAATCAAGCAGGAAGGGTATAACAAATGGTTAATTAAAAATAAAAAGATATGAGTAATTTTACTATTGGTTAAAAAAAGTGATTAAGTTTGATTATGTAAAAAAAAAAATGCAGGGGAGAATTTGTATTTAGTTATAGATTATTATAAGTATATTTTTTTAGTATCGTGAAACGTTTTTCTTTTTTTAAGTTACATTTTTAAACAAAAATTTAAAAAAATATTACTTGGAAAAAATTTTGACTGAGAATTAAATTTGGTGATTGTGGTTGGAGCATGCTCCGTAAGACCAAATTTGGTGAAAATATAATACACGTATATAATAAAATAATAATTTGTAGCATTATCTTGAAAGAAAAGATCTCCTAATAAATAGAAACCTAACTGAAATTTTATTGCCTGGTTAGTGGATAAACTTATTATGTTCAACATAAATTTTAGCATTTTTGCTGAAAAAAATATCAATCTCTAGGGAAGACATGATCAATGTTTCATTGATGTGTGGTTTCTGTTTTCGTTGTATTTAACCGTTTTTAATTATTGATATGCAATCATTGATAAACTGAGTACGATACATAATATCATGAAACGCGATTATCTTTTTCAAATTATTTATATACTAAACGATGCCAGTAAAATCTGGGAAATAATGACAACTATTCTAGTTAGAACATATTAATCAAAATATTTTTAACTATTTGCTACACAAAATTTACACTATAAGCTATCATAAATTTTTTAATAAGTTGATAATTAATTCATTCATTTCACTTAAATTTTTTTCTTTTAAAAGCTTTTTCTCTTCTTGAAAAGATAAGTTACGTGACGAGATAAAAGCTCAACAAAGGCGCATTTTTCCACAAAAGACAAATATTGTTCACATGGTCTCAGTAAATTTAAAGTAATTGTGCTTATAAAAACATAGTCTATAGTACAGTACAAAGAGGAGAAACAACAATTTTCATTGGTTTTTTTTCTTTTCCCATATTTTTAAATATTCAGTTTAACTCATAACTCTCTTCCAATATACAACGATAAATACACCCTTGCAAGAATTAAAATATTTAAAAAAGATATGAGGTATAATCCATAAGATTGGTAAAATCTATCTAAAAGTGAATTCTTTTTTAATACACCTTAATCGCTAATTTTATTTTAAAAAATTGTTTGCTTTTTTCTTCCATAATGAGCAAAAATAAAGGAATGCCATGTAAAGTTCTTATAGGTATTTGATTTTTTTGCATATAGTTCAAATTTCATTTCAATAGCAATTTCATTCATTTAAAGCAATTTAAAAAATCTATTTGGAGATATTAAAATGTTTCCAGTTAGATTTATTTAAATTCTGTTGAAAGAAATGTAAGCAAATTAAATATTTTAATAAAACGGACTCATAATTTTATAGCCTTAAACAACGAGTAAATAAAGAGCTTATACTGAATCTAATGAAGAAAGAATAACAATCGAAACGTTTCTTATAATGCCATCTGTTGACGATTGTAGAAAATAAAATATAGAGATAAGAACTTTTAATATTTTTGTTGTGAGTAATAAATATTCATTTTGTATTTTCTCATTAGCAATAATAAGCAAAATTTCCTTAAAATTTTTTAAAAGTTTCTTTTAAATGTTTAAATTTTTATCAATTAATTTTGTTTAAATTTTGCTTTGTAATTATAATTTTTAATCAAATTAAATTTTTTGTTGTTTCTTTTGGCTTGAAATTCATTTATTCACATTTTCGTAAATATAATAATCTAAAAATTCTTTTTGAAATCCTTTATAAATCCTAAATAAAATGTACATCAAAAATTTATCCAGTCAAAATATTTTTTTTCTTTGAGCTAAAATTCATAGTGCCAAAATTAGATTTATTTATTTTGAAACACAAAAATAGCTAGGGAAAAACGCATACGGTATTTCTTCCTAAAAGATCTATTGTTATTAAGCAGTCAAATATTATCTGTTATTTTATATAGATTTTTGTACACACAAGAAAGAGTTTATTTTTATTTTCAAAAAAATGGCAATACCAAATGGCAATACAAATGAATTTGGTATTATGGCAATACCAAATGTGTATAAATACGGAAATAAAAATTCTAAATCCAGATTTTTGAAATTAATAACATGAGTTACATTATTTTCGTCTTTATTTAATAGATTTTTTTATTGGATTCTGGTTTGTTTTATAAGTGTCTTTAGGTCTGTTTCAAAACAATTGCCTCTCTTTACAATGAGGAAGTCAGGTTCTTTAATTGATATCAGAGTCTTAAGCTTTATATTTTTGGGAATAACATTATATTTTTTATTTTTAAAGTTATTTTCCTGATAAGAGACCATTTGAGTTTATTTTCAACTTTTCAACCATAAAGTGCTTGTTTCTTTCGTTTCAGTTGAGATAATGATTACGCCTTTTTATTACAAGTATCATTTGTTTAAAATATTCATGACGTCAGATAATGTTGCATCTACGTCACATTGTATTGAGAGGGCGTAGTAAATCCGACTTGTCATCGAATTTGCTGCCTGCCCTCAAGTCACATTCTTTGATCTGCAGCAAACAAAGCGAAGTTCAAGATAAAATGTCTGAGACAGTTAAAATTACCGAGATAGATAATAAATACAAAAATTTGTTACGCCTACAGAAACATAGAAATTGTCATTCATTTACAGTTTTAAAAACTGTCCCATGCTAAGTTGATTAAAATTAATGAGTTTGTAGTAAAAAATTGAACATTAAACGAGTTTTCTTAAGAGATATCTCTGAAATATATTATTCATCTACACAATCATCTCGATACATTTTACATAGTTATCTCTCAGCTAAGGAAATAAAATTCTGATTATGTATTAGAGTTTAATTACTGAGTGCCAAAATGGTATTTTATTTCGAAAGCAATGTTATTTCCCCACCTGCTATGATTTATATGGGGTTAGATAAGTTTGAGAATGGAACTTTGTTGAAATATGGATTTCCTGAAGATGTTTGGTTTCATAAGTTGACAATCTTTCGTCTGCTAAGATTGAGAAAAAAAATAAAAAGAAAAAAAAAAGGACAGACCATAGATGATATTCCAACTCCTTTGTCAGAAGATTGTGCTCAACTTACTAATGTTAACAGTATTGTTGGTAAAAAAAGAACAATGTTGATGTTGTTTACACAGCATGGAGATATGGATATTGGACATTCCACAACGATAGAGAGGTAAGAACAATAAAAGTTGAAAAAAGTAATGCCACAGTTAATCGATTAAATAAAACCAAAGATGAAAGACTTCCCTGCTTATAAATGAAAGAGCAGAAAAGAAACAGCCTTTAAAAATTCATAAAGATATGGAGAAACAAGAAGCTGCTAAAAGAGAAAAGGAAGCCCTTATAAGGAGCTATAGTTCTCTTATGACTGGGAAAATGCAATCAAACCAGGATGATGGAGAAAATTCTGATGACTTCATGTCATGTTTCTTGTGACATTGTTGAATGAAATAATCTGTTACTTAATTTATTGAATTTTAATCATTATTTTATAAGGCCTATGAAAATTATACTCAGTAAAAAATTGCCATTCCTTGAATCATGAAATCAAGAAAACTTATAATACTCTATTTGTAAAAAAATCCCTTCCTTGAAGCATGAAATCGGGAAAACTTATAATACTCTGTTAAATTAAATAATCTATTACTTAATTTATTGAATTTTAATTATTATTATATGGCCTATCAAAATAATACTCAGTAAAAACGCTTCCATTCCTTGAATCATGAAATCAAGAAAACATATAATACTCTATTTGAAAAATCCCTTCCTTGAAGCATGAAATCAGGAAAACTTATAATACTCTGTTAATTTATTGAATTTTAATCATTATTATAAGGCCCATCAAAATAATACTCAGTAAAAAATTGCCATTCCTTGAATCATGAAATAAAATATCTGAGTGTCGTTGACGATGAGAAAATATCCATTCTTAATTTTAAACAATAATAAAGAAGCCTTTTTAATAATAATTTTTTTCCGTTTGTATAAAAATTTTCAAAATAATGAAAATTATTTCTTGTTCGAAATAATTATTTTTGAAGATTTCACATGTTTAATATCACTTCCAAAATTGAACATGTTGAAAATAAAACAGAAGAAAAAGCAAAATGAAAAAAAGACAAGACAAAACATTCTCTTTATAATTAGTTTGTCGGTAAGGACAATTTTAATTTTTAATTTCGTTTATTATTTAAATTGCAAAATTATTTAAAAATCGTTTTGTTTTACTTTTGTATTTTGCTTATGTTAGGATCATGAAGTATATTTTAGATATGTCCACTTAGAAAGAGGAATAAAAATAAGTACTAATACACCAATATTATTGGTTCTATAAATAGAAAAAATACAAATTATGAAAAAGCATAAATCAAACTTAAATAACTTAACTAGTATGAGATTTTACATCCGGGTTCCAAGCGCCACTGTATAATTTCATTCATATGCATAGTTGGACAAGGCTATTTTTATCCTAATTTTTGCAAGTATTCTTAGTTTAAAGAGCACCTCCAAAATTAAAAAGATTTTAATAGTAAATAAAGTTCAGTATTTCATCCGTTTAGTGGGTCGATGAAAATTAGTACCAAGCATGCTTGGAAAGTAAACACTGGGTTTTCGTGTTAGGTTGACCACCTAACCAGGCATATGTCGCAGGCCCCAGAGAGACTCAGTCATAAAAATAAATATGGGCATTGTAGGTCTTGGCCCCCATAGGCTATCGTATCATTGATTTTAGAGTTTAGTAAATAAAGTCTTCAATTATTTGTATTTTATCACGCTCATAAAAAGAACGTTTTTTAAAAGTCAGCATCATTAAGCTATCTAAATAGCATATCTCAAAATAGAAATAAAAACATGGATAAGTTCTTATGTAATGACCGAAAATTTTATGCAAAATATTGAACTTAAACCCTAGTTTGAATAAATGACTGAAATATAATTATTATAAAATAATAGAAATTACATTTCAGAGAGGATTTCAGAGAAAAACTACTTTACACATAAAGTGGCTAAAAAGAACACAATAGATAACAGAATCACAAGTTAGAGAAATTGACATATAAGAAGAAAGGAAAAGCAAAATCTCTGTGTGTACGCTATATCAAAAGCAATAAATATAAAGCATGTCATTACATATGAAAAATAATGGAATGACAGAAACAAGGAAATAAGATTGGGGGTCCTCAAATTTTATTTTTTGTTGCTTGTCGGCTCCTAACACCTATAAAATTTCCGTTGTTGATTTTGTTTGGTCGATTTGGTTTGCTTGCACAACTAAGGTCGCTTTTTATTCATGAGATTTAATTCACCCAAAATCAAGAGCTTGAATAGATTCCCTAATTTCATCCATAAAGAGTTTGAGAATTTTCATCAAGATTCGAACTCTACAGAAAATTTGAAATCGAATCTATGAACAGGTGAAGTGAAAGCCAGGAAATAATTATTTAGTAACCAGCTCAAAGCACCTGTTATTAACTATTTTTCAAAGCTTTGAAACAACAGTGAAAACTCTAACCACTAAATCTTTTCATTAGTGGCACAATATAAGAAGTGAATGTCTACTAACTCAACGGGCCAGTGTGTTTTTTGAAGTATTAGCACTTTTAGTTCTTTTCTTGGATTCCACTTTCACTTACTATGGATATATGCAGCTTTGGGAATACACAGATCCCTTTCGAATTTGCCTTTGAGAGCAAAAAGGAATAAAAAATGACAAACTATGCAGAGATGCTCAAAACTATGTCTTGATGAAAATAATGCATGCAAACCATATACAAAGAACTTTAGTAAGAAGTTCACATACGCAGTATTAAATACTGAGGCACGTTCCACTGATGTTTTCTCATGTGTTTCTGATACACAATGATTTCTGTACAAGTTTTTATTTATATAAACGATTCATATCAAAAATCGGATAATGGCTTAAAATGTCATAATTCAGTACATTTAGTAAATAGGATCAAAATGCCTTATTTTCATATCCTATTGAGAGCTTTAATAAATTATTTGACATAAATTCCGTCTTAATTTAATTAATGTGATCACATATTAATTACAATCGAATTGTTGTGTTGTATACGGATGCTTATCAAAATAATGGAAACACCAGTGAATCAAATTTTTAATGTGCTCCATAAACATTAAAATAGTATGATTAGTATTTTTATGAATACAAATGTATATATTCCAGTAGTATGTTGCTTTATGGAAATTCTGTTCTGTTTCTTTGATTTCTTTTAAAAGTTTAAAATGTTGAACTTCTCAGATTTTCAGAGAAATTCGCTTAGCTGGAGCGAGTGTGACCGTAACAACCCAAATTTTGTGCATTTCTAAAGATATGGTGTCAAAATTCATGACAGCGTATACACACCGAGACAAGATAAGCACGGTAAAGCAAAATAGGGAGCTGAGAGAGAATCTCAGTAAAAGCTACCGACGCGGGTACTAAAGTGAATTGTAGTATCTAAAAAAGCGAGCAACTGCGGCAAATATGACCTCAGAATTCGATCAGCATCTGAATTCTCCGGTTAAACTTTACGATTATATAAACAGAACTTTTACTGCAGAACCGCAGTTCCCAGGCCGTTTGTCACAAATGTTAATGTCAAACGTCCTTTACGATAAATGACCCACTCACAAAATCTATTTGATTGTTAAATGGAAACAAGTAATATGATTTGCTGAATCTTCTGTAACACTTTTTTCTACAACATTACTGGTGTATGTTTGTAGGACATTTGCACTAGTGTATAATCGTGATTGTCTTCTTCCAGCTGTCAAGCATGGGGATTGGTATGTCATCGCATGGGCAACCGTGTCCTGCTTGATTAATCGTAACCCGGAAACGTAGAATCACTGGAGAGAAATATGGAAAAATGTTATCTGAGCAGATCCATCCAATGTCCCAAACTTCATCTTCTGTAAGAGAGGAAACAATGCACCTATCAATGCGGCGGGTCTTGTCCAATCATATTTTGATAAACACGAGGATGTAGTTAAACATCTACTGTTACTCGCACATTCATCCAACCTCCGCCTATTTGAACTGTTACGGTCTATTTCAAAGGGTTCAGTACGGAATCCATTTCCATTACTGGCATTGTTCTCTAAGAACTCTCTTTGACAATATTACCATTAAGAATGATACAATAGTCCTCTAAACAATATTCAGCACTTGAAGGAATCGAATCCAAGCAGTATTACGTGCCAAAGGCGGCGCTACAACATACTAATTAAGGACTTTTTATAAATGTATGATGTTTCAATTATTTTGATAACCACCTATATTCACAATATTTATATTACAGAATTTCCGAGCTGAATATTGAACAGTTAGCCTCTAACTTTCAGTCAAAGGAGTTTGTAGATTCAATGCAACAACTCACTTTCCAATCAAAACAGCCACTTTTTTGTCTTAAATTCCTGAAGATTCTGACTGGAAACATGAAAGAAATATTTAGTATTCACAAACTCTTTCACACTCTCCCCACAGAGTAATTTTAATGAGAACAAAATTATAAAAACTGAAATTGATTACAGAATTTGTTCTGCTATTCTATAAATAAGCAAAGCGAAAAGAAAAACCCAACAAGTCATTATTTTTAAACCTAATAAAATATTATTATGAATGGAACACCGACCCACCCAAAGGTATGTGGTAAGTGAACGTCGTTGCGTAATTCAGTCAAGAGATGCACCACAAGGCTGAAGCCAAGGTTCAGGTGGTCGCAAAGGTCAAATGACCGAAAGAACTCCCAGCAAGTGGGTGTTCTTGTTCAAGTTGGGTTACCCCACGTAACCCAAACCACTATAAAAAAAAAAGGCTCAAAGTGATGGGTGAGAGAGACGTTCATTGGAACTCGCTCTGACAGGAAGATGGGGGCCCAATTTGGCCTATATAATAATTAAATACAAACAAGGTTACAAAACAGTATGATACAAGGTAAAATACAAACAAGGTTACAATACAGTATAATACCAGATTAAATACAGCTAAGAAATTTTACATATGTACAGAGAACAGAAGAGGTGGAGTCAGCCAGTGAATTGGAAATGCATCTCTTACAGTAGAATCTCCTGGATTCCCTTCCGGAAGCCTTTGTTGGAAAGGAGTTGTAGGGCTCTATCAGCTCTGGCAAAACTTGGGAAATGGCGTGTCCTGACATCAGCGTAGTGCTCACAGTTGAATATGAGGTGATTGACGTCTTGAGTCTCTCCATCATGAGGGCAGATGTCATCTTGTCCATGGAATCGTCTTCTATATGTTCCAAAGGAACCATGATCGGTGAGAGAAACTGGTTGAAGTAGAAGTCTGCAGAGATTCTCTCTTTTACTTGATACTTTAGGAAAGAATGAGTAGAGTCTCCTGGTCTTGGAGGAGCACTCCCAGAGATTTTGCCATCTGTGCAGTTCGTCTACATTGGTAAGGGTGATAAGCTGTTGCCTGCTGAGTCGGACTGTGATTCCAATATTCTCATTTGTGCTTGCGTCTTTTGGCGGCTTTATCCGCTTCGGCATATAGAACTTAAGAGAATGAAACAAATACAACAAAACACATATATTTATTAGGAAATACTTATTATTTTAGAATATTATCTCTTTCTCTTATATTTACATGAAAAAGTCGTATGTGCATTTTATATATACATGTAAAAAAGTCATGTAATTAAAAGAAGAAATTTTCTTTTTATCCCTATGAACAGCTCCTTTGCAAACATTGAACTTAAATATTGGTCTGGTGCACCATTTTGTTATTTTATATCATTATATTAATATCCATTAAAATCTACAAATTCTATCATCGTTCCTTCCAGGAGTTTTGCATATCTCAAAGTGATCATTTCTGCTCACTTGCAGTCGCTATTCACTCATTATAACAATTAAATATTGAATGCGGTTGAATGGTGAGAATTCATTTTATTTTTCAGAAAAATCGTCCATGGTATGTAGGTGCATATGACCCATCAACACGTTAGTCTTTGTCGGAGACAGGACTTTACATTCACAAAGGTACCTCGTTCATCCAAAAGGAACCTTCACTTGCGGCTAAATAGGAAGAAGCTGCAAAGTGTGGTCATTTTGGCTTTCATAAATATGTTCATCGATAATAAGAGTATTTCATAGCAGAAAAGAACCTTTGTGTAATTTCAATATCTTTTTACTCTTAAACTAAAATACGAATGGAATTTCAATTTAATCTCTTTTAATTAAAATAAACTTCATTCTAATTTTAGAAATTCTATTTTATAATATTTTATTTTTATAGTTATTTAATGTTCTCGCAAATTTTTAAAATCACTAAAAAACTAATTAGGACCAAAAATTTTTAATTTAAGTAAAAAAAAATAGTCTGATGGCTTGTGGCAGCGTTTCACGCTCCCATGGCACAGATCCTCGTGTTAGGCGAGGTCGACTCAGCCTTTCATCCATTCAGTGGGTCGATTTACTGAGTACCAAGCATGCTTAATAATTAAACACTGGGGATTTCGCGTTCAGCTGATCACCTAACCGGGACATATCCTTTGCACTCTAGGGTCCCTCGGTCTCAAGAACAGAGATGGGGCACTGTAGGCCTTAGCCCACATGGGTCTGTCGTGCCACAGAAAGAGAGAGAGGAAAAAATACTTTGTTTCTTTAACTTTTTAAGTTATTTCATCTTTAAAATATTTTTATTGAAACATTACCCACTCTGTAACAATTTTCCGTATGTGAAAGTTATTATAGGTAATTATAATTGTTAACTAATTATAATGTTTCGTATTCCCATAAAACGCATCTTAGTTCAAAACCCAGAAGAAAACAGGCCTCTTGAGGAGTAATTTGAGTTTTCTCATCCTGTCCCATTTTTTTCTCAAGTATTTATGACAATTGTGTGTGTACTCCAAACAATCATCAACAACCAGTTATGTAAACCTACAAAGTGAACTTTCCGTATTTGGGCGAATATGGGCTTCACCTAAATTTTTTAATTGAAAATATTAATAATAAAAATCTCGAAAATAGATCATAATATCTGAATTTACGAGAAATCTCACTTGATTCTGGACTATATTTCATTAGCGAGCAACGAGGAACACTTCTTCACTCAAAATTAAATATTTTATTGGATTGTTTACTCAGGCTTACTGGGCATCGAGTCTAGCAAAAACTGAAGTTGGGACTTTGCAATTACATGATGAACAAAGCAACTTCTAAACCAAGAAGTCATTTGCAGCACGTGTCAGTGAGAAGTTGAGTTTTATTTTGCGTACAATATCAAGAAGGCTTGTCATGAAAATAAAACTGGAATGTACAAACATTTTGATGGTTCTGAAGATGTCCTCTGTGATAATCCATCAGAGCAATGCTGTAGCAACATCGAGGGTAAATGATCAGATGTTGTTAAATTTGAAATGCTTCGAAGAAATTATTCTGGATTATTTGCAAGCAAGGTAAACTTTTACTGCTATTTTCAATACATTTGCAAAAGTAGCTACAATATCTTATAATGGTGTTCATTTCACGCCACGAACTATCTGTGCATGTTTAAAATCGATGACTTAAGATCTTTTTAAAACCTAGATTATAAGTCATACTATGATTATTTTTAACCCAAAATTTAAGGAGAAGGAGGAAATGTGGTCTATATATATTAAAACAAATAAAATATTGAATTTTCTTATGTCTTAGAAGTATAATGTGACCATTATAAGTGTAAGGTTAAGGTAAAAGTTAAAATTAAATCCTAGCCGCTATTAAAAGGGGAAGGTGAATGCTTCGCTTCTGTTTTCTACATATGTATTGATGTGATTTTTCATGAGTTTCCTGGGTTCCTCCTCCCTTGGGACCCGTGAATACTGCCCACTCTTTAAGAAAAGACATCCCAAAAGGCAATTTACGGTGTGGACATTAAAGAGGCCTTAACCCGTTAGGCAGTCCATTATATGATGTCAGAGGTTTCATGAAGTAGGACTTAAAGAATTTAACGCGAAGGTGGACTTTTCACAGTTAATGATCCCTATTCCCAAATAGGAAGAAAGGAATCCCGGAAAACTCCCAAGCGACCACCCCGAAGGAACTAAAAGCCAGAAATGTAATATTCATTTCCAACTGTTCACCAGGGACTAGGATCGAAACTAGGACCTTTCGCTCTGAAAAACGCTGTCCTACCGAGAGGCCATGGTGAGCAATAAATTATAAGCCTGCCACCAGTAAGATTCGAATTTCCGATCCTTGGTTTCCAAGAACAGTGCTCTAACCACTGAGCTATGATAATGGCGGTGTTTGAAACAAATCGGGCTTATAAATCTCATACGTTAAGTGAGCGATTGATTCAAATGTCACAACTTTAAAAGGAGTGTTATGGAGAGAAAAGACTGTCATCCTAGATATGAAATTATTCTTTTGACAGCGGTTTAAAAACTAAGAAATGATTAACTGTTTTTGTGGCTTCAGTCGCTAAAAGTAAGTCTTGAAGAACATTGCCATGAGTTATCGAAAGTTGTATAAATTAATACAATAATACTTCACAGACATAAATATAAATGGGACAATAAGATTGATGCGAATTAAAAGAAAAAAAGTTCAATTCTATTAATAAGCTTTATAATGTAAACTATATATAATCAAAATATATTCAATAATTTTTTATAAAAGTATCCTTCCCATTAATATAATTTTATTTAATTTATTATCATCATTATTATTATAGACAGAAAATGATGTGTTTTTAGTTTATTCTATTCCCTTTGTGCAAAATATATTTGCGTGTATATTTTTCTTTCAAAAATAAAAAAACCAAACAGGATTTTGATTGAAGGAGATAAAGATGCACAAAAATATTACAAATTAATTTCTATATACTTTATAAAATATTCGAGGTAGCTCATATATTCTTTGTTCAAAAAATTAGGATAGCAAATAGTTTTAAAGAAATAGAGCTACTATTTATACATTAAAGTCACACACACACACAAGTTAAGCATTGATAAAATAAATCCACCTATAAATATAAAAAGAAAATTTCATTTGGAAATAGTATTTATAATCTTAAAAATCAAAGAATTCTTTCAACTTTCATTCTGAGAAAAAGTGATTCGAAAATGTTTCAATAATTTGATTTCGAATTCATAGTTTGTCAAAAAATTTCAATAAATTCAAAGATTACGTCAAATGCTGTTGGAACGGAAAAGAGTATTGTTTAGGTGTTGTGTGCTAAGAAATTTTCGATAGGTGCTAAGGAATTTTCGGGGTTTTCTCCTTTGCGACACGTGAGCGGTTCTCTGTTTTACAGCATGCACGTCTATCGGAGGAAGTGCTTGATGATTAATCGGCGGGCTTGCGTTGCAAATGAATGTGGGTTAAATAAGCACAACCATTATCTATGAGATTCCGCATCTTATAAGGTCTTACAGCAACCTCAGGTCATCATTATCGAAAGGTAGTGAGTTCGAATCCCGGATTAACCGAAGAACCGTCGTGTTCGCTAATAGTGGCTGGGGCATGTTAAAAGTGGGCAGGGTCGCAATGTCCTCCAAGTGAAATGATACCTCAGGAAGTGCCAAGCCAAGGATTGGGGTTCTTCTACTTGGTCCCTGCTTCAAAATCACGAAGACTCCCCCAGCTTCTTCCGTCTAACTGATAGAGCCCAACTCAGGGAAACATGTTGGTGCAATAACAACCTCAAGTAGGATATACATTGTGAACGCAGCACTGATTTTATAACTGGTAAAGCAGGTTAGCTTTCTGATCGAAACACATGTGGTTGTGCTTACCTGGCTTACGCTCATTAGTTATAAAATACTTGATATTTCCCCTGAGGCATGGCCTAGACGCCGCGTCGTAAACAGCCCAGTGATCTACGGCTTTTGTGAGCACCAGTATAATTCCTTGTACCTAGCCTGGAGTACCTAGTTTAAAGTTCCTGCCAGTTAGATGGAAACTGAGGGGTGTTAGATCTTTTGCTTCCGTATAAGATAGAGTAATATTCACATGAAAGACATGTTGGCCTTTATTATATACGAAGAAAGACATGTTGGCTTTTATTACAAGAATTACTTTATGAATAGATATTATGCTGTATTTCTGTGTTTCAAGGGAGAAAACCTGAAAAACCCTCATGGATTGCCCAGACAAACGTGCATACAAAAGGATGCACAGCATTCCTCTTCCGTTAATTAACAGTAGCTGGGATCAAACCCAGGACCTTTCATTCTGAATACCACTCTCTTAGAGCGAGACCACAGAGAGCCCAAATGGTATGGCTTTTAAGTTTTCAAAAAAAGTAGATATCTAAGATATCGGATCCTTAATCATACTCTTTTTCAAAAATGTGAGGCAGTGATTGCTGGTGATACTGAAAATTGTATGACATCCTTTCACCACTTGCTGAATATGCATCTCTGGCAAGTAAATAGAAGATATGTATGTGTGTGTGGGCGAGAGAGAGGATTACATTTGTAAATGATGTATCTTTGTGATTCTTATAGCAATGAGTTCGATGTTGGCCCATTTGAAGATCATTTTAGGGAAAAGGCTTATATATACGAAGAGAAGACTCCCAAATGAGATATCGATGCCGTCACATGACCAAGACTGAAAATAAGCGAGTCATAATCCAAATCTCTCTTAGTTGTGCTTCTTAAATTGGAAGTAAACATACAAATAAAAATGAGGAATAATTATTCACAAACATAATTATTTTGTTAAGAATATTGTTTTGTCTTCTAAATTAACTTAACATCCGAATACACTCAATTAAAAAAAATAAATGATTCAAATGTATGAAGTAGGCACATTTTAAAAATGATTAAATTATCTCTAGGAAAAAAATGTTTATTTACATCCTTTAGGTTTAACGTAAAAGTGGGAGCTTTCACACAACTCCCCCCTTCCCCTCATCTCATACTATTTTGCCTCTTCCATATTTTATTAGCATGCATTTTTTTATTAATTCTTCCCAGCGTTTCCGTTATAAAACCCGCGGATTAAGATCCTACATCGCAGCTGAGACCGTTTGGACAACTTCCCACCGTGATACTGGTTTCATCATTTCCTGACATCGACAACGCTTGCGATATTTATTTCCCCGGGAGCTAGGTGTATGTGTGTGTTGAGAAGGAAAGGGGGGATGGAGGTTCGGAAGGTGGAAAGGGGGGAATTCCGGAATCACAACTTAAGCGACGAGTTACCCCCACCCTTTTCCCGGAGAGCGAGGAGACCCAGATGGCGAGAGTCGCACCTTGTTTTAGTTCTGCCACAATAAAGTGGTGTCGCCAGCTGCACACACCATTTCGCGGGTGATGCCACCGACTTTATAGTAAAACTTAGATTGAGTTTACATTTCGGGCGGTTGTGCGGTGCAGTTTGAGCACATAGCAGAGAGGCATACATAATAATCGGAAATTTTTATTATTTATTAAAGCGTTCTCTTAAAATTAAATGCAAGTATTAATTTAACCCAAGTGCAAAGCATTGGATAAAGATAAAACATGTGTTTTTAATCTGTTAGAGTCCTTAATCAAATTTAACTTTTTAATCTGTTAGATTCTTAATCATGTTCTAAAATTTTGGTTCAATTAATCATTACGTGTTTTTTGTCATATTGGCGGTTCAAATTCAACAGCAAGGAAAACTTGATATTCATTAGAGCTCCACCAAATTAGAGAAAATTTACTAAAAATATTATAGACACAAATATCCAAAAGTTAAATTTACAGATATTCAGAAAAAGGACTAGTTTTTGAATGTGTTTATATAAAGTAAAAGATATCACTTGATATAAACACAGCATACTTTTTAAGTGGTTTATTTATTATTTTCTTCAATGTATGCTAAATCGTTAAAACAATGATTTTCTGCTTTTTAAAAACTTAAGAAGAAATAGAAAAATAACTTAGTATAGAGCTAAATTGGTGTATTTTGAAATTGTTAGCATTCTATGGTATGATTTGAAATTCAGAACAAAGATTATGAGTGAAGGTTTTTTTATTCAGATTTCTATGGATAAAAACACATGTTAAACATTTTAATATTTTACATATTTCAATATTTTATATGATGCACCATTTCCATTGCATAACAAATAAGAGCAGAGTTAAAAAAATAATGTAATTTATATAAACCATGTAGCCAATATGCAAACACTGCTTAAACATTTTGAAAAATAAACAAGAAGAAAAAGGGAAAAATCTTCTGCTTGCCATGCATGCGCGTAAAGTACTGATTAAGCCAATAGCAAGATGTAATGCGGTAAAGAAAAAGATGCAAAACACATTGCATGGACATGTTAACTCCCTACACTAATAAAAAGAAAATGAAAAGATGTTTTAATGTAACACTTTGGTGACATATAAATGACACTGTACGTACATTTGGGAATGATGTGAATTATTTAATATGACGTACTATCCTTCGAATAGTGAAGCCTAGTACTCTGACATTGGTAGTTTTTTAAGTATTCGATGAGGTGATAGATAAGATTTAGGGAAATGCAGTTTATTTCTGAAAAAATACAACTTATACAAATCGCAAACAATGAAAGTGAACAATTTGTTTTCTATATGAATCCTAAACATATCAATCAGATTTAGGTCTGTTTATCATATTAGTCCTTCCCTACACAGTATTTTTCAACTTTAAAGATATTCTACATAAGACAAGCTATGTAAGAAATCTCCCAATAACTGCAGTCTAAGGTATGACAAAAGTATCTAGTGTAAGCATCTAGTCTTCATATCTTAGAAAACGTCAGACTATCAATTCGAATGACATGAAAATCCTTACATCTATCTATACTCATTCTAGTTCACATCATCAATATAGTTCGCTGATAATTTTATATTTTCCGGACGAGAGCCAGCTCTATAAGCAGAATATCTAATGTCTCAATTCAAACTGGATCACTTTTTTCATATCGCACGCCTTTCGCTTTTGATATTCCTCAACCCAACTTCTTCAATTTTCATGGTGCTTTAAGATGAATGAAATATTTTATGATCATTAGTTATTACAATACTAGTCACAGTACGCAGTACACTGACAAAGCACATTGTGTACTAATACCGACCGTTTTTTGTCAAAAGAAATTGTCTTTACAAATGAATGCCTGTTCTGTCCAAATAAATTTATAACATCTGTCATCTTCTGATACAATAGCATACAGATGACGTTGTCCTATTTAACATTTAAAGTTTATTATTTCTTGGAATCGATTGTACTTTGAATCACAGATTGGGCAAACTAAGTGGTCGAGGGCATTTAATAACTACCTCATAAATTGCCGTATCGGGAGAACTTTATTGATAGCGCTCACTATTCACTTGTCGCAAGGAAAAAAATTCCAGAAAAACCCTTTCAGCCAATCACTCCGACCAACATGAGATAAGCACCGCATACGTGTATCATTTTCCAACAGGGATTAGGTTTAAATTCGAAATTTTTCGTTCTGCTTTCCTACCAAATAAGCCATGGTGAACCAGTAATTGATTGTACTTTGATATTTTTTATTTGTTCCCTTTATATAAATGCAAGATTTTCAATTTAATTTATATCAACACATTTAAATCATAGTTAATGATTTATGGTGTAGGAAAATATGGTGTTGAAGTTAGTTAAACACCATATTTTCCAATGATATTGTGTCTGTAGCGACTATAATCTGCATTCCCAACATGAAGTATGGCATGAATCTGGAACGTAAACCTGGTCTCACGAGAAATCATTACTCATCTCCAGTGTGCATGCGTCAAGGATGAAAGTGTTTCACGCTGACTTCAATAGTCATTCTTCCGATGGATAGTGAAAAAGATACACCAATAAAAAGCTTTCTTAAATATATTTAATGTACATAAGTTTATAAGTTGAATTTGATTATTTGCGCAAAAAATGTACATGGAACAGGATCAAAGTAAGATTTTTCTTGACATCCGAATAGCCGAAATCTTTGCTGGAAGCTGTTTGAGTGAGTGGTTTTTTTAAGCTGCAACTCTACTGGACGATATCAACAGAAGCAGTATTATTCAGATTAGAAGATAGTCCTTTGGGACAAGCTCGGGAACAGTTAAATAATATTTTTTTGTGTATACAATACAATAATGGCATTTAGTTTTTTGTCTGCATATTATTTGCCATCAAAGTAATATCGAGGGGAATTTCAAGAAAACTGGTTGAAATTACTTTACTTACAAACCGTGTTTTATGAAAAAAGAAACATTGATACTTACTCAATAGAGGGAAAGATAGTGATAATCACATAACAATTCCAATAGGATTCATAAAATCATAGGATAAAATGGAAGTCATCGAATTTGTGTGAAGTGAATATCTAGATGTATCCATGAGATAAAGATATTTTTAATAATGACTGTTAAATTATCATTTTTTCTTTGCAATATACCTCTTATGTACATTTGTAATAATGGCAAGTTCCATCAGTGACACAGCGTCATCAGACAACTTTATGTTAATGAGTTGCAGCAACTAATTGTACTACCTTACATTTAGAGTATAGAAAATAGTTTGTTTTTTTTTTGCAAAGAGCAACGAGAGGCCAGTACGACAGTCATTAGCTTACAAATGCCTTAAATGTTTGCCAATCCTTCATCAATAAGAATATACTTTACTTGATTGGCTGTCACATGTATACTCTGTTCTTATCTTAGAAGATAAACTACGAAAGATGGTTCGGAGCATAAGATTTAGATTTACTCAAAACAATATCTACAAGTTAATAAAGCAAATATCTCTGAATTTGCTGTTTGCGATGACTTTGGAAGACATCCTACGTTTCAATAGTCATCTAGCATATTTCATTGACTTAATAAATTGATTTCTTGTAGCTAAATTGCTCCTAATTAACCAAAATATCAATCCAACTATTTACAGACTTCAATTCATTATTATATATTACGTAAATAAAATAGTTTATTTACATTCTTTGTCCATTTATTAGTTTTTATAATGTTCAAGCGACTTTTTTATTGATATCGTGTCATACTTTTTACAGTGATTTAGTTTTGATCAATTTTATCGCATTATAATCAAATGTTACTATTCGCCCTAATGTAGCATTTTATAATCAAATATTTATATGTTAAAGATACATTGTTCAACCAGATTGTTAAATATTAGAAGATTAACTTAATTTTATATTATGTGATTGTAACAATCTAATGTATAGTTATTATTATTTCAGGCAAAATTCATTTATAATCAATATAAAATTTATGATAACTGAATAACTATTAGCTTATCAGCGGTACGATTGTAAGTAATAATATAATCAAAGAGCTAATAGAATTTATTCAACCAGAAGATTTTAGCCATTTTCAAAATGTTTATACCAAATAATTTTTATCATTTTTATGAGGGATCAGTTTATATACATATAGTTCTTATGGATACGAATGCCAACTAAACTCGTTCTTTAAATAAACAGTCAAGTTATGTAAATTTTCCCTTCCAAATCACAATCGTTAGCAGAAAAAATAAAATGCAAAGCGTTCCGAAATTTAAAGTGGCGTTCAATATTCATCTCTGTATTTTTACTAACGTACTCAAATAAAATTGCCATTAGAATAAACATACCTATGAAGAAAATAAGAATTCGCCTGATTTTCCGAATGGATCTGAAGTAAAACCTCTGCTGCATTTAAAAAAAACTAAACAAAATAAGTCTAAATTTTTTAGCGATTTAGCAACGAAATAACGAATCATTCATTGTGTCTGATTGCGATTCAATTTAAAAATAAGTTAGTTTATACAATCAAATATTTATTGGAAAAATACTCGTTTCTAAAGAAGTACAAATTGTATATCCTAGTGCCAATACTGTTATATTATTTTTATAGAATTTACTGAAGTTAAAAGTCAAATAAATTGTAATACCATTTTTATATGGAAAAATAACTTCCAATTTGTTATAAGTGTGCATCTGAGTGAGTGTGCATGAACTGAGAAGAGAAAATTTATATCGAAAAAAAATTATTTATCATAATGATAAAATTTCTTATTACAATCAAAATTTTATCATTATGATAAATAATTTTTTTTGATATAAATTTGTTATTTATAACAAAAGGCTTGGTAAAAAATAGCTGTTTCTATTTTTTTACTATTATATCTTGTAATACTAAGTACTAGCCGAAAATGAATTTAATAGCACTTAATGGCACACACACACGTAAAACAAAAAACGAAGTTATCGTTAAGTTTGTTTATTAATTAACTAAAGTAAACGTTTACTAATAGAGAAAAAAATTGAATAGATTTTTCTATATTCTTCTATTTCCTGAATTCTAGTAAATAGAATTCTAATAAATAAAATTTATAATAAAAAACCATAAAAAATCATCAAGAACTAATGTAAAATAAAAAAGCAGAAACTTATAACCGGTGGTTATAAAATAGATGATTCGCTTAGTTGAAAAATTATTTAAAATCTCTGGGGTTTAGTGGTTTGCTGCTTAGAAATTTTAGAGAAAATCTGACGGACTGAATACCTCCCAAAGAAAAAAGAAAATTTTACCTTATATATTTTGAAATATATAACTGATTTATCCTTTTTTGGTGACAAAGTGCTGAGGTTACTGTGACGGTATGCTTATAAATGCTTCTGGGAAAACACTTGCTATATAGTAACCCTAGAAACTTAAAATATCTCAAAAAATTATTAAAATGAATATATTTTATGAATGTGTTTATATGTGTCGATATTCATCGAGAATTACAGACATTTTCTCATCGATCACCAGTCGAACACTCAGCCACCACGTCACATCAGTCGGATAAAAAATATTTTGGCTCTCATTAATAGAGTTCACAAAAATTTCTTATTTCGTCAATGGGTTCAAAAACTACCTCATCTTGTCAGTCAAATGTTAAACCAACAGGCACCCCACTAGATAAGGCAAAAGCTATAGAATTTTTTCACCGAAAGTTCATTGATTTTGTTGGTGAAAAAGTAGTTTATTTAATAAAGATATATACCTTTTATACAAAGAAGAAATATTATATTTTCCTACTCGCATCTTTTATAAGTGGTACTGTTTTTTTTTAAATTAATTTGTGCAAAATTTGAATATCATGTGAGTATATAACCATGTTGTTAACCAACAATGCTTTCAAATATTTATATAAATAAATTTTGTATATATGTAAAAATGTGGATTGTTAAAAAGTAATTTTTAATCACAAAATTAAAGCCAGTTTCTACATTCATTTTCAGTTCTAATCTAGGATGAAAAATGTTAAATACTCAATGGAATGTTAAAGAAATAATAAGTTGCTTATACATATATACGAGGTGTGGCTATTATAATAACGAGACTGACGCTGCGGCGGCAAAAGTGCGCATGCGTAGTCCGCCATTGACTGTCAGCTGTTTAGTGTGAAGCTTTCTCTTCAAAATGTCCTAAGCCTCATTTGCGTAAGTAACACGGTTTAGTCATAACCTTCATTTCCGTTAACATTGTTATTTTATTTTGGCGAAAAAATGGTTAGTGTAATAATAGAGCAACGAATTGTTGTTAAATTTCACTTCAAACTTGGAAAAACCGGTACTGGAACTTATAATTTACTGAAAGAAGTGTACGGCAGTGAATGTTTATCCCGTGCACGAGTTTTTGAATGTTTCAAACGTTTTAAAGATGGCCGACAAGACGTTAAAGATGATTCGCGGCCAGGTCGCCCTTCAACGTCAAAAACGGATGAAAATGTCGAAAAAGTTGCTAGTTTGATTCGGTCTGATCGTCGATTGAGTATTCGTGCAATAGCTGAAACTGTAAACATTGATAAAGAATGTGTTCGGCAAATTTTACATGACAATTTGAACATGAAAAAAGTGTGCGCCAAAATGGTGCCAAAAATTCTCACGTTTGAACAACAAGCAACTCGCAAAAACTGGCCAAACACAGCATCCCACTGTTAGAGCATCCACCTTACTCGCCAGACCTGGCACCATATGACTTCTATCTGTTCCCTAAGGTGAAATCTGCATTAAAAGGAACAAGATTTGAGTCCGTGGAAGCTGTTAAAGAGAAAGCGGCAAGAGTACTGAAGGAGTTGACAAAAGATGACTTCCAGCACTGTTTCCAACAATGGAAAATTCGCATGGAGCGTTGCAGGGATAGAGAAGGGGTGTACATTGAAGGCGATAATAAATAATTATGTATAAAATAAGAATAAAACTTTTTACAACGACAGTCTCGTTATTTAATAGCCACACCTCGTATAAATTCAAAGAGCTATTTTAAAACTATACATGATAGCGACATTTAACTAAATAACATATTTACCATTCACCGTATTTTTTGTAGGCACAGTATGCTAATAGCTTATGTATTGTCAATATTTCTTTATGGTGAAGAAAAACAATCATATATTATTCAGCAAATTTGGTTTGAAGTCTTTCTCCCTTTTTTGTAAAAAGATAAAACTAATTCATCCAAGGTTCAGAACTAATTATTGAAGTCTACAGAAAACTCGGATCATTCAGTAGCATCTTTTTTTATCACGAATATTAAGGAATTCTTGTTTGTATATTTATTATTTAGTAAAATGCTGAGTTTCCATTCAAAACAAACATAATGGCATTGTAATTTATTTCGTAGATAGCAAAATATTGACATATTCGAAATGTTAGTTAATGTTAATTAATGCCTTTATCTCCTCACACCTTTGATTTTCTTATAAGATTGTTCAAACATTCACAGTACTTTTCTATCGACCAGGTTTAGGAACCATTTCTACAGACAAACGTCCCTTTTTGAAATCAGAATACCATCTAAAAATTGTAGTAGAACATTTGTCATCGCACTCTTCGTTGAGTTACTTTACTTCTAGAACTGTTTTGTCTATGCAACAGCTTTTTATGACAAAATGTATTTAATTTGATAGCTCTAAATTACACACCTCCATTTGTGTAAGAAAAATAAGACATTTCTTTAAACAAGCATGAAACTGGAAATATAAATCGTTTGCTTCGTTTAGAATATTAATATTCAGTAAACATTTTAAAATACTTTTTATTTTTATTTTATTCGTTATCTGAACAACATTCATTTTAAATAATATTTCATTATATTAGATCTTATTTGAGGATATTTACGCCAGCTTATTCGACAGATTTATAAAGTCCTATATTATAAAATTTTCTAGACTTTATTCGTCAGTGTAAGTGCGAAATCTATATTCACTCACGAAAATTTAACTCTGTTGTTGTTGTTGTCTCTAATTAAATATGGTGTAGCTAATCTAAACCATCTCCTTAAACCAAAAATCATTAAAAAGTCTAACAATAAAATAGGAATTTCTAAAACCTCGTTCGCAGTAAAATTCAGATAGTCAAGAATATGTCTCGGGGAGACCTGATCAGCCTTGCACCAGTGACACTCCAGAAAGACTTTCTGGCCTAATTGAACTCTTAATTTTATTTGGCAAAAGGGACATTTGATGATTTCAGCTCAAAGAAAAATAAATAATTGCGTTTTTTAATAATTCAAATAGTTGAATTTGATGATTATAATTTCCGATTTAAAGAAAATTTTACAACTTCCTAATCAAAATATTTACGAACTTAATTTCATTTTGCTTCAAATTCGAAAGTTGCAGTTAGAAAAAATTCCGAGATAAATTTCTTCGCAAATCTAAAAAAACATTCACTGATTTTCACAGCTTCAAGCCGTAACTGAACCGAAAACCGTAAAGACTCAATTATTTTGTTCGGAATGAAAGCCGGTACAGAACGGAAAAGGTTTATTTTGGTTCAATATATTCCCAGTTATTTTTTTATTGTAACCAACTTAACAGTATTTTCTAATTTAACGTGACCCATATAACTCTTATTACATATACATCGCATCTCGATTTTCTTTTTCGATGTTCACTAATACTTTTCTATTTCAGTTTCGCATGAAACTTCTTGTAGAAGGCAGATTTGACTAAGTTGAATAAGCTGGAAGTACAGATTTTTTTGAAGGAAAATATCGGTCTAAGTTATATTTTTCATGTCTCAGCAAGCTATCATATAAGGGAATTTCGTATAAACTGTTTAGATAAACAAAGCAAAGAAAGAAAAGTGAGTAAACAGTGAAGAGATGGCCACAGAAAGAAAGGGACAATAAAGTACGCGTAATAAATTGTCTAATTAAATATAAGACATAAAAAGACTAATAACCGTGGGGATTAATTTATGAAAAGTAAATATAATGGTCAACTAGAAGTAAACAGTCAAATATAAAGAAAGAGAGATAAAGAATAAATTAAAAATCAAGTTTAAATCTCAACTGTCTCTATTCTTATGTTTTAAGTCTCAAACATAGTTGCGCCCGTGACACTCCAATGAAGATTTTTACTCATAATATATTAAAATATTTATTGGAAAGCAAAGATCTTTGCATATTTTTATTAGATAATTTAGATTGTTTTTCAATCCGTAAAAAGGCGAAAATATTAAAATTTTGATACCTCACTATCACTGACGGAAGCAACTTCAAAATTAAAAAATGAAGAATTAACTTTAAACAAATTGACTTTAACGATGGAATTTAGATTCATTACAAAATAAAACTGAGACTTTTAAAAATTCTGTGAAGATACTGAATAGGATCAGTTATCTGAGTGAGAAACACATTGTTAATAGAAAGTGATAGTTTAGTAGGAGCAATTTATTTGGGCTCGAGGTTATCAAATCTTGTTTTTTAGATCACAAAAAGAACAGGGTGCAATATTTAGACTATTTGGAACAAATAACAATTTTTGTAAAAATCCGTTTCAATCGTTTCTATTTCATTCAATCCAAATCAATCAAAATCAATTGAAGCACTATCTTCTTCTGAAACGATGAAGATGGAGACGATTTAGAGTCTTCTTTTAAAAAAAGTAAAGAATTGGCAATGAAGCTCATAAATTTCTTATTTCTTTTGAGTTTGATATTGAATTCATTTTAAATAATTTGATCGATGAACAAAAGTTCGATATAAAACATAACATTTCAGATTTCTTGAAAGAATAAAATTATCTATCCGCACTTGATCAAGATTGCAATGGTAGTTTGACTACTCCGAACTACACAAACGTTGAAACAGCATTTTCAGAACTAAAATTTATTCTTTGAGAGAACAGAAGTAATCTCAATGAAATTTCGCTAGGAACACTAGATTAATCATTAGAAGTAATCTTCATATGTTAAGTAAATAAATAAACATATTTTTTACATAATAATTGCAAAGCCAAGTGCACCACGTGAGCGGCAAACAACAAGGGTACATATAATCATGAACCTAGTTGGCATTTTGATAATGGATAATAACGCCAGTGCTCAGCGCGCTTTAGTCATGCATGTGATTAATTGTATTAATTCACATAGTATACCAGTTAAAAAAGAATTAATTTTGATATAATTACATTTTGTTAATGATAATGATACTTTTAGTCTAAATAAGAATATAAACAAAATTATTTATTCTGAACTGAACAGAAAACTGTTATTTCTGAAGGAACATAAACCGGAACTAAATCGATATGTTTTATTTTAATTGAACGCAAAAAATTACGGTTCGAAGATCTGCTCTTTTTTTAATTTAATGCTTATCAACCTTTCTGGAAACAAAATACAGAACTAAATTTTTTTCATTATTTCAGAAATACAATAGAGTTCAAATACAAAATTATCTTCTCTTGAAAACTGTCTTCACTGCTGTGCTCTTTTTGTCACAATTGCATGACATCGTCATATTTCAAACAGTCACTTACATCTTAAAAATGCATTACATCGTGCTTGTTTATTTCTTTCATTTTTATCTAAATTACTTTCTGTGAATTCATTCTGAGTTCAATTTATTGATATAGAATATATAAATGCATAACATTTCTCTTCTTTACTTCATAAAAATCATATATAGGCAAAAAAGTAATTAATATTTTAAATAAAAAGACAATAAAGATTATTCTAAAACTAAAATAAAACGGTGTCACTTAGATTTCTAATCAATATCCTTTTTTAGGTTGTGCTATTTGAAATATATAAAAAAAACAGCTATTTCTCGTCTCACATTAATAAAAATATCGAAAGTTTATTTGGCAGTATTTTTAACATCTTTTATCTTTTTGTTTTTTATAATAAGAGCCAACAGAAAATTTAATAAATTTTTTCTGATTCAATTAGGTATTTCATACCTTTTTATAGTATTTGAAATATCAACAATAAATTATCTCATAAAATAAATCCTGCAGTCATAATTTTGATATTCTGATCGATATCAATATATGAAATTACAGCAAAACATGCATTTCCTCTTCATCAGTTGACAGTAAATTAGTTCCTTTCATATTCAAACTAATTTACTGTCAACTGATGGGACATAAATAAAAATGCAGTGATAATCGATAAGTATTAAGTAAACAGATAACATTATCATATTATATTAAAGTAATTATATTTAAGATATTGTTACTCAGATTTATAAGCTATAAGTATGTGTATATATATATATATATACAGATGGAGGACAAAATAATACGAACACCTGTGAAAAAGTATGACGTATTTCCCACTTGCAGTACAGCCGCGCCACCTGAAACATAAGTCTGACACCTAGTGAGCGTGAAGGGGAAGGTATCAGTCTCTCAACAGCAGTCACCTGAGTTGCATGCTTCAACCGAACTGTCTGTGATAAATTGAGATGTCAGATCTGTCAGAGTTCCAAAGAGGAATGATAGTAGGAACGCGTTTAAGTAAAGCATCGGTTACGGAAACAGCAAACCGTTTGGGGTTTGCAAGGAGTACGGTATCAGCCGTTATGACAGCGTACACGAAAGAGGTTAAGACGACGTCTTCAAAGCACAACAGTGGCCGAAAGTCAAAGCTTGCTGATAGGGACAGACGGATCTTGAAGCGCATAATAGCCCGAAAGTACAAGCAATCGTTATCCGAGATAACATCCGAAATGAAAAGTCATCTCCAGGACCCCGTTTCAACAAAAACTGTCAAAAGGTAACTTCATGCTGCGAACATTTATGGCAGAGTGACAATTCGTAAGCCCTTGGTGACAGCAACTAATGCTTTCAAGCGACGCCAATGGTGCAGAGATAACAAAGGCTGGTCACCACAGCAGCAGTGGAAACAGGTAATATGGTCAGATGAATCGTCATTCACTCTATTTCAGACGACCAGACGCGTTTATGTCTGGAGAACGCCTAGAGAAGCGTTTCATACTGAATGCCTCTTGTCGACTGTGAAGCATGGGGTTGGCTCCATTATGGTATGGGTTGCGATATCTTGGCGCGGTCTTGGACCACTTGTTATTCTGCATGGGAGGATCAAATCCAATCACTATCTAAGCATTCTAGGGGATCATGGACATCCTTTTGTCCAGACTGTATTCCCTGGAGAGCGACCGCTTTTTCAAGACGATAACGCCCCTATCGATACTGCTAGGTGCGTTCAAGAATGGTTCGAAGATCATGATGATGAAGTTGAACGTCTCGCCTGGCCCCCTCAGTCTCTGGACTTGAATATTATTGAACATTTATGGGAATATTTGGAGTCCAAACTTTGTTCCCGATTTCCACCTCCATCCGGACTTTCGGAATTAGAGACCGCTCTGCAAGAGGAATGGCTTAATATTCCTTTGAATATTGTCCATGACTTTTATGAATCTATTCCACGTCGCATTAAATCTGTACTTCAGTCAAAGGGTGGTCCAACCCCCTGTTAATAAATATTTTCCATTATTTCACAGGTGTTCGTATTATTTTGTCCTCCATCTGTATATATATATATATATATATATATATATATATATATATATATATATATATATATATATATATATATATATATATATATATATATATATATATATATATATATATATATATATTAAACTATTCGTTTTATTGCATATTACACTTCAAAAACAGGCAAAATGTATTGTAATTTTGAATAAAATTTAGAAGCGTTATCTCGAGGTAAGCAAAGACAGCTGATGGCGACACGACGATTTGACAAGCTAGAAAAGTGGCAGGTGCAGCCTTAAGAATGTAATCAAGATAGTCTTTGTGGTGATAATCCTTGGATCCCGCTAATCTTGAATTACTAAAACCCTACCCGTTTTCTTCAGAGCGTTATCCTCTGTAGGGGAAATATCGAGAAGCTTTATTCGTGTGTGGAAGTAAAAATAATTGATATTGATTGATTTTCAGAAGAATCTAGTCGTCATCCTTAAGACGACTCTCCTTTTATTTCAGAGAACTTCTTTTTATCAAATATCCATAAAAACGTACTGAGATAAATTTTTATAAATTCCATCGATAAAAACATCCAAACATTTTTAATTGAGTTAATTGAAAGTAAATTTTAACAATGCAAACATACTATTTGATTTCAAAATTCTTTTTATCAGTTATCCATAAAAATCTACGGAGATAATTTTTATGATTCGATTTAAACGTCTAAAAATTATATTTTGAGTTCATTGAAAGTAAATTTTAGCAGCACAGAAAATGCTATTTCATAAAAAAATACGTGATATATGTTTTCTAACTCATATTTCTATATTTGCAAGATTCATGATTAATGAAGAATATATTTAATAAACAGATTAAAGTACAAGTTTTTATTTTAAATCAAAAAATGTTATATAAAAATACAAAACTAGTACAAAAATATTAAACAAACATTATTGTTAGATAACCTACATTTAAAATTGAAATCATGGAATTTAAAACATGAATAATAATCAAAATTAGCATAAAATAATACATAATAGTATTAACATTTCTAATGTGAGATTTTCTTATGCGAAGATAATATTAAATAATTATATTGGAGAAAAACTAACAATAAATAATTCATTTGTGTTTCACGAGATGATAACATATCGATTCTTTTATAATCTTGTCAGTATTTCGATTTCATATAAGCCAGAAATCTGTAAAAAATTAACAATTTTAATCGTTAATAATAATAATAAAACAACATAAATTTAAAATGTATATTTTTACTTGTTTTCAAATATAGCTTAACGGATGTAAACATTTAAAATGTTATAACGCCCACTTTTTCAACATCTAAACTTGCATATTTTTTTTAAATTTAACTAAATTTCCTCCTATTTCAAAACAGCAATCCGTTTGTAAATAAATTTTCGTAGATTTCGGCTGAATAGTTACTAACAAAATTACAGATGCTTATTTTAATTTATTAGCCTACCGATGGGGGAATGATAAGCGTCTCTAGCTTCAAAGCAGTAGGTCCCGGATTCGAATCTTGGTTCGAGATTTCTCTCTATATGTGTGTTTCTTTATCCCTTCACTTTCGGGGTGAATTGGCACCCCCAGTGGGTGCCCACTGTAAAAGATGCCCTCGCTTTCGCCCCTTAAATAGGGATATCCTAAGTGCAGCCGGGCATCAGAAAAAGAAAATTTATTTATTTTTCTAAGCATCACAAAACGAAACACATATTTGAAATCAAACATGGCTTGTAACCTCGATAGATATATTTATGAGATTGGAGTCTCAAACATTCAGAATTTACATACTAAAACTGTCATTAGAATTTCAAACAAGTAACTTTATTTTATTTCTAATGGCAAGGCAAAATACAGCAATATTAGTAAAATACAATTTTTCAAATAAAACACAATACTACAAATTATACATAATAGTAAAAAACAATTCTCCAAATTATACATAAACACGGTGGAAAATGACCAAAGTCATTGCCTAAAACAGTCTCTGACGCTCCAAATTCGGAAAAATTTGGAGTCGTAGTCAAGAGGTGCCCAACAGCATAAAGATGGGCTCTGTTCATATTTTCCCTAAGATCACAGAGTGGGCAGAAAAGGTTGGACAAAAATTCCAATGCAGTGAAGATGCTTTTCTAGGCAATCATGATCAGTGAGTAACCGAATAGAGACCACTGCATCACGTCATGGATAATCTGGTAAATTAGTGAGGTCGGTACAACATAGACCTATCTCCACCCTGGAAATGTGTTGACGGCGAAATGGTCTATACTTCCGGTAGCTACCATCGAGGTTTGTCTATCCAAACAATTAACTAATCATTAATATCGAGACTGGCGTCATTAATACTAAAATACTTATTCAAAAGATGGCTTCAGAAGCCTATATAATTATTTAATTTTTCATGATGAGGCTGAGGTTTTTAAAATCACAATAATCATTTAAAATTTGGTTTAGGAAACCTACACAGAATATTGTAGTTACAGAGCTGTCTACTTTCTTCACACACTCACGCGCACCAAGCTCCCGCCGTATTCTACGCTACCCGCTTTCCGTGGGTCGCGAAGAGGGGTGGAGGAAGTCATCTCAAAGTGCTTCCGATTTTCACAGTATAATTCTTGCAAATGCGATGAAAATAATTCTAAAATTTATGCGCTTCCGATTTTCACAGTATAATTCTTGCAAATGCGATGAAAATAATTCTAAAATTTATGAATTGTACCATAAAACCCCTTGTATTAGACCGAATGATGGATGAGAGCAATCAATGAACTATTCATATACTCATTTTTTACCAATTTCATAAATTATGTTTTTATTGGCTCATCATTACTTAAAACCTAAAATAAATTAGTGAAAAACTTAATCTGTTAATATATTTCTAGACGTCTTATTTTGAGGGTAGGGGGATGTAATTTCTAACAAAATTTATCAAAGATATGAGTGCATTTATTTATCTCATATTAAATTAAACTTTTATTCATTGGAACAAATCAACTAGAATACCTCTGAATCAAAAAATTTGGCTTCAATTAAAAGGCATCAGAACTTTTCTTTAGGGCCCGATTAAGTATAATTGGGGCACGAGGAAGAAACTTCTTTGGAAGTCTCCTTTGCTTCCCAAACAACAAACTTTCTACTCGATTTGACAAATGGTTGTATTCAATTGACAACGTAAAATAAACTTTCAATTTGATTTGAGGGCCATCTGATGTGAGGTCCCAGAGCAATTGCCCCGTGCTCACTTACCATAGACAGGCTCTGCTTTTTAGTAACATTTTTTATTTCAAAATTAAAACTGCGAAAAAAATTCTTTTCTGACATTAGACGATGCTGTAAATAATAATGATCGAAAGTATGTTTTCTGTTTTTGAAAAATACTGCTGCATTGATTTTCAAATTAACTTAGGTAGGAAAAAATTCTGTAACGCATTATTATATTAAAATTGAAAATTCAAAGGCGTTACAAAATTTTCTTTTCTAAAATGGTATTCGAAAACCAATTTACTTTAAGAATACTTACCTATAATATTATTTTATGTATATACTTACCTATAATATTATAATTCTTACATATATATATATTTATTGTATATAAATTTTTATATATCATAGATATAAAAATTTTGAAAGAGTTTGTGGTACAGTTTTAATAAACAAAGGATATAATTAATGTAAAATTAAAGAGCTTTTGGTTTTAATGCTATCTGTAAAAAATACAAGAATGAATACTTGAAAAATATTTTGTTCAATGTTTTCCCAGTTACAAAAGTTGTATTTGGTACATAAATGGTAAGCCGTTTGGCATTGAGCTTACGAATCCGAGCCTTCAACTTTCGACTCCGGTTCTAATGTTAAACAGTAACTTTAGACTTCACTTTTAAGTGTTGTGGTCCTGATTTATAATTAACCATCATGTGAAAAAAATTAGTTTTAAGCGATAAAGAAATCTACCAACCAGTAACTTTTAATGATTTACTAACACGGCATTTGAAAATTCATTAATAAAATAATAAAATGATTAATTAGTATTATTTAATTTTGTATTAACTTCTAAGTCATCTAAATATAAGAAAACTACCTGTATATAGAATTGTTTTAATTTATAATTTATTAACCATAAAAATATATCAAAAAAATAAATAAGATTGTTTAATTTTATATAATTTCGAAAATCATTCCTCCTGAAATGTGCAAAAATATTTCACATAAGCTGTTCATTTTAATTATTTATAAATTTAAGGCGATATATATATATATATATATATATATATATATATATATATATATATATATATATATATATATATATATATATATATATATATATCACCAAATATTTTCTTTCAATAAAAAATAAGCTTTTCCAAAACTGTCTTACCGTATTTCTTCTGGCACATCCTGTTGCATTCATTTTCGTTTCGAAATCTGTTTCCATTTCCCTTGCAACCCCCATAAATGAAGCTCGTACATCTCTTTGTAGAACTATCAAAATAAAATCGAGGAAGGTATGCCAGACAAGGTCCGGGATCAGGATGCAATGAACAGGAATTTCGATAACTGTCCACTAATAAAGAAAAATATTAGACGATTGATTAATCAATCAATATTTACAATGATTTATTTATTACAAGGAAATAGAATCACATATCTAAAGCTATGTGCCTATGACTATCTGCCATAGTCACTTAGCATTAGAAAGTGAACTTCGTTTTGTATGAGCAACTACCAAATAAAAACACTGAAATAATAAAACAAATTGTTTATTAAATATCAAGCGTTCATATGAGTGAAGCCAAAGTGGCCTGGATGAGAAAGGATAGTTCTGTTTAAAGAAAAGTAATGAATTTTATACCCGGCTCACTCGAAGATCCATCGTGTTTATTAATAGCGGTGAGGATATAAAGTATTTGGTGCTCGCAATGTCCTCTAGGTGAAATGATTCCTCTTGGTTTCTGCTCGGCACCAGTCTCTAAAAAGATCCACCTATTTTCGAGGCCAAGCCACTGGGATTGTACTATATACTATCAATCTCATCCTTTGTACGAGACTGTATTGCACTAGACCTTGTACTAAACTTGCATTGTACTAGATACTACCAATTGCATCCCTTGTAGTGTTCAAAGGTTTAATGTACGAAATTGACTAGGCGTTTTAATAATTTGAATACAAGTTCAATGCGTTTTTATGAACATTATTTGAATCCACATCATTTAAATAATTGCAACATGGAAAATATTTTTCTGAAATTTCCGAAAATAATGTATTAGTGTTAATTTAAATCAGATAGTAGGAAAAATTATTTTAAATATCATATTTCATGTTCCAAAATTGCATGAAGGTGTGATATTTCGAGACAAAAGGAACACGATTCCTTGGAATCAAATCAAAACATTGCTCGTGGTGCAAGTCTATGACTTCATTTATAAATGTACTCTGATTCAATAAACGTTTGTATATAAAGCAGGGCTTTTTCTAAGAATTATCGTATGGCATACAATATAGAGAAAAATTCTACAAAATCGAAACATGAAATACTGCTTTTCCAGTAAAATCAATAAATAATTTTAGTCTGTTCTCAATAGAACATAATGGTATATTAAACAAAATCTATATTTAAGCAGTTTTCCTTAGAACATTGAAGTCAAGTATTTGAAGCTGGTGCTCACCGGGGTTTAGCGAAATATCCCAGGTACGATCCCAACCATTGTTGGATAACGGGAGATGGATCTTGCTTTTCTGTTTTCTGCATATATATCTCTGTATCTTATTCCTGTAATATGTGATTAAATGTTTTTTTTTTAAGTATTTCACTTTAATGCAAATTTGTAAACCCAAACTTAAACTAAAATAGATGCTGTGGTTAATAGTAATCTCAACCACCTTTTATACTTACTTAATCTCTTCTGCTTTAATTTACACATTACTTATGTCTTCATTTTTAATTCTCAATTTTTCCTCTCTTATGTACTCAAATGTAATTTGTTCAAATGAACCTCTTTCTTTGACAAGTGATACAGCTATAGGCTTGAAAGTCCAACATTGTATTCATTTTTAGCTCTCAACTACGTAGTCGAGTTCTGGATCTCAGCGGGCGCCTTCGTGCGAGGTGTTTGTTTCTCTAGTTTGAAGAGGGGGTGGAAACTGATAACCGATAGGTACAGACTAGGGCCTCCTCTTCTCGTTGTTGTTGTTGCATATATATCTTTTTTGAGTTTTCAGGGTTTCCTCCCTTGCAACAGGTTAATATGGCCCATTATCTATGAAAAATCCTCCAGGCAGTTACGCAATCGACCTTAAAATGCCTAACAACAGCCTTAAGCAGTTAGGAGACCGCAACGCTCTGTCAAAGTATTTGTGGCAGCTGGAAGTACTCGGATTGGTGATCACTGATAGGTTCACTTCAGCTCTTGAAGCCGATCTGGCAGCCGAATGGTTAGCGCTCTTGCCTTCGGTTCAACAGTTCGTGGGTTCGAATCCCACCTTGGGCATGGATGTTTGTAGTGGTTCGGAATCCACTTTAAACCGTAAGTCCCGGTCTAATTAGCCCTCGTGTGCAAAAAATGACCGTTGAGCGACAAACAAACAAACCATCAGCTCTTGAATCTCAATCGCAGAATAATGGATTTAGTTTACTTCTAGAACGAGGCAGATCATCATGTTGTAAGTGCCTGGACACATTTACTATTCATATGTCCTAAGGTTTGATTTATAACGAAAAGAACGACACCAGATTAGGTAAAGGTATTGCTAACTGTTTGAATTAACAAGCACGAGCTGTTTGGTGCTAATGGGCTAAGCCTGTTAACTAGTAGGTTGGTACCTTTTGACTAGTTAGTACAAATAATAGATTTCTTCTCACAATGTTATATATGCATGCAGATATTTTAAAAACTTTTTCTTGGCATTATGTATAAATTATATATAAATTTATGTTAAAAATTGGTAATTTCGATGTGTGATTGGTGGGAAGTTCATAAACAGTAAGTGAGAATGTGTGTGTGTGTGTTTGTGTTTGTGTGTGTGTGTGTGTGTGTGTGTGTGTGTGTGTGTGTGTGTGTGTGTGTGTGTGTGTGTGTGTGTGTGTGTGTGTGTGTGTGTGTGTTACTTCATTACATTCTCATTTACTGAACTTGGCACCAATCACACATCGAAATTACCAATTTTTGTCATAAAATTATATATAATTTTAATAGTTAAAACTATAGAAAACAAATTGTGAAGCAAGTAGTTGACACTTTGTTATCTTCTCGCTGGCGTAGTATTCATTATCACTACATACTGCGCAACAAGTAGTCTGCTTCAATAAAAAAAAGTATTACAATCAATCTTAAATATAAAGATATCGGTTTTAGTGATACTTGATTATAACATGAATTTTTTGTTAAATATATCTCTCAGATTCCAGAGAGATATATTTTTAAACCATAGCTTCTCATATCACACAGATAAAATAGCAATTTCAATTTTAATACTGTTTACCTTTGTTCTTTCCGACTTTTTCAATGTTTCCCACTAAAAAAACATGTTAGTTTTCAAATGAATATCTTTTTGGAAAACCATAAGCGGAATTTAAACCACCAAGGAAAATCTATCCATTTATTTTCACTGGGGGCTACATTTCTAGCGTCGAATGTGTATCAGTGGAAATAATTTAGATTTTTTTTACTTTAAGATTGAGGTCATACTAGCTGCTTATGTGTAACATAAAATAATGAATATCAGTCGAAAAGAAATATGTCATAAATTAAATATACATAGAAATAAATACTGAAAAGGGACAAGTTGATCAGAGATATGTGAATATACTTTGCATTTTTTATTCGCGGAAGCGAAGACTGAAAACTGTCCGAATTCACACTGTAAAAAACTATTATGCCATTGATGAAAAAAGGGAAAATAATCAATATAAATGAAAATATTCTTACCTGATATAAGATATGCTCCAAGCAACATAAAAAATAACTGTACTTTACCACCCATAGTCCTATTAATAAAAATAGGAAAAGTAATTAATTCATATTTAAAAATATTTAAATGGAAGAATTACTATATTCAAATTGTTAAACAAGGTAATTAGAATTAATTAAATTTAAAATAATTCCATAATGCATATAAAGTGAAATTAAATTAATTTGCTATTAAAAATTTAAACATTTATCAAGCATATAAATTAACCATTAATCTGTATGATAATATATAGAAGTATATTCGCTGAAGAAAAAAACAAAACTCTATTACACTAATCTAATATCATGTAGGACACCCGTGAATTACGTGGCATGATCTCAAATAATGCTTGGAGTAGTACTGGAGGTAAATTAAAACCATAAATCCAGCAGATCTGTTCGTAAATCCATTGGAATAAGTGGGAATGGAGATCTTTTATGAACAACACCTTGCATGCGTCCCAGATATGCTTATTAATGTTCATGTCTGGGGAGTTTGGTTGCCAGGAAGTGCTTAAAGTCAGGAAAGTGTTCTTGGGGTCACTCTGAAGCAATTCCGAACATGCAGGGTGTCGCATTGTCCTGCTGGAAATCCCCAAGTCCGATGAAAAGCACAATTGACATGAATATTTTCAACTGATCAGACAGGTTACTTAAGTACTTGTCACTAGTCGGAGTCGTATCTAAACGTATCAGGAGTCCCATATCATGCCAATTGCAGGCATCCCATATCATCACAGAGCCTCTACCTGCTTGAACTTTCCCCTGATGGCATGTGTGATCCATGGATTCATGAGCCCACATGTCACCAAGAGACTGATCATCACACCCGTACACATCCATCCGTTCGATACAACTGGAAACGAGGTTAATCAGACCAGGCAACGTTTCTTGTCATCAACAGTCCAACGTCGGTGTTGACAGGTTCATGCAAGGCGTAAAGCTTTGTGTCGTGCAGTTATCAAAAGTGCCTTCTGCTCTAAAAGCCCATATCAATGAAGTTTCGTTGGATGATTCGCACACTGACGCTTGTTAGTGATCAAGTATTGAAATCTGCCTCCTCTTATCAATGTCATACGATGCAAACTCGACCAATAATCAATACTCAAATTCATCTCTCCTGGGTTAAAGCACAGGATGGAAATGTGGGAAACGAGCTAACTGATCAAAGAGCAAAGGAAGCAGCGGTCAATCAAAATATCACACCAATTGATCTACCACTGCCACGCGGACCCACCTTCTGCAGTTCCTTAAGCAGAGACTCAAACAACAGTGGCGAAACAGCTGGGATGACTCTTCACAAATAGTATTATAACCAATATGGCTGAAAAGAATGGATAGGCTCATCTCCAATCCACTCATCATTTTTTTAATAAACCATAGACCCTTCCCAGTGTACTTTCACCGATTCGGTAAAGCCTCTACCCCACATTGCAGATGCGCGAAAGGCAGCAAAGGCAGTATTTTGCATAACGTGGAACACTGCAGCTATACGAAGGGTCACCACCTAAATAGCCATTCCTCACTATTGGAACTCGCATTTATCAAGTTTATCTTTGGTGACAAATTTAGAACCAACAGAGTGATGAAAATTACGTCCATGCTGATAACAAAAAAACTGGGCTTATGCGCCACGCCAGTGTAAACCACATCACAAACACAAAATGACTCTGAGCTTAACCTCTCAAATTTTGATTAAAGGAAGGACAAATGCAGCATCCTTCTTTTGTTTTGTAAAATTTTGTAAATTTTTGCTTTCATTTTTCATATTGTCTGTTGCACATATTACTGTTTTTAGCCTAGAATATTCTTTTTCATGTTTTATTCTCTTAAGAAAGAATCAATATAACTTTTCTAAACTCTGAGTTTCTCAAATTTACTAAATTTGTTATGTCAAACCTGTATTTTTTGAACTTCTATGAAAGATTTACTACCTATGAATTATTTCTTTGTCGACTCTATCACTTCTATTTAAAGTTTACCTCTACCTATTTTCTTTTTCATGGAATTACTATATCTTATTCCGATAATCTGTGATCAAATGTTTGTTAAGAATTTCTCTTTAATGTCAATTTATAAACCTAAATTTAACCTAAAATCGATGCTATGGTTAATAGTAATCTCAACCACCTTTTAAACTCACTTAATCTCTTCTGCTTCTTTACTTTACTAATATCTTCAATTTTAATTTACTCCAATTTTAATCATAGTTTTCACTTCAATTTTAATTTATAGTTTTTTGTATCTCCCCTTATGTACTCAACTGTAATTGTTAAAACTAGAACTTCTTCTTTGAAATGTGATACAGCGGCCTACTGCATAGGTTGCTGTAGGCTTGAAAGCCCCACCACTATATTCATTTTTAGTTCTCAATTAATTAGGCGAGTTTTGGCTCTCAGCGGGCGCCTGACACTTCGTTCAAAGTGTTTCTTTCTCTAGTTTGAAGAGGGGGTGGAACTGATAAAGGATAGGTTCAGACCAGGTCCTCCTCTTCTCGTAGTTGTTGTTATTGAAATCTGCAAAAGTTTGCGAAAGGATTGTACATCTGTCACGTTTAATGATTCTCGTCGTCAGTCCCGTTCTTGCACTATCTTTTTCCGACCACAGCGATGTCGGAGAGTTGACGTTTTACCGGATTCCCGATATTTATGGTACATTCGAGAAATAGTCGTATGTGAAAATCCAAATTTCAACTCTACCATGGAGATGTCATATCCAGTCTTTCGTGCATTGATTATAATTATTATTATTAACGAGCTCAAACTCACTTAAATTTTGATAATCTGCCACTGTAACAGCAGTAACCGATCTAACAACTGCGCCAGACACTTGTTGTCGTATATAAGCATTGATGACCGCAGCGCCGCAATCTGATTAATTCTATACGCATGCTTGTACCAGTTTTTTTGGCTCCTCAGTTTAAATCATATATACATAAGATAGCAGTAACATTTAAATGTGTCAAATATGCATTTGATGTTAGTTATAAAGAATAAATATGATTAACAACAAAAAATAAAGCAATTAACTAAAATAATTAACAACACAGAACATATTACATTGTATAAATTTAAATAAAGTGTTGTCAAGCAATAAATCAAAATACCAGAAAAAAAAGGATTGGAAAAGAACAAATTTAAGATAGAAAGACTTCTCGGTTAGAGATTCATTTGATTTTTATTTCTTACGCACTCACCTTGATTGAATATCGGGAGTGATTTAGTTATGCGGGACAAAAAATAGCACAAGCGATCATCTCAAAATGTCTTACAGGTCCACCGGACATTCGCAGTTTTCTTAATGCTCATCCGATGACACATTGCGGCACGCAAAGTCGTAATATTATAGAATATTGTGTTTTTTATAATTATTTGTTTATTGTATTCGTACATTGAGTTTTTGGTAACGAAATTCCTGTGTTTGGGGCTCATATTCTTTGAAATGAATGTGAATAGTGAATTCCATTTAGGAATCCTAGAAGAGTTTAATACAAACATTCCAGAAGAGAAGATTCATGCATGTTATTTCAGCTGGACGATGCAACGATGCCACAAATCAGATCAGATCACGATTGTCCCGTGTGCATGAGGTGTTTTTCTCCTGAGAAGAAAAATCAACAAAGGCTCCTCAGTCACCTTCCTTTGTCCTGTCCTTTTGTGATTTTTTACTTTTGGGGGCTTTTAAAGGAAAAAGTATACGAAACAAATCCAAACACAATTGAAGAACTCAAGATCTGTATCCAGGATGTCATCCATAGCATCACAACACGAGAATTGATAAGAATATTTATAAATCTCATCAAGTGTGCTTACATATGTGATGAAGTGAATGGAGGTGGGACTTTCAGTACCCACATTGAAGGGGAGTAATAATACTTAACACATTACATTTTATTTTATGCGTTGATTTTACTGGTCAGTTACTGGCTGTAGTATATCAAATGTAGTACACCACTTTTAATATCGAGGAATGCTTCAACTTGTTTATTTATGGAATCAAGATACTACTCGTATATAACGATACAGTACGCATAACTTGACTTTTGCAATTTTTCACGCAGTACAGATACATTTCATAAAAATGGGATTATAATCTGAGATTTTCGCCTGCCTGAAACCCAGATAGATATATTCGATTGCACTGATGTCTCAAGAGCTATCTCCCCGGGCTATAATCTAAGAAATGCTCAGATATAATGTGTTTCAAATCATTAGCTAAGATATGGGAAGGAGTGTCTAAGCTTTTGCCGTTTCATTTACCCAGGAAAATGTGTAATACTCCGATATCAGTGTGTATAAATATGCAAGAAGTGAAACATTATCATAGATATAAATGAAATTGTATGTTAATGAAAGTATCATCATCAGTATTGGCACGACAGCCTTTTGTGGGCCTATGCCTTCATCAGAAAATTTTCCCATACAGCTCTTCTCTCAGAAATTTATTTCCACAAATGAAAGTACCACTTTTTTTAATAAATTCTATTTCATGTCCAGAATGTATGCATAAAACCATAGGAGTAGCATATACGTCATATATTTTACTATCATTAAAGCTTATATTTGCAATAATCTTCCTTAACTGACGAATGTCATGAACATATGAAAAGATAAAAATACCAATAATTTAAAAAAAAGTCATTTAAAAATGCGTTAAAAAAATAGTATAGGTCTTAAATAAATAAATCATGAAAATAAGATTTATTAAAATAAGAAAAAATCTTATGTAAATTTAATGTAAATTTTCACTTATACTTCCTAACAAGCCTTTCGTGCTATTTCGTTTGCTATCAATGTTGTTAATTATCGATAAAAATAATTAGCGTCTTTTTGATTAAGAGTCATTCATATATAATTTTGTAGACACTAGTAATTATACTTAAAGCGGATTATCCATTTACAGTAATTGTGTAAATACATTTAATTGTTTCGGTACATGCATTTTTTGTAATATTTGGGCTCACTAATACTGTATAGTTTTATTTAAGTAGTTTTGTGGACCATGTTTATAAGTTTAAAATAATTTATATCCAATATTTTAACTAATCTACACGATATTTCTTGAAACAAATCAACGTACTTGTCGGGTCTCTAACAATGCAAATAAATTTATTCTAAATCCTATAGTAGTGCCATCTATCTTCTGTAAATGAAAGCTGGTTAGAGAAACAATTCGAAAAGCTTTTTTAATATTCTGGGAAGGTGAATGTGTTCTGTTAATAATGAAAGAGCATAAAAAGTGAAATAGTTTAATGATGTTTTTCAAGAATGAATATCATCAGTTGTAATACAGTAAACAATATCATATATTTCTTATTCGAAACATATTCTTCTGAGTTAAATAACTAATGACAATTCAATTTTTTTATGCAGCTCATTTTTAGCAATCTATTTCTGTTTGTGTATTGCTAAACACAAACCATCGAAATTTTGAACTATGTTAAGTAAGTAACGAGGTCGACAACTGAGCAAGCATAATCTAATCCAAAATTACATACGTAAACCAGTGTAGAAACACTGTGTATATAAGTGCTGCTTATCATAGATCAGTTATTACAAAAGAGTTGTCAAGCATCGAACCGTTCACTTTTCGCGAACACAAAAATAACATCTTCTCAACCTGACTTCCACTTAAATAATCTTTGCGAATGCTTGTTTCAAGATCACTCATATTAGGGATTCTAGATATGTATATAACATGATTCTAAATATAGGAAATATGATTCTACATATAGATAATATATATTATAAAAACATGTTTTTCAAGAATTTAACAATTAGTAGACATTAGAGAAGAGGATGAAATAAGGAAGAAAAATTTGTGATCAATAATTTTTTTTCTATCTCGCTTTTGAAACAAAACAACAAATTTTTTTGAAAACAACAGAATTGTGTTTTAAGTAAATCATCAATATATTATTAAATGTAAATAATATATTGATGATTTTTTAATGAATACAAAATATATTGTTTTTCCTAAAGTTTGTCTATTTAGTGAGTATAATACATTATTGTTTTCTCTAACTCAAAATTTGGCAATTTAAAAAATATAATTTATTATATTTTCTAAAATTAAATAGATTAAAATAACATACCTTTATTTCAATCTCAGAAATTCATCAATGTACTATCATTTTAATCTTTAAAATCCATCAATTTATCATTGTTATCTTTCCTAAACAATTTTGTCTCTCATCAATTTACCATTACTATATTCTCTAAAATTCATCAATATACATGATATTCTTTAAAATTCATTTATGTACAGTTATTAAATCACCTAAAACTCCTTAATTTAGAGAATAAAGTGTATCCACTAAATTTTTTTGGTGAATTTTGCCTCCAATTTTAAAATTTTTGCTTATATAAAGAATTTAATAATCTAATATTGTTTTAATGAATCATTTATATCAACAGCTTCAACTTAGCTGAAAACTCTCTTATATAAATCAAAGAAAAAATAATTTGAAAATTTTACTCACATTTTTAGGTTACTTTATGAAGCGTTTTTAAGATATGAAGCCAATATCAGCTGATTCGAAAATTTTATTATTTCTTGCAGTATAGTTTAGTAAGCGTTGACATCTAATGGATTCAGATTTTGAATTATGAAAAAATGACATGTTTTTGAACTCCTTTTATTAAGTTTTTTTTTTCTGTGAAAAAACATTTCAAATTTAGGCCTTGCCTATTGAACGCCTTCACATGGAAATCCTGAATGAGGCCGTATTATCACAAAAAGAAACGCAAACTGTGTGGGAAAAACAAAACAGGAAAAATCCTTGTGCTTTTTATTCTGTTCATGGTGGAATATCTTTATTACTCTTTTACTCAAGGCTAACATATGAAAAAGTATGTACATAATTAAGGCCTACTTTATTTGATGTCACAGAAAACAATGTATTCTATCTATCTTTTTAACAAAAGAGCAGTATTTGTTGTTCTAACAAATTAGTAAATCATTTAGAAACATAATTGAAGCGCATATATATATATATATATATCCAAAATAACACCTACTTTTTTGATAAGCAATTGTAACAAATATTTTCCTAAATAATTACCACTGTGGTGTCATACAGCGAATTAGTGAGCCATGGCTTTCAGGAAAGACATGTATTTTACTTATGGAAAAATAAAGATGTTCACTTTTTACATAGTTTTATTATAAATAAAGTGTTCTGCGCCATGAAATGAGATCTTATGATCAAGTAAAAATAAATCGAAGGAAGTAAGAAATATTTGATTATTAGTAAGTATATTAAGTTATAAATATATATTCGCGCGAAATCCAAATTCCTTTCATCCTCGTCTCATTGCATTTTCGATTATTGCCGTATTTTAATCCCAAATAAAAAACCAAAAAAAAAACATGTTCGCTGCAGTGAGAAAAACAATATTTTTTCAAAAATTGGAAATAAACAGTGAAATCGTTTTTAAAAAGTTATATAGTGGGAATATAGAAAGAAGAAAGATCATACATAATATATATTTCAAATACTGCCCGTCGATCATTGTCGCCAAATATTACAAATTTTAATAATTTATTTTTAAATATGAGGAGTAAAACAGAGCATGTAGTTTACATTTGCGATGAAGTAAATAGCTTAATATTTTATTTATATTTCGCTTTTTTAACCATAAGCCTGCACTAAAAATAACAAATATAATGTGTGAATTGAAGTGTAATAAAAAATACAAGACATCAATGTGATCGATTACTAAACAGCAACATTTGGCGCTAAATCGCAAAATCTGACTTGATTTTTTTTTTTAATTGAACCGGGACATCCAGTTTCGGGACATTATCACAACGCTCAATTTGTGTTGACCAAGTTTTACATACTACATTTTATGATAACTGAGTTTTAACATTTTACGAAACACTCTATACATATATTCATAAAATCTAATCCATGTCAATAAAAAAAATAATAATGTAATAATTTTTAAATTTGTGTATTTTTCTTTAATAATTTTTTCGGACATACTTTTGAGGTTCCATCTTTAAAAAAATGTATGAATATTTTACTTTTGGATAGTTAACGTTTTTAATATATTTTTGATTTCGGTAAACTTTTGTTATAAAAGTTTTTTTTTTCATTTATATATCGAAAAAGATTTTAAGATGTCACTGCTGCATTTTTTGCAATATATCTTGCAATATATTTTGCAACATACCTACGCATGTAGGTATATATTGCAATATATACATAACTTCATACGTAGGTATGTAAAACATAAATCGGAATTAATATTACTTTTTGAAGTAGACAGATTCATTAATTTATATCCGAAAATGACAACGCTATATAAAAATTTGTTTCGATTAACTTTTCTTATTTTTTTATTTCGAAATAGTTTTAAAATATTAAATTATAATGAACTTGTGTAAATTAAATTTACTTAAATCATTAGTAGTAATTTAATAATTTGTTTTATGACACACATACATGAAACAATATTTATTATATTATTTTGACAGAAAAAGGACACAATACTTTAAGTTATTATCTTCTTTACATTCTTGTAGGATTACTTCCCATTGATAAGGAAATTGGAAATGAATTTCAATTTAAGAATGAAGTAAATATGAAAAATATTTTTGGAGATTCACTTAACGAAAATCGCTTAAATGGTAAACTTCAAGTTGCTAAAATCCCTCATCCTTACAGGGTGGAGTTCCTGCTTTTTTGTTTTCCTATAATGATATAATAGAAAATCAATACGATGAAGTGTGTTGGAAACAAAGTTAGTAGGGGACTTGACCACGTGTTAACTTATTTTAAACACAATGTAAAGACCGAAGCTCAAGCAATTTTGTTTAGGTTTCAAATAAAAAATTTATCTTACTCAATGCGAGCTATAAGTCTATGAGCATAAAGCTCCAAAAACAGTTTATTGTCGTAACCTAACCAAACCGAAGCTCAACAATTTAGAAGTAATGATAAATGCTCTGGTTTTTAGATGGGACTTCTTTGTTATTATGCAATTAAAAGTGAATGAAAAATCCGCAAGTGGTATTCTTTGTCCTCCTTGTTATTTTTGTAGGACACAAAAGCAGTGGGAAATTAGGCGCCGATGAGTGCAGCTTATTCTACATAAACACACACAAAAACCAATACACAATTTACTTTATTCATATGTGAAACATTATACATTAATAAAATATTTATTTCTATATATTGAATTTTGAGTTCAGTGTAGAATTGGGTATCACTTGGTTTGCCGAAAAATTAGGTGATAAATTTTAATTCAACTTAGCTTTTGTAGGCACAAATGATGTATAATCCAGCACGCCAAATTCTGAGTTTGGGGATTTTTCGGTGGATTTTCTGGTTTAACTGACAAACTGGATTTTATTACGTTATAGAGATAAGAATATAATCTCTATAACGAATATTATAAGAATTATGTAGAAAATTCTATTCTAGCAACCCTAATATTTACTTCACCGCGACATGTCGCAATACGTCATCTTGGCAACATTTCTTCGTCGCCGAAAACATTCAGAATTAATCATACTGGATTATACGGCATCTATGCTTCACTTTTGTGTTTACCTTGTTATTCACATTTTGGCGTCAAAAAAATTGCTAGATAATAAAGGGGTACCCGATTGTAAACTTTTACCCTAAGTTTTTTCTATAGGATAATTGGAAATGTCTCCAGGAAATGGGTTAAACTTTTATCTCTGGATAAATTAAAAAATAATCTTTCCTCTTGAAAATCGATAAGAGCAAATGTGTTTAGTTTAAGTTCTAATTAACCCACAGTGAAGTTGCTTATGCCGCCATATTTAATCTCTTCTTTTAAATTTTGTTAATCTTTTAAATGATATAACACCGTTATGGAATTTTCCTTGCTTCATAAACGAAGTTTTGCGGCTGATTATTGTTTCTTTATATAACTACTTTCTACGCATAACCACTATCGATAGAGAAAAATAAGTAAGGCTTTAGATTCTTCGCTCTTTCTACATTCCCATTGTAATTTTTTTATAATAAAGATATTTAATATTTTTAGTGAAAATAAATCATTTTGCTCACTGCTGTGAATACGGCGAGGCCACCGTGGACCGATTAGTTTGGATGTCGTTCTCATTATAGCAAAGTAGTGGGTTCTAATCCCGGCTTAACTGAAGATCTATCGTGTTCTCACTAAAGGTGGCTGGGACAAGTTAAATTGGTCGTGGTTACAATGTTGTCCAAGTGAAATGATATCTTTTGGGGGTAGATTAAGTATTAGGGGGTCTTGTTACCTACTTTTAAGTTATGAAGACTCCCACCCAGCTGCTTCTTCTAACTAGTAGAACACAACTCAAGGTTAAGTACAAGGGAAAATGTTGGTGCAACAACAACAACCATAAACGTTCGTGATATGTTTGAAGGTCTTCTGCTTGGTCTCTGCTTCTAAATTACGAGGACTCACTTTCGTGTCTATGATGGCACATACACTGAGTGTCCTACTAAATAAGGTGACATCACTGCCGTCCCTTGAAAGGTGAAAATCCTAGTAGCCGGGCATTATACAACAACAGTGGAAGATCACATTTTCTTGCCAAAGATGCTATGTATTTAAACTCAATACTCAATGCTATGACTCTGATTTTGAATTTTAAATGTCTAAACAGCGAGAGAGAAATCATATTTAACTGAATTGAATAAAAATCCAGTGAAATATACAAACCTCTAGTATCTTAAGATGAGAGAACCATTTCTATTTTTAAAATTTCCACTATAGTACATCTCCTTGTTCATATTAAAGTAAATGTTTTCACTGTTAACCCATATGTTTTACTCTGTTACGGTAATATCTATCAAAGAAAGCAAAAATCCACCTTTAAAACGATGGAACCGTTTTAGGCTTTAAATCCTATTTTAATCAACTGCAATATCTATCAAAAATGGAAAAATTCAGTGTTCCAATATGGTACTATTATTTTAGTTTTCAGTTATATGTTATCCAACAACTATAATATATATCAAAAGGGAAACAATTCGGTTATGTCAAATGGTAGAACCATGTTAACATTTTATTCAGTATCCAATAAAGAATCTGTTCTAGACAATCTTTAAAAAGATATATGTTCCTCGACAGATTTTGATAGATTCTTAGAATAACATCATCTGTTCCTTGGAAATTTCTATTTTGATAACATTGTAAAACTTCTACCACTGTTTATGTACTTTTCTAAATTTTGTTGACCGTTGTTTCCATAAAATTTAAGAATTTATTAACTATACCGACAAATATTACACTGCGTAAAAAAAGTAGAAAGACACTGTTTTTTTGCCAATCTCTTATTTTCTCCTAACTACCAGATATTTATGCAGATTTAGTTTAATGACCCTTTTTTCCTTTTAGACAAAAAGTAAACATATACCACAAATATATTAATAATAAAATTAGTATATACAATTTCTGATGCGTAAAAAAAGGACACTTGCTGATGTATTTAATTTAGTGAGTTGTTCTTTAATTAAATAGTGATTTTGTAGTTTGTTTTATCCTTTTCTGTCAAAAAAAATCTAATTTGTCTAAAAGTTACGCTGTTTCTCCTTCTCAGAAATGCCTAAAGGGATACCTTTGAACGATTTTCAAAAAGGGCAAATTTCCGCATATGAAAATGATGGTAAAGGTGTCAGAGAGATTGCTCGATTGTTGCAGGTGATCCCCAATACAGTTTCAAACTTTATCAGAAATCCTTATAAACATGGAAAGAAAAAGAAGACAGGTAGGCTGATAAAGTTAACACCACGTGAAGAAAGAAAACTTGCTCGTGGGCTTAAGAAGAACAAAGGAAGTGTTTCAAAGGCAAGAAATCAAGCAGGATTTAATCATGTTTCGAAACAAACAATTTACAACTATATTAAAAGATCTCAAAAATTCATTTTCAAAAACGGGAACATCATCCTAAGTGGACACAAGCTCACATTGATAACCACTTAGCGTGGGCAAAGGAGCACATGTCCTGGACTACGGAGTGGACTTCTGTGGTATTTTCCGATGGACGGTCCTGACGGATATCAGCACTTCTGGCATTGTTTGGGGAATGAAGACGAATACTATTCAACACGACAAATGGGAGGAGGAAATTTAATGGTTTGGTTGGGTGTTGGGTATGGAGGAAGAATAAGTCTGGTTTTCTTAAATGGTACTCAAAAACATACAGACTACATTCAAGTGCTAAATTCCGAACTTCTTCCTTATGGTTCTGACTTGGGGGCTAAAAACTGGAGGTTTCAGCAAGACGGAGCTTCCATTCACATCGCGACTGGAGTCAAACATTGGTTCCTAACAAATAATGTGGATGTTTTACCATGGCCAGTCAAAAGTCCTGACCTTAATATAGTGGAAAACATCTTGTCAATGCTAGTTCGTCGAGTTTATGCTGATGGAAGACAATATGATTCGTTAACTCAGCTTCGAGAAGCATTGAATGACTCGTAGGACAATTTTTGTCTAATAGAAGTTCAATCTCTAAGCAATTCACTTCCAAACAGAATATTTAAAGTTTTAAAGGCCAATGGGAATAACATTCCTTATTAAAATCACTATTTTTTTCATTCATTATAATGCTATCCTTCTACTCTTTTTACAAAGTTTCAAAAAAGAGAAACTATTTTGTTGCCATTAATATTTTATATTTGAATATCATAATTCTGATGCTAAAATGGTATTTTTAAAATATTTCTAATAAATAATTTTAGAAAAAATAAAATATTTTCAGTTATTGTTACAAAATCGTGTCCTACTTTTTTTACGTAGTGTATATAAGAATACTATTTTAAGAAATCCATACCAATTTGAATTTACAGTATGGTAATTTCGTGTGGAAACTCATTTGATTTGCTATAGAGGCCAACAAATGCTCCCAGATATTTATCAATATTTAAAGACTCTGTAGAAAAGGAGGACGGTATTCTTTATTAATTGATAAAAAATTTGTCAAAATAATTTATATTGTTATCATATTATTAATATTTCAAGAAGAAAATTTCCTTAAGACGTGTGGATATTAATTCGTAGTAAATTTGAGGATATTAATTCGTGATGAAAAATCGGAGGATATTAATTTTTATTAAAATATACTATATGAAAATTCTCAGAAATCCATTCTTATTTGAATTCGCAGTTTGGTAATTTCATATATTTGCCTTTCGAAGGAGGGCAACAAATACTCCAAGATATTTGTCAATATTTATATAATGGTACTGCGGTAAATGTTGATGGTATTTTTTTTTTATTCCTTGGAATAAAATTTGCCTCAAAGCAATTATATTACCATCATATTATTGATGTTTGTAGAAAATTTCCTTAAGGCTTTATATTAATTCGTGGTAAAAATAATTACATTACTTTGAAACATTTCTTAGGTTATTCCATATAAAAATTATTATTGTACTATATATAAATATTTTAGTACTTTTTAGACGAAAAAATGTGGTATTTGAAAATAAAATTTCTGTTACTGATTTAACTAATAAGAGGAATAAATAAAACACTGTAGTGGATTCTTACTATCATTTTCAAACAAACTTTATATAAGGAATGTGTTTTTGCTTTTACAATTAAGTGATCTAACTGAAAGAAAATGAATGTGCTTTTCGCATTTCACAACTTTTCCGTAGTACAGTTAGTACATATTTCAAATCAGTATTGCTCAGTTTTCTGTAAAATTAATGCAAATGATTCCAAACAGTATTTAAAATTCATTAAAAGAAAAGACCTCGTCATCAACACTTTTTCCCATTCTTAAATCGACTTCAATATTTGAAAAGAAAAATAAATGCCATAGGAAATTATGAGAACAAAACCTCATTAATAAGAAACTTGTCATCGCGTTAGAAAACGAAAAGAACTTTAATTGGATTCGAATGATTTTCGCCCTTTTCCGATTTCCTTTTTTTCCCACCCCGTTGCCCGAACACCATCGAAAAATTGTCAGGCACGTGTGAATTTTCACAGACCTAGCATTTCAACGCTATCTTTTGGTTAATGTATCGTCTGCTTCCATAATATTAATCAAAAGAAGTGAAGCAATTTTTTTCCTCTTCTATCGTCTGCGTTAAACCATTTCTTACAATCTTCACGCAATTTTCTCACAGAAGGTAAACGTTAGTTTAATTAACTTTATTTGTTGTTTTAAAATTTATAATTAGTTGCATGATCTTTTCAACAACGAACACTTCATTACGTAAGAAACTAGGGTGGGGAAAAATGTTGATTCGCTGGAAAATGTTGAATATGTAAATATTGACAGTGGAATAATAACTCGCTTTTCATTAAAAGTTAGAACGGGCAAGGAAGAATTTTGAAATCTTACAACTGCTCCTTATTAATTGCGGTTTCTCAATTAAAATTTTTAGTTTTATAATTGTTGTGCATAAGAGCTTCCTCCTAATTGGATTTTTTTTTCATCCGTTTATTCTGCAATTTTTTTCGATCAAAATTATTGTTGCTAATTTAAAATTCAAGTTTGGCAACGGCGCAGTGCGCTTCTTTAATTATTGCGGGTTTGTCTTCTGGATGCTGCAAAGGAGAGAGGCTTTATTTATAAATATTTAATCAAAATGTATGTGTTTGTATAAACATTCAGATTATATTTAAATTTATGGAAATGAAAATATATTTATATATTTTATGGTACGAAGCACAAATTCCAGATGAAATTCAGCACGCTATCAAAATGACGAATTAATTAGAAAATGTTTAACATAATTCGTATTTTAGACTAATTGTAAAAACTAAATATTGTATGTGTGGGAGGGGAAGTTTTAACAAAATCTGATATTCACTTAAGCTTTTTTAGAAAGTATGTAATTCTTGCTATAAAAGGGTTTTTTTATGGAATTTTTTGTTGCTTGAATTAAGATTAAATTAAACAATGAAATAATATTAAGACATTTAGTTCCTTTTAATCACCCCCCGCACTGTTATTTAAAATGCAGAAAGTCTAATACAAATAAAATTAAAAAAGTTAAGAAACTTTCCTATTTTTAAAATTTTTAAAATGTTCCTAAATTCTAAAATGTTTAATATATTCTTTCCAGAAATGAAAACTAATATATTAAGAATACCATTTTCGATGAGAGTGTTGCCAGGTTCTACCCGGGCATTGTTGAATAATGGAAATGAGATGTGGTATTTCTTTTTCATCCATTCACATCTATCATTGTTCCATTGTTTTTAGGAAGTTTTCCAGACGTTTTTCCTTACTACTATCTTATAACTCATCTATTAAAAATTTCTTTAGTGAAAAATTAGAGTTATACCTTTGCTGACTAATTGTGTTTTTGTTGCAACTAACTACATTCGATGCCAATGTTTGGAAAATTTTGATTTTTTTCCCTTTACGGCTCTCTGATAATTAATCTGTAATTAAGGTGGCCACAAAGACTTGGTTAGTTAGTGAATTCTTTTTCGTTATCGGAAGGTAGTGAGTTCGAATCCCATCCTAACCAAAGAGCTGTCGTATTCGCTAAGGGCGGATAGGGTACGTTAAATATATCGTGATCGTAATTTCCTCTTATGAAATGATACCTCTGAGTGTGGCAGGCCAAGTAATGGGGGTCTTCTGCTAGATCCCTAGATCCTTGCTTTTCAATTACGAAAACTCCCCCCACCGGCTGCTTCTGTCTAACAAGTAGAGCTCAATTCAGGGTTAGACACAGGAAAGCATACTGGTGCAATAATAACAGGATCATAGTGATTGCCTACAATGTTTTAAAAATGATCTTTAAAAGTAAACTGTTTGCCAATATAAATTCCAATATAAACAGTAAATAAATTTCTACAATCAATGAAATTATGCGTCATGATTTCTCGGAAAAATTGGAATATAAAATGGGCATGTTGCAAATACATACTCTACTTTATGATTTTGAACAAAAACTCCAAAACACATAATATGGTTGTTGAGAAATAAAGTTTAAAATTGTTTTCGTTTTAAACTAAAATAACTTTTTAAAAGAATGCCTCAGCAAATATATGTAATTAGTGTTTCAACAATTCTATGCAATTTACACCTACATTTCCATAGCAGAGATCAACTTTCGTCTCATTCAGTGAGAAGTACAAGAAATAATTGAATATTCTTGTAAGGAGATGATTTCTTAATTGAATCAATGTACCCACAACGACGTCTAATACTTCTTGTTTTATGCGTGAACTTAAATCCATTTTTAAAAAATTCAGCAATTGGCTCCTGGCTAATCAGGAGCCTCAAGATGACTGTGGCCTATTCATTCGTAACACTTAAACCAAGGCCAGGTGGGCGCACTGCGTAAAATTTTCCTCTTATTCAATAAATAAAACTAAACTCACAGCCGCCACGACAACCTCTATGGGATCAAGTCTTACTGCGCCCATATCTACTTTCGTGACCGAAGTCACTGGTGTACATAGCACATATCCCGCTAATGTGGTCGGCCTAACGCGAAATAACTCCCAGAGTTTAGTTCACAAGCATACTTGGTGCTCAGACTTACTGGCTCAATGAAGGGATATAAGACTCAGCAGATCTTTCCCAACTCGAGGACACAACCTCGGACCTGTGCCTTGGAAGCCCGACCACTACACCACTGGACTTCCTTTTTCAATGAGTACTGAACGAGATAACATAAATATCCTCGCAAAAGGATGTTATCAGTAATTGAGCCAAAATATACTTCCAAGTGCAATTGATATTTAAAAACTATATGATAAAATTTGTAGTTGATTCGTTGTTGTTCTAGTCCGTATCATCTCCTTTCTGTCTGTATGAAAGACATATGATGGGCAACATGGACCTACTGAGAAGATTTTTCATCTCATTCAGCGAATACTGCGAAAAATAACAGAATGGGTCCTTCTAAGAAGTCAATTAAGGTATTTAAAAAGTTCTTTTGATTATATTTAAAAAATCAATTTAAAAAAAAAAACAAATTTTTCTGTTGATATCCACAAGCAAGAAAATAGAAGGGCGTAAAGTTCTTCTGTTAATGCGAATGTTTAACTGAGAGAGGTGATTTGCATTCTGGCTTTCAGTTCAGTCGCTTGTGAATTCAATCCCCACCGAGAGAGCGGTTTGATTTGTTTTTCACTCAACGGTCATTTTTTGTACACTAGAGTTAATTAGGCGGGACCTATAGCTGAAAGTGGATACTGAATCACTACAATCATCTATGTCAGAAGTGGAATCGAGTCTTTAAACTGCTGAACTGAAAATAGGAGTGCTAAGCATTTAGCTGCCAGCTTGACATCTGTAGAGGTGAGGAGTCTATCTTAAACTGTAGGTCACTATTAAATTAACCTTTGGGTGCACAATGTAACTATAGCTCACAACCAAGTCAAACTGATTGCAAAAAAATTTTGAAAGTATTTATCCTCAGTTCTTGAATGCAATCAGTGTTAACAGTAACCGTAGAAAAGGTAAGTACAAGTTTGAAATGAATAAGCTTCAATTCATGTAACATCAATTCATATAATTTCATTCGCAATAGATGTGCATATATTCAGTATAACCAGAAGAAGAATTCCCTATCTCCAGTTACTTTGTTCTTATTCTACATAAAAAATGTATTTCAGCTTTTTAAATTAAATTACATAGAAATAATATAAAAATTTTATTCTAGATAATTTCAGCAGCTCTATGCAAAGTTTCTAGAAGAAAATTTTCCAAAAAGTAATCAAAATTTTTTGCTTCCATTCATTGTTGACATATCGGATTCAAGCGATGAGGAAAAAACATTGATTATAATTTCTAATACATCTCAAGATATATATATATAGGTTTTAATCAAACTTATTATATACAATTAAATGCTAATCTGGATATGTTTCATTACAAAATTTAATAAAACTAATTATGATTCCCTTAGAGAAGAGCATATTTTAAAATATTTAACTAATTGCTTAATTTTTTTTCAGTTTTCATCGCATCTAATCATGTTTTATTTGCTTAAGAAAATTATTAACGGAATATAATAGATGTTATAAAACAAATAAATATTTTCATATTTTTTTCTACGGGGCTTAGCCATTTTGATATTTAAGAATAAATATTATTCCAAATAGCAGAACTGCCTCACACCGTGAATGGTACAAGTTCTTTAAATACATTTGTCATAATTAAGCTAAATATGTGACACATATTTGAGCGATTTATATAAATGTATGTATGTAATATTTATATAAATATATAAATGCCTTCTCACATGTTTTCTGACAAGATTTTACTTTGTTTTTTTTATTTTTTTTAATTGTGAAATTGTAAAATATTAGAAATTTAAAATGGTATATCTTTATATCTTACATGATTGAATTTTTTAAAATTTCTTTATTTACTTTTTTTTGTGAAAATAGAACATGTCATTGGTGGAGTTTTTCACTATGCTTCTTTCTTTCCCCCACCGCGATGGCATTCGAAAAGTTAAGTCTGGCCTTCTGTTCAATAGTTCGTGGGTTCGAATCCCACCTATATCCTGGATGTACGTCATCAGGTCTCGGTATGATCGGGAGCAAAATGTAGCCATTGTACGATAAACAAACCAATATTCATTTCCTCACCGTTTTTGTACTTCAAAATATTCTTCATCTGAAAATTTGAGAATCCATGGAGTAATCAATCAACATAAACAATATAAATTATCACACAAATTTGTTTTAATTTTTATTTCAAATTTAAAATGGAATTCAAGTTGTTATTAACGAAAGTTAGGTAATACCTAATTGAGAGTAATAAACGTATCAGATTTTGATTTGACAAATTTTCAGTTGCATATAAAAATCGAAATTTTTGTGTAGTCCAAAATATATTTATCCCATAGATTCAACATATTACCAATATCCTTTCCTTTTCAGAAACTTTCCTGGGTGTTTACTTTTTCATATACAACAAATGCACATAAATCTTTAGGGATGCGAATTCATTATTGCTTGACACTCCGTTTTAAATGCTTGTACAAGGAATATTTATATGCTGTTGTGTACGGTGGTGGATTTAATTACCTGATATTTTGTCAACCCCTGCGGTTTGCCTTTCCGTTAATTAAGAGAACAGAAAACTGCATCTCTTGGGAGCGATCACAGGTGCTGCTGCTAGGGACAGGATTCTTCCCCGTGACATCAACTGACAGAAAAGCTCCTAGCTCGAGACGGACCAATAGAAAGCACGCCTAGGAAACACGTGGCGTATGGAAATGAGGGAGATTTTAACGCTCTGCTTTGCTCAACACATGTTTTGGATTTCGGAAACAAATTGGAAGAAAAGAGAGGTCACGCTCTGTTGATTAAAATTGTAAAAGATATCCCCGTTCCAATGTTATCATCCGCGTGTCACAAAATTAATAAGTTTTTACGAGAACAAAATGGTAATTAGTACAGGCTACCTTCGTTGTTGAAATATGTAGTTAAAATATGCAAAGTAGTTCGGAAAAAAAAATTTACTGCTGCGTTATGTTAGACCAATGTGTAATTAAAACATTTGTGAATATGAACTCTCTCTACCATTCTTTAGTCGTGTTTCTTAAACAGCATTTGACTATCGATAAATTGACAAGCAGATTCTGATGATTATGAGCTAATTGAGGAGGTTACAGATTTTCGTTCGAGACTGTAAAAGATATTCTATATTTGACAAAGCGTGGTAGATGACCTAGTGGTCTAAGTTGTTTTAATATCTACTGTGCCTATTTCTTTCCTAAAGGGCTTTTCTTAGATATTGTCTGTTACCCGCGTGTCGTAAGGGAGAAAACTCTCAAGAACTCACTTTGACAAATGTGCATGCAGAATGTAGAAGTGCATCTTCTGTTATTGAACCCGAAACCTTTCGTTGTGAAGAGTCCTGTCCTCCACAAAGTCAATGTGAGCAAAACTTATATATCAGTGAATAATCCAACGGCATTTATAACGTACAGGTAACCCTCCTATAACACGGTAGTTAGGTTCCTAGAAAATGCCGTGTTGTGTGAAATCGTGTTGTATAAGACCCAGAACTAGTACAAAGAGGGGGGTGACGTTCCAAAAACTTATTAAAAACAAATATTTTTTTTAATTCGACATAAACAACTTAATTTTTATTAAATAATAAATGTATATCCAAAACAAAGTAAGAAAAAAATTTTTTTAATCTAACGCAACCCTAATTTAATGAATTTATTCGTCGTCACTGCTCAGTACAATCAACCGAGAACGTTTTTTGAGTGGAACGATATCGCCTTCACTTTCAGAACTTTTTTCTCTATTCAAAGTTTTTGTATGTTTTCCCCTCTTAAAAAATCTGTAATAGAACTTTGCTGACTAGTTCTTACTAGGTCATAGTAAATTTCACGGTATGGAGTTAAACAGTTTTGCAGCTCCCTTTTGAATTTTCGACTTCTTTCCGTGGAAGGGTCTGTTTTCAAGAAAAATGACTCGAGATTTTCCGCTAAGCATTGGCCTTCTTGTAATGCTTTTAATGTTAAATTCTTAACTTGTTTCCGCCGACCGATGACAAACTCTAACATTGGAACAAAACCGTGTTATAGGATGACGTGTTGTAGGAATTTTCCCGCAATTTACGAATCGTGTTGTAGCGAAACCGTGTTATAGGAGGGTTACCTGTATTTTAATATCCGCCGAATAAATTACTTTCCGAGAAGATTTTTCTCACATAGTGGAGAGCATTCAAGTGTAGAAATTGTGGAAATCCAAAGGACTTTCACTACAATAGACATACATGCAGAAGGCCAACATCCATCTCGATTTGTTCAACAGTGGCTGGGATCGAACTCGAGACCTTATACTCCAAGAAGCAACACCCTACTTACTGATATACATTGAAATATACTTGCCTATTTTTAGTTGCTTTTCTTTACTAAAAACATGATAAACACAGAGAATAGTCTCGTAAGTTTGCACCATGGTCCAGTAACTAAGTCGATTCTTGAATGATCACTCTCTCAAAGCCTCACCAATGGAATGACACTGGATCTAATGGAACTTTTATGGCCTCCACGGCACCACGAATCTTCAGCTGTTTCAAATATAAAAACCCATGAACGAGTTTACTGATTATTTTCTTTAAGAAAATATCTCCCGGTGTTGCCATTACGGATAACAAAAGTAGACAATTATTTAAAATTTTTATTTTCTTTTATTGCATTCATGGATATGAATAAATGTCCGTTTGTATATATATTTGAGCAATATAAGTCATATTTTTCCACGCAAAATGATTAAATAGAATGAATAATATTATTTTTATTAAGAAAACATGTAATTTATACTGTCTTCTATTAATAGTTTGTCGACTAAATAAGCTGTACCGCCAAGAAATGACATTACTAAATTATTTTATTCCCCAAGTATTATATAAATGCAGACGTGTTAAAAAAAACATCTATCTCTAAGCATTTTTCATCATATTCCGTAAAGTAATCAATCATAATTCAAAAAGACAGCTCGAGTTAAAGAATTAATTAAAAGACGAATTAGAAATTCAAATTAACTCAAAAATTTTAAAGGCTTTCGAGTGCGATAAACTTTTTGCAAAAGAAAATAATTAAAAAGAAATTCTATTTTATATCAAAATATTTATACTGAAGTATTGTAGTGTACCGAGCTCATACGTGGCAATGATAATACGTCCCATACATTTAATTTTACTCGATTAATTCACAGTTTGTTTGTTTGTCGCTCAACGGTCATTTTTTGCACATGAGGGCTAATTAGACCAGGACCTACGGCTTAAAGTGGATTCCGAACCATTACAAACATCCATACCCAAGGTGGGATTCGAACCCACGAACCGTTGAACCAAAGGCAAGAGCGCTAAACATTCGGCTGCCAGCTCGGCGATTAATTCACAATAAATTTTAGGTCAATTTAAAACAATATTTTATGAACACCAAGTTAATCTTAAAAAGTTATGCTTTATGAAAGCGCCTACTTTTCTACTTTTTAAGCACATTTTTGCCGAGTGCCAATAGAATTATTAAAATTGTTTAATTGAAACCCTACCGATTTTTTAAACAAACATTTAGGGTCGTATGACCCTCCTGAAGGATAGAAAAAAAGTAATTACAACTTGGACTAACAAAAATATCGGAAAAGCTAATGAAGCTAATGAAAGACAAGTTGTCAGTCAGATATATAGTTTCGTGAAAAACTTATAGCAATGCTGACCACGAATTTGAATGGACAGTTGACAAATCGTGTATCTTGGTGGCATGTCAACGATACTTGCCGCGAGATCTTCAGTTTAGTGAACTCAATATTTCCTGTGCCACAGAAGAAAAAGTCCAGTGGGTTTGGATCTGGTGAGCGACTACAAAGAGCGCGCCGCCTCGATCATGAAGGAGCCTCGTTCTTATTTAATGCCTTTCTATTTTCCTCTTTTCTGCCTCTTAGAGTGGAATGCGAAGATATGTTGTATGGTCATTATTCCTTCTCCAGATGAATACTATCACCACTCTTATTTGGTGAAACAATTTAGAATAACCTTTGTGTGTGTGTGTGTGTATATATATATATATATATATATATATATATATATATATATATATATATATATATATATATATATATATATATATAAGCCATGCCGACTCTAATGCCGTGGCCAGCTGCACTAGATTACGCGGTTGAGGATCCATGGCGCGAACAACTCGATCGAGATGGTCCCACAGATGCTCGATTGGGTTTAAGTCAGGTGAGTTTGCTGGCCAGGGGAGGACGGTAAACTCATCCTGGTGCTCTTCGAACCACGCACGTACACTGGCAGCTGTATGGCACCTCGTATTGTCCTGCTGGAAGATGCCATCATCCTGAGGAAAAACAATGCGTATGTAGGGGTTGACATGGTCCGCAAGGACAGATGCATACTTGTATTGATCCATCGTGCCTTCCACAATGATCAGTGAACCCAGTGAATGCCAGGAAAACATTCCCTAGACCATAATGTTCCCGCCTCCAGCTTGGACCGTTCCGGCAATGATTGCAGAGTGGTTCCTTTCAGAGGTTTCACGCCTTATACGCCTACGTCCATCTGTCCAATGGAGCATAAAACGCGATTCATCTTAAAACGCAACCTGTCGCCACTCAGTGGACGTCCAGCAGCTGTACTGGCGTGGAAATTCTAGCCTTCGCCGTCGATGAACAGCAGTCAGCATAGGTGCACGAACCAGGCGTCTGCTTCGGAGGCCCAGACGCAGCAATGTTCGCTGAATAGAAGTTTGGGAGACACTTTTGGTAGCCCCTTGGTTCATTTTGGTGGTCAGTTGCTCAACGGTAGCCAGTCTATCTGCCCGAACGCATCTCCGCAACCGTCATTCGCCTCTGTCATCTATGGCCCGTGGTGCACCACATTTGCCACGTCGCTGATTTTGAACAGTCACATTTTGCCATGCACGGTACACTTTTACCACGGCGGCACGCGAACAGTTCACAAACTCAGCCGTTTCGGAAGTGCTTCCACCCTTGGCCCGAAAGCCAATGATCATGCCCTTTTGGACGTCGGATAAATCGCTTCGTTTCTGCATTACGCCAACGATTGAAATACAAATCTTCAGAAACTTGAAAAAGTCCAGCTTTGCGCAGCTCGGATCATTACTGGGTTTAGAAACTCATGTCCCAGGGAAATTGTTCTTTTCGAAGCAGACTTACAGCCCTTAAGTTTTAGGAGACGTGCTTGCCTAATAAAATACTACAACAAACTTAGCGCTCTAGGCTCACAAAATCGCACCTCTAACTACTTTAAAAACTGGTGTAACAATCAAAGGCTTAAAAGAAACAGTCCCTTCAGCCAAGTAGCTTTCTTTAATCTTGTCGATGACGCTGAGGAACCACATCACATATCACAGTGTCTTAGCCCGGTGGACGATTTAGACGTTGTCTCCATTCATTTCGAATTACCAGTACATGTGAATAAACAAACAGAGCTTCCTGCTTATTTAAGGCAATTGGCCCTTGAGAAAATTGGAGAGATTCCACTTGATGCTATTCAAGTCTACACAGACGGCAGTGGAGATGACTTTTTCCGGTCCGGCAGTGGTATTTTCGTCAAATCTCAAGACCAGGACTTGAAGCTTCAGAGGAGAAATCCCGATCACTGCTCGGTTTTTCGCAGTGAACTGATAGCCATTGATGAGGCCCTTGAGGTTTTTCATCTCTTCCTTATGGAAAGGAGGTTTGGATTCTGTCGGACAGCAGAAGCGCAATTCAGCACCTGTGCAATTGGCAAAGTGTTAGAGACAATGTTGGAATGACAATAGTTAACAAGTTAAAACGGCTTTCCATATTTCATCAGATTCATCTGCAGTGGATTCCTTCCCACGTCGATATTGAAGGAAATGAAATTGCGGATGCTCTGGCGAAAGCAGGTGCTGGAAAGGCCTCCTTTAATTTAGCTCTTCTCACTTTCACGGAGATTCACTCCTTAGAAAAAATTAAGAACAGGATGACTTGGATTGTCCCTTCGATACATTACTGGTACCAAAGTTCCCGTCCCGGAGACTCCTGACCAACGACTTAAGTCGTCAGGAACTAACTATTCTCGCCCGATTTTGAAGTGGACATCTTAAAACCCTAAAATATTCTGAGGATTCCCGAGCCTTTGAAACCTGTACCAACTGCTCTACCGAGCAGGCTTCACCTGAACATATCCTTGAGTGTCTGGGGCTCTCCAGACAGGACTTAGTTGACGACCCTCTTCTGGTTTTGGATTATTGTAGAGTGTACAACGTCATGGATCTGGTCTAGTGCTGCTGGCCTTTGGGGGCATGCAACAACAACAAACATATATATATATATATATATATATATATATATATATATATATATATAATTGGTGTATTATATATATGTATAAAATACTTATGAGTGGTGACTTCCAATGAAAAAATGTGCACCTAATTTTTGGAGAAAAATTGCAAACTGGAAAAATAATGGTATTGATCATTTTAATAAAAAAATTTTACATGTTCTTATTTTTGCTCAAAACATTGCTTTGTAAACAAAAATGCAGGATCTTACGCATATTTTCCTTTTCCAGGGATAATAAAAAAATAGTCGAATACGATGTATAAAACTAGAAAATTTCCCTTGGTTATTAAATAATGTCGTTATTTCTTCATTCTATGTTCCAATGATAATACGACAGGCAGCATATTGGGAAAAACAAGTTTCCTACCAGATCGATGAATCGAGCTGACAACAGATTTGTTAGTGCTCTTTGATTTCGAGTTGTTAGTGAAATCGAGAAAAAAATAAATACTGCTGTTTTAAAATATTATGCTGTGCAAATGTCGAATATATCTTTTTTTAATGTCATGTCATTACGCTTGGATCGTAACTTTAAAAGAAAGGAAATTACCTCACGGCTCAGTTCTTGATGCGAACAAAGATTCAGAACAATGTTTCATTACATAAATTAATTGCAAGATAAGAAACTTTCCAGAGATTTGAAAACAGCTTTAATTACGATTTAAATTAATAACGAGTACAGAAATCAAACTTTCAAAATGAAACACGACATACCCCTAGACCAACATCTTGATTTTGACTTCATTTCTTTCTGTACAGTCGTTTTCACAGCTCGACTAAATGTAAAAATTCTGCGTATAAACAGAATAATTAATTTATTTATATATTAATAAGTACACACGCATGCAATTATAATGTTACAGAAGAACTCCAATTAGCTGAATCCCATAGGACCGGACCCCATTCGGATAGTTAGAATATTTTCTAAAAAAAATATCCATTTTAATTTACTATATTATGATAAAATTGAGAGAAAAACTACATATTTTTGAAGAAAAATAACTTTTAATCAATTAAATGAAAAAACATTCTTACATGTTAACGCACTTACCTACAGGTGCTGTTCATTAAGCAGTATGTATGTACAGTATTGCAAATGAAAGTCATTGTTTCCCGAACAACTTTTTTTTCTATTCAGAGTAACTTTTCTATATTATTCTATATTCTATATTATAAAAAACTATTCAGAGTAAGTTTTTTTACAGCTGCCATCCGTTTTCAGGCAGTTAAGTCTTACATTAACTTGACAGGGAGAATTTGCAGGTGGTCCCATTCAGACTGAAGCTCCATCCACATCAAAGCAGTTTCAAAACTGGCTAATTGCATCACTAGCTGATGGTTCAGTGTCTGCTTCAACTTGGACATTAAGGTCATCTTTCGATTAATTTACCATCCTTTGCAATATAAATTCAGGGTCTGACTCATAATTCATTCTCCTATATCTTCTGCACAAACTTCTGAATGTCTAGGAATTTTCAATGGAATGTTTCTAAATTCTTCCATTGACTCATCATTCTCCTCTTCTCCCTTCTCTTACCTTTCTTTTCCTCAAAAATGTTTCTATTTCCTCCCTTTTTTATCATTATATTATCTTCAATCATATTTATTTTTCTGAAATTCTGAAAACGATTAAGATAATCAGGGTAACTGGAGTTCTACTATATTTAGAGTGCGTTGCCATATAATAGCAATATTAATTATAAATAAACCTACACAAGTAGAAAAGAATCTGTTTAATTTTATACGAACCACAAAAATATTCACAACATATTTCATTTGAAATTTTTTCTTGAATTTAATCACTATATGTATGGGCATTTGCGTATAATTAAATTCAAAGTATTACGTCAAAGACTTATTTATCAAATGTACAAACATTTGCTAAAAGGAATTTGTATTAAAATTTGTTTCCTTCAAAACATTACTGAATTCTATGTACTTAAAAAAAACTAAGTATTAAAAAATACAAAACATTTTTAATGCAAACGTTCTAAAGCTTAAAAATTAATGACGTTAATCAAAACATACATCAATGCAAAGAACCTTAAAAACTGTCAGCATAATATATTACTTAATGAAGCGAAAAACGTATTTCATCAGTAAAAGAATCACATAAATATTTAATGCCCTTTTGAATTAAGAAAAAGTTGAGAATTCTACGCCGTCATTTAGCTTGCGAAATATTACAGCGATATAAAATAATTCGTTTAAAAGGTTCATTTCACAAGAATAACTAAAAAAACTGTATTAAAATAATATATTATCCTCTCAGTGAGATATATGAATTAATATATATTACTCTCAGTGATATAATATATATTGAGTCAGTGAAACCGTAATTAATCATTTGCTTAACAGTCTTAGCATTCATGTGGGCAGCTGTGAAATTCAAGTTCTCTTTCTCGCTCAATCGTCATTTACAACTTGTTGCAATAACGACAAAGTTTTGAGCATGTTTTGGCTTGTAATTATCTTTTTCAGTATATTCTCGCCAAAATAAAGCCATAGTTATCTTTCAATATTGTTAACTAATTTGTACAAAGCATTCTTTTAAATCCTGAAGTGATATTTTTTTTTAATTTGTCATCAATTATTTGAATTGTCAGCAAGAATCTATCGTGAAATATCCAAGGTGTGTGTGTGTGTGTGTGTGTGTGTGTGTGTGTGTGTGTGTGTGTGTGTGTGTGTGTGTGTGTGTGTGTGTGTGTGTGTGTGTGTGTGTGTGTGCGTGCGTGCGTGCGTGCGTGTGTGTTCAATGTATCCAGATAAGTGAATAATCTTAAAATTTTTTGTTGATATTTCATTGGAACGAATTATATTTAGTTGGCAGATTTTTTCTTATGAATAAATGTTGGTGAGTACTTTTTAAATTTGTTTAATTTTAAAAAACAAATCCTTTAGTAGATGTTACAGTAAAATTCCTCAATAATGGGCAATTATAATGACGAAATATTTGTGTGTATGGTTAAAGATTTATGATTTATAAATTACTATTTTAAATTTTAAAATAAATAGAAATAAAATCGCAATTATTTCAGTCAAACAAAATTTAATTATAAAAACCAGATTTGCTTGTACAAAATTTCTACGATAATATATTTTTAAACAGTTATCATTTGATTTTATAACTAATTCTTATTATTTACAAATGGTGATTATTGAAAACTATGCATTATTCAAAACTAATAAATGTGTATTATTTTTGGGCTGATGAACAAATTTGTTTTTTTACTGATTAAATTTAAATTCCATTATCATTAAATGAAAAGCAGAAATATTAACATAAATTACAATCAAGTGTATACGTCGGCTGTGCCATTATTCCGAAATGTTATCAATAAAAAATTTCGTTTCTTATTATTGTTGCCTTGTATCTAGTTTTCATAATTTAGAAGCAGGGTTCTAGAATTGAATGATCCGCCATCTTTAGAGATATCATTTCACTTTTAGAGTATTTAACATGCTACAACTGTTATTAACGAACACGACGGATATTCGGATGTGTCGAGATTCATACCCGCTACCATCCGTTAACTAGTACGATGCCCTAGTCAACCAGGCCACCCCACATTTTAGCACAATTTTCTTATTTTCGTAGGGATTTAAAATATATTCATATACGGTATAATTTTCGAATAGATACCAACATAATTATTAAAATATTAATAAATCTAGTGTATTCTAGCGTAATTTGCCGAAATATTGTTTCTTTTAACTTATTAGATCATTTGTTTTATTTATAATAAAGGATTATAAGAAAATACATAATTTAATTACACAAGCAATAGTTTAAGTCTATAATACAAATATATTTACTTTAAATGCTTTGTGAAACGTTGAATATAAAATCCTATCTTGAAAAGCTATACACTAGGGACATCTGTTTATTAAAACCCTTATCAAATAGTTATATACTTTTCAAACACCGTTTTCAAAGAGCCAAAAAAGGAGACTGTTTATAAAAATCCTTCAGGAAAATTTTTAAGCAATATTTATTAAAAAATTTACGTAAAATAAAAAATGTATCCTATTTTACATTTCAAAAAACTAATAGCTTTCTAATTTAAAAATAAGCAAAAATATTTGATTCTCTTAAAAAATCCTCTATACATTTTTATAATGATCAGTGATACTGAATTATTAATGTTATATCTAATAATTCGATATCACTAATAAAAAATCGTAGTTTTTTGTGGGCCATAACTTGCGTTAAAAAATAGATATATAGATTCCATGGAAAAGTTACGATTGAAGAGTAATGATATTTTTTATTTACTTAGATTCTTTCTGAACACTGTTTTACACTATAAAATAAGGTCTTTTCTACAGATCAGCTAAAAACAAATTGATTGAGGTTTTAAACACTGGAAAATTCCCCTTTTTTGTTGCGAATTTTTTTAAATATTGGAGGCGGAATTCCCTTCATCTGCATTACAATATGTCTTTACTATTGTTGGCGCATTTGGGAAATACGTGTTTAAGCTGTAATGCGCAAAAAAAAAAATCTTAAAAATCGGAAAAGTAAACATCGACAAATAAATATATATTGCATACAACATAGGAATTCTGAAAGCTGTTTCCGCAAAGAATGGAAGGATTGCTATTATTTAGGATTAATTTCATTCTCTAAACCTGCTAATGTTATTTTGGAGATAATAATTTATCAGAATGTTATTAAAACTTTCTTTTTAAATATGTAAATGCATATCTATATTATGCATATCATTTCGAAATACAGATCACTTATTGTTAGTTGCTGTCTATTTGCCGAATTTTGTCCCCTTTTGGCAACTCCTGCTTAATGACGTATTTTCAATGTCCGAGCAGTGTATATACTTACGTATACTATGAATATTTATTCGGAGCCATTTTTAATACAACTTTATTAATAGCTTATGCGTATCAAGTCACTATAAGACACTTCTATTAGAATTGATTGAAGTATTTGCTTACTTACATTACACAAATATACAATACAAAGAATTTTAAAATTTATGAAAAATAAAGCAAGTTTCTAAATTTTCTTTATGGATATTTTAAATAGTTTGCTTTTAAATATTTCTGCCAACTGAAACGCCGCTGAAGTAAATCACCTCATAGTTCAGAGCCATGGCCACAAAGGAAGAGATCAACACAGCATTCGCCACGCCACGTACTGGTGGTAATACATGGCACATAGTCGCCATAAATGAGCACGATGGATCTGAAGTCAGATCTGGAGTTCACCTCTCACAATCACAATAACACTTTTCCCAATCAAGCTACTGAACCGATATTTAAAACACTTTCATTTGTTTCAAACTTGTGTACCGCCATTGAAATATACTGATGAGCATTTCGTTTGCTCTTATTCCTTTTTATTATTTATTAATTGATATGTTGTGACTTACAGTAATTTAGCTTAAAAAATTGTCATTTTTAAAAAAGTGTTTAAAAAAAAGCACCGATTTTATAAGTGAATTCCAAAATTGTTTCCAGGAAACATCTCAAACACAATATATTTTTATTTTCTGTAAAATAAATCTCTTATTCTATTTTCTAAACTGGGATCAAAATAATTGATAACATTAATCTTTTTAAAAACAATTAAACATTGAATTTTAATATTCTCTTATCAAATTGTAAACATTTAATTCTTAACTTGCATGAAATATTAAGCATTCTCAATCCTTGCACATTAGTATTTAATACAAAAAAAAGTTTAATTACAGCAAAACTAATTATGTAGGAAAGATGTTAAAACAGTTTTTCGATATTCAGTCCGCTCAGCAGAGAAACACCTGCGCACAGTTTACGAATTAGTGAGGACTCAGCTGCTTGCGTCAGCAGAATTCTGTGGATTTATATGGGTGGAGCCTCCTCGTGCAAATTTTCTTACTAATGATGCTGGATTATTGGTTCTCTTTTTCTACCCAGGTGTATTTGGTAAACTATTCACTGAGGACTTAAAGGGGAAAGAAAGTAAAAGCATCGACTGAATGTATTTATCCCAATTAATAGGATATTCGATGTATTATTTTCCTGTGCTTTAGTTTAGGGAGCACACAAACTCGTCGAAAGCAATCCACTGAGTATTTGGGAATGAAACGCATTTAGTTAGAGTTTGCTTGCATCTGATTTAATTTTTCCTGTAGAATTGCTCAAATAAGCTGTAATCGATTCATTTGGAGTGAAGTCTGTAGAAAATACACAGAGACAATTTTAACGTATCCGGCCGACTTTTGAATGGTTAGCGTTCCTGACTCCTTGGGTATTATTAATCCCGGGTTCGAGTCCCGGTTTGGGCGTGAATGTTCCTCTCTCTCTGTGTCTCCTTGTCCTTTCTTTTGAGGTGTATAAATGGGACACATTCTTTGAACGGGTTTGTGATGAAGTAACCTGGGTAATGCTACTCGCTTCCGTGACTTGGTGCCTAGGTGCCCACTGGGTAACGATAAATGAGTAGCAGTTTCCGACCTTGTCGCGAAAGGTTAATGACGCAATGTCTACCGTTAGAAAAAGACAAATTTAACTCGGTCTTTTCTAAAGCAATATCGATCAAACTTGAGTCTTAAAGAAGATTCGAGCACAAAATCATGGTATGCTGAAAAAGCAATTCAATGAATCTCTTAAAGGTTTAGTTTTAAAATTAATTCTACATGGCAAAATATTTTGAATTTAATAGTTCACATTACTGGATATTTGTGATCTTCGATAGTATTTTTGTAAGGGAATTCGAACATGACCATAAATTGTGTAATACCGATCAACTTTAAGCTTTTCATTTTAGTGTAAATTTTAATATCTATAACAATGCGCAACAATCGATAAAAATGTACACATTTATACATTCGTATGTATACATTACTAGAACAGTGTTTTCTGACTAGAACCATTCATTATAAATAATATCATTTGTAAATACGTTGTCTAATTGTACATTTACCGAATTTTTATCCTGCCTTTGAGTTATCATTGGTTCAGAATCCACTTAAAGCAATGTGTTCTAATCGAATTAGGTCTCTTGTGTCGCATAAGAGTGGCATATAAAAGATAACTAAACTAACCTTAATATGTATTAATTAGATTGTAATTTTTTACCAAGACCGGTTAAAATGTTAAATTTAATAGTAATAGCTACGTCACTGGCGTTAGAGAATTAATCGTCTAAATTGGTTTTAGTTGATATTAGAACTCAGAATGCAGTATTTAATAGTTTCAACAATTCAGCAACCTATAAAGTCTACGTAATTCACTCTTTTTATAAATATAGCAGACGTTCGTTTTTACTATCACATAAGGACAAGCAAAATATTTCTTAAAATTGAAAGTTCGTAAAATGGAGAAATGACTCTTACATTTTATGGAAACTATTGCTGTGACTGTTCAGCTGTTGATTCACTCTTTTGTAAGAGCTGTCGTATCACATTCTAGAAGTGCACTTCAGGCCTTTTAGAATAATCAAAATGGATCCTAAAGAATTCTAAAATGCAGACTCTTACTTAAGGCAGAAGCGCATTGAATCTCAATCCAATGGATTCCTGCCAACTGTGGAATTCTGGACTGTGAAAAGCTGACGCACTGGCAAAAAGGGGAACTTGGGTGGAACAACGTATAAATTGTCCCTTTTTATTTTTCACACTAATAAATTTTTTATGAACCTGACTGTTGTAAAAACTGTTACACAGGGCATGATTTAACGTGTGAAAAATAAGAGATGGATGTTCTGGGAGAGGAGGAGAGCACAGTTTCCAAATTTCCAAGAAAGACTGCGGTTGCTCTATTTAGTGGCCTGACTGGACATGACTGCTTGCAAGACCATCACTGTAGAATTAGAGTAATGTATTCCCCAAACTGTGTTTTCTGTGACTCTAATCAACCAATGATTTTTGAATTTAAGTAATACAATACATAAATACAATAGAATAAATGTACCGCACTTTTTTAGTATAAGAATATTTCCAAAATGTATAGAAGGACACGTGAACTAATTAAAATGTTAGTAAAATTACTTCATTATACAAACCCGTCACGAATTGTTGGAATGTAAATTAACATATTTAATCGAAAGAAAATGATAATGCATTAAAGTATTAAGAAATCTAAAGTTTATAAGAAATGTTTTTACTGTGTGTGTTTGTGAATTGGTTAAATACGATGATATAAAAGAATTGGGTTGATAAAAATAATTGTTACATCTCTAAAAAATATTTTTGCCTACTCTAAGCTTTCTTTATAATGTGCTATTAATTATTAAGTAATATTTTATTAGTAATTATTATATAAAGTACTAAGAATATTTAATATGCATTATATAAAAACACGGAAAACAAAATTAATAACAGTTAAAGTAATCACTTTCATCAATTCAAAACAACAACCTTAAAAACACATTTTTTATGTAGAAAAGATTACCACTATTCCTCACAAAAAATACCTTAATTTTGTAAGCCACTCATCTACTTGTTTTGTAAATGGTCGCAGTACTAAACCTTTTTTCAGACTTTTCCATGCATTATATTCTTAATTATTTAATTAAGAATATAATGCATGAATTAAGAATATAGTCATACATATCGCTTTCTTTTTTGTTTGCAAACATTCACAACAGCAATGCTCATAGAATGACAGTTTCACAAAGGGATTTCAAGGAATGATCCAAGGCCAAAACAGCACGACGATATTTTCACTTGAGCTATTGACTGCTCTCAAGTGCATGCAAAGTCGGGAGTTAGATTAAATGGGAGAAATTCCACATGGATTGTTTCGAAAATCCATGTTAAATTTCTCCCGTTCCCATAAAAGTAGGGCTCGGGGCTTCTAAACCTCCCTTAGCCAGTTTTTCTGAAACCTCATTTCCACAAATATCGACATGCGAGGGAATCCATTGCAGATGTACTGTCCGAAAAAGGGAAATCTGTTTCAGCATGTCTAGTATGGAAATGCTAGTTCTGTCATCCACATCACTCCATTCTTTTAGATTCTGAATTGCACTGTTGCTGACCAATAAAATCCAAACCTCATCATAGCGTTTTTCCGCACACAATTATGGTCCTAAAACCTACTTCAATGGCAATAAATTCGCTTCTAAAAACGTATAAAAAGGTCTGGATTTCTGACTTTTATCTCTTGATCTCCATCTGGGATCATGATATAAATGCCGCTTCTTGATTGGTTATTCTCACTTTTATTACCATTTGTGTATAGTTTTATAGAATCCCCTGGTATCCTATCAATGATCTCATTTATAATCATGACCTGTTATCATTTGGAATGTAATTCATAGGTGGAGGCACAGAAGTAGATTCTATTTGACTAAGCACCTAGGGTGGTCTACCAGTAATAAAATCCCGATGTATATCACCCAGAGTCACATCATCGTCACGATGAGATTGTCAGTAGGACTGGAAAATTATCATTGGGTCTAAGGGACCTTGTTGGAGATTAGCGAATAATTTGTAAAATCACGAGTGTTCGTAAATTAGTTTCGTAAAAACGAGCTTCTACAGTATTTTAACAATTAAAGTACCACTTAGTGGCAAATATAACTCTGATGGCAATAAATGCATCTTTTTTATTGTAGAATCTAAAGTGTTTCCAGTTTTTGATGTATAAACTCTAAATACAAACTTTTACCGATTCAACCATTGAACAACTGATAATTTTTGTATTGGCTATTGTGCTTGGCGCAGTTTTTCTTGAGCAGGACCTTGTGTCTATAAATTTCACGCTATCAATCGATCTGTGTTAACTATTATTTTTAAAAATTTAAATTTTTCCGAGAGAAAGAATATCAAAAATAATTCTGATGAAAATAAGTCATCCTAGTCATAGAAAATCGATTATCTTATAGAAATAAGATAATTGATTTTCTATTGGGTTTTCAACTATGAGTGAAAAACACAATCTTATACCGATTCAATAATTCAACAACGGAACAGTGCTGTGTTAGTCATTTCTTTTATAAATTTAGAGATTTCATACATAAAGTGTAATATTTTTACCAGTGGATCTTTCATACCACTCTTTTTTGCCAATGGACATTTTTTTATTCAGTTTGTAAAATTTCTGTAGAGTATTCTATTAAAACCTATATATAATTGATTGTCTCAGATGTTTTATAGTGGCATTTCTCATATTTCTAAATATCAGTCTCAAAATTAGGATAAAGAAGTGATTAGTATTTGAAGTGCAAAATGCAAAACAGATTTTCTTTCCGTTGTTTCATATTTTTCATCACTTTTTCTGAAAATTTAAAATTGTTGCAATTATTTCTACTTGCATTTTTAAATAATTCTCGTGTATTTCATTTAATTGAAATATAATGATAATCATGCATTGTCATTGTAAGCTGAAATAATTACATTATTAAATCTTAAGGATGTCTCTTCCTAATCTAATTTTGAAGTGTAGAACTATAAACAGCATTCTTTTCTGTTGAAATATATTTAGAAGAAATATAACTTATAAAAACTGTAGTCTCACATGAAAATAAATATGATAATGTAGTTTTTCAAATTAATACTACTCCATGTAGATGCTTGATAATAACAGCTGTAGTCGCCGTTTGCTGGTCACTTCAGTCGCGATGATCACGAGGAAGACGTTTTAAGTGAATACACCGCTCACCTCAGAACAAAATTGAATTCCCTCGCAATGTATTCACAAACAATAGAATGTAAAATTTACCTGAGCGTATTATAAATTCCACAGAGGATGTGCTTTTCATTCTTCTTCCGACAGCCGAAGTTTATGAAAGGAAAATCACGTGATGTTGCTGCGTCACGTGACTACTCGAGAGCTAAAGGCTATGACACGTTAGTTTAAAATGCCACACACAGTTGCTGCTTTGTATGGATTTTTTTTTTATAATTTATGAAAAAATTCTATTAAACGTTGAATGGAAAACGAGTATGACTGATTTCGTGTTTCATGCATACGCTTTACTATAGTTAATTAATCAATAGTTAAATTAAGTAATCTTTCCATTGCTTTTTCTTGATTTCTCATCCAGATGATTTGAGTAACTATATTTTTCGCATTGCAAACAAATAACTCTCTAAAATTATATATTTATTATAACTACCACTTATTATTTGTTATATATATATATATTACTCAAATAGTTTATTTCACTCGTATAAATGTTACATATAATTATTATTTAATTTAAACATTTTTAACGATTCAAATCTTGAAATTTTGGATTTATTTTTGTCTCTGCTAATATTTGAACTAGTTTCCAAATTTATTTGCTTATTTTACTTGTTTACTAAAAAAAAATTAAAGTACGTGCATTGAGTTTTTTTAATAAAAATAATGCAGATAAAATTTGAAATAAAATGTGAATAAAGTTCACTTTCATTTGTGTCTATTTCATAACTAAAAGTAAATAATTTCCGTGAATGAATATTGCGTAGTTTTCCATTATACCCCCGCTTATGATCGTAAATAGCATGTTTTTTACGAAAAAGTGAAAATAATGTGTAATTTAGATATGATGATTTCAGTGGCTCAAAATTTTATTTTAAATTAAATACATTTCAATCGAATTTTTTTTCCTCGAAAAATTAAATGAAGAGTGATTAACAAAATTAAACAAGTTGGAGCAAAAGATTGCTTAGTGGTGATTTTATCTTTTAAAAGAAGCATTACGATCTCAAGTGTGCAAGGGTAAAAAAACAGTTAAATATAGCAAAATTTAATTTTGTTTCATCGAGAGAAAGGAACTATACATATGCAACCAATTATCGATGTGATTGTTAAGCAGTTTCCACCAGAAATTGCCATTTAAATAAGTTATCAACAATTAATAAATTTTTTGTAAAATGTAAATAAAATGTTTGTATTTTTTAGTAGTTTCTAAAAATGTACACCTTTTTTCAAACAATACACGAAGCAAAGGGAATATTTACGATATTAATTTGCGATTATTTTTTCCTTACCCGTTATGGCGATTATCGTAATGAAATGGAATAATATACTGGAAAAGTTTCAAATGAAAAGCTGAAAATGTTAAAGAGCTTTGTATATAATTATGTAACACGTATTATTATGCAATAAGTATTTATTAACAGTCGGGAAAACTCAAAAGAATTTTGCAGGTAATATAAACTCCTGACAGTTTTTAATGTCATGAGCAAAACTACTTAAAATCAGCATCTTGTATGGAGAGGAAAAGTACGCATAACCGTGTCATCTGCGCTATAGTTTTACATGATCATCGCCTTTTGCTTTCTCCTTTTGCAAGATTTATATTTGTTTTCGTGGAAACAGTTTAGTTTGTCTAAATGACGAAATCATTTAAGGAGCTCACCATAGCTTAAAAATAACATAAAGGTCTTCAGTGCAAAAACTATCGGGTTCGATTCCAGCAACTGTTGAACAATGTGTGGAAGACGGATATTTTGACACTGAGTAGTGGACAATTTAAAAGTCAAGAGAATCATTGTAATATATTTTTTTAGTATCCTCTACGTCAATTTGTCTTCCGGGAGAACTTTTTAAAGATAGTGGACCTTATAATGGACTAAAGATAGTCACGGAGATAGAAACTCGGAAATCTATCAAGCACCCACCCTAACAGACATGCGTAGAAAAGCCAGAACCCCATCATTCGTCTTCTGTTCAATAATGACTGGAATCGAAACCAAAACTTTTTATCTCCAAAGAGTACTGTCTTACTACTAGGCCGCACTTCTGCCTTCCTTCAAGGTGGATGCTTAGGAATTTTCAGGATTTTCTCGCATTGGAACTTTATACATAAAGATGTTATAAAATTATAATAATGAAATGCCTTGTGATTTTAAATTTTAAGCTACGTGAAAGCTTTCAAACTTTACGATGAGATTTTTAATGAAGAATTAGCTGGCCAAACCGTCAGTTTTCAAGAGCCCTGGCTTCCAGTTGGAATCCACGGCATCCAATTTCCCGTATCAAATGAGGTATGGACGATTGAAAATTTTCTTTAATTACAAAGTTATTAAAAATTGAAATAAGATTACAACTTTTCAAAAGTCCTTTTATATTTAGTCGTTGTAGATTTTCAAGTCGTTCCTTTAAAATATTACACTGCAGAAGATTCAGAAAGAAGAGGAGCATGCCGTACATATTTTTTTTTCAAAGCTCTAGTGACAATTTTAAAAAGGGGTAGATGATCGCATGACTCCTTTCTTGAAGTGAGCAAAGTTCCGGAACGATATGTATTGTACAGATAGGCAACTTATCTGTGATTTCAAATAAACATTAATTTGAACTTAAAATAACAACAAACACTAATCGAAATTTTTCCAATAAAGCGTACTTTGTCTTAAGCAGGACCCAGACTTAGCCTAATTGGGACCCAGGGCAAAAACATTTTTGGGAACAACCCGTGGATAAACAAAATAAGGATTTGGAAATATAAATTATTTAGAATCATTATTCCTCAAAATTTGAGCATTAAAGTTTAATGAAGATTTAAATTCACTTTTAATGCTTGGTGTTTAAATCAATTTCTATTAAAAATTTCAGTCAACTTTTTTAGCCTCATTTATTTATGGAAGATTCAAAAGATTCCGATTAAAATGAACTGGATTAAAATTGCCGAATTTTAAAATCCTTAACTCAACATTTAAAACTGCTGGATTCGAAGTAGTTTTACCTGTAATATACCCAATAATTCATAAAATATCCTATCCAATCCCTTCAAGAAATAAACAAAAAAAGATTTTTACCGTACCGTTAAAGTTTCCCCCAAATAAGGCAATTGAAAAGAGAACACAAAACCTCTGAGAAGATGCCGGAATTGGGTTTTAAAAACTAGCTACAAGCGCGTAAAAGTCTGAGGAGTGAACAGCTTCCGGCTTAGATGCAAAAGCAACGGATCAGCCGCGTCCGAAGACGGTGGAAGTGAAAAAGAAATAAAAGCTGAGGTAGAGGCGCAAGGGTTAGAAGGAAGAGCAAAAGAAAGCGCCGGCTGTTGGCTTGTGATAGTGTTATCGTTCGGCACTAGTTCAGTCCGGGAGACAATAGAGTTATTTATTGGACGGTCCGGGAAAATCGCGCCCGGACACATGTTTTACCGTCCACCCAGCCGGATCCAGGGTGACAAGTCCTTTTGAACCCGATAACCCTTATCGAAAGCCGCCACACCCGCCTTCTTATCAGTCCGGCCGCAGCGTGGCGCTGGTTTCTGATTGAGCGGTCTGTATTTTCCTAATAATTTTTCCCTCGACCGACGCTTTTTTCGAGCCCCAGCATTTTAAATCCTCAACTATTCCCTTTACGTGCAATATTTTTGGCAACGGGAAATATTTGACAGACGATTCCTGAAGATTTTTCTTTCTCAGAAAGCACTGATCAGAGAAACACTGATTTTTGTTTCTAGAAATTTTATTTTCGCTAATAGTCAGTCACTCATTATCAATTGGAATATTTTAATTTTTTCAAATACTTAGTTTTAGAATGTAATTTCGTCAACGGTATAGTGAAATCTTTCTGTTAGGAGCTTCAATATATCTACTAGAAATATCACTGGAATGAGATTTATAAAGGAGAACGAAATATAGATGAAATATATTGGAAGTAGAACGAAATTTATAAAAAAATTTTAAATGATTCTCTATTAGAATTATATTCCTCCGACAAATATGTTACCATTTAGCTCTACGAGAATATGAATTGATATAAGATACTACGAAAAAACTTGTTTAGTAGAACATTAAGTGAATTTTATTAATAAGAAATGAGCATCATAAACTGAAAAAAAGACCAACTCTTTATTAAAAAAGAAAATCTTCTGTTTTGCTCGGTTAGATCAAATTCCTTATCACTAAATGAAAAAAAAAAATCGTGTAATGAAAAACTATCATGCAAGAGTCGTAATCTCTCTCATCGGTATATTTGCTTATTAAATAAACCTCTTATTTTTTCAAATTATATTCAGGGCCCAACTTAGCTTAATTGAGTAAAAGCTTCATTGGGAGCCCCCTTCTGCTCATAACAACAAAAATATCTGATAGAGCATCAGATATGTTAAACGATCCCATTTGAGTAGCAACATAAACTTTCTATTCGATTTGGAGACTTCAATGAAGTGGAGGTCCGGGGTAACTAGTCAGGTTCTGACTTTGACATTTTGAATTCTAAAATCATAAGTTACGTTCTTCCAATGGGTAAGTTAAGCTTATGTATCTTAATGAGTGAAACTGAATCATTCTTCAAATATAAAACCTCTATCTGATATAAAAACATATTCTATTCACCTGAGAATAATGTCACGTGATAAAAAATTATATATGCCTCGATTAAATGTCATTCTCCAAATTGATGAATGTCGAGTTCGATTCGGGATTAAATGAAATGCTGTGATGAGTGAACCACTGTTCTTAAAATTCGAATATCTTGATATCGTCAACATGAAAAATTGATTCAGTTGGATGCCAGAAAGCTTTCTGAAGACAAGTGCTAACTCCGGAGTCGATCGCGTCATTTTACATCCTTCAGTGTAACACTGTCTCCAGAGCCAACGTAAGATTTATTCTGGAATTATCGTGTGTATGTTATTAAAAGTGTTTTTTTTTTAATATACGAAAAAAAAAGTATACAATAAAGCATTTAAAAAAAGAAAAAGAAAAACGTATTACAGGAAACACCTGGAATTGAATTTGGGATTTCTTGATCTGCAGTCGAATCCTCTATCTCGGCGCTATGCTTCCAACTATTGCGCAGTAGTAGAGCATTCGATATGGAACTTCATTTATAATAGAATAATCTCGAATTATTTATTCAAATCATTATTTTTAGCATGATTTATATAGTACTTACAAGGGGGCGTATGGCTTTGTATTGGCACTCTTTCGGTATCCATCTATGATAAAAATATTAGATATTATTCCTGTGTATCATCTAGAATAAGTTATTTAGGATAAAAAAAGCATCACACTTATATATTATTCGTATAAATCAAGATAAAGTCATTTAAGAAAAAAAAAACAGAATTTATGTTATTCTTCATCCAAATCATCAAGATTTAGTTATAATGATACGTTTCAAGTTTTTTTTTTTCCCTAACTGAAGATGCAAAACGCATTTGATCCCCCACATAATTTTGGATGCTCGCCAAATGGAAGACTATGCGGACATCTTAGCAGACATTCACTTCGCCAAGCCTCACCAGTGGAGGGACATTGAATTCGATAAAGATATTAATAGTATCAGCACGTTTTTCTCGACTGACGCGAGTATCAAACCCCCTACTTTCTGGTCTCGAAAGTACGTCTTCTTAATTGGCTATAAAGGCATTAAAGACCTCTGAAGCTAAAAATTATTTTTGGCATTGATAGAAAGTATATTTCAAAATTAAAACCTTATAAAAAAATTCAAGCTTTTCTGTATGACCTTAATACGTCAATTAACTTCATCTGGAAATAAAATTTAAAAATATTATTTTACTCGTTTTTTTGAAAACGAGTGTCATTTAACAACCAAATAAAAATGGATTAAAAGTATTTCACAAGTATTTTAAGTTCATCTAGAGAAAACATTCAGATGGTCCATGTACGCGCGCGAGAACTATTTTCAATTCCATCTTGCGTGGAATTAAAAAGAATAAAAAGAAAGAAAATATTGGAATTTTTAAAATCTCCTAAAAAAATAGCTGTATATTAAATCTTTGCAAGTTTTTGTTTTCCTCTCTGAAAATTTTATTCCAAATTACTTGAAATTTTGTACAATTGGTATGTAAACTGAGGATATGAAGTCAATAATAATATCAGATTTCAAATATTCAAACTAATCATTATTTATTACTCCTGGTAACGGTCCAATAGCTCTCGTGTACTAAAAGTAGGGTTTCAATCCTTAATTTTTTTTCGTTCCGGTTCAACTAAATAATACATATATTGGTTCACTTCTGGTTTTCTTTCCGCCAAAAATAGCGCTTTTCGTTTCAGAAGTGAATGAACAACTTTATTTGGTGTATATTTTTATTTTTACTAAAAATATGATTTCATCATAAATTAAAAATGTAATTCTAACAAAATTTTGAGATTTTATTTCTTTTTATTTTTAATTGGTACACCGTGTATTGATAAAATTAACCAGAATGTACGATGCGAGAAGTGAGCCGACAATGGCGAATATTGTTATCTTTTCTCAAAATTGCATTTGACAAGTAACTTGAAATGCTGGATCTGCAAAAATAACCATTGCAATCTGGTATATATACAATTATGGATTGTTATCTATATATCGTATTCTCTTATCTTAGTTATTCTTAATCCTTAATCTCTTTCCCGAAATCTAAAATATTATTTTTCATATCGAGCTTCTGCACACTGTCAAAATTATTTAAAATAAACTTACTGCCATTCTTGGTGGAAATAGGTATCCGTGTGATTTTATTACCAATTCTTTACTTTTTAAAATCTACATCACCTTCATTTTCATTACTTTCAGTAGAAGATTGTGTTTCTTCACATGCGATTTCAATGTATTTTCTCAAAAACTGTAGTTTGTTCCAAATATTCCTTAAATGTTGTACAGCCTGTGCTTATAGTTAAGAAAAAGAAAATTTGATAATGCGAATCCAAATAAACTGATCCTACTAAACTATCGATTTCTCTCTCTCTCTCTCTCTTCATACTTTCCTATTTGATAACTGATTACATACTTTATCAACAAAGAAACCATCAAAATTTCGTAATTTTAGTTTGCAATGGATCTACAAATTCCGAAAATATCGCATAATATTAATTCTTCACTTTGTAGGTTCGAATTTGTGCTCAGCTAGAGGTTGTTGTGTATCAACAATTAGTTTTAATGTACCACAAATTTTTTATAGTCTCCAAAATAATAATCTAAATTACTTTCTGCTATCTTTGCATTCCAGTATTTTTTAATTATATCCCCCAAAGTCTTCTCAGACATAAGGCTTCTTGCTGTCCAGTATAATTTGGAAGTTGAAATTTCAGGAAGGATTCTGCAAAGTCAACATGGAAAACAGCAGTTAAAAAGATGCTTCCCAGTCATTTTGTATAGTATCACAGAGAGTCAGCTCGGCCTATTTTGAACAGATGCGTCTGCAGATAGTCATGTCCCTTGGTAATTCTAAAACACGCCACACCCTTCCAGAAAGTTAAGCACGACTCTGGCTGTCGAGCAGGGAAGCCCAAGATTGATTTATACTCAGCCAACCTTGTAATAGTTTAAATTCTTTTTTGTTGTATTTTGTCTCTGAGAAGTCGCTTAGCATTTCGAAGAGGAATTTAGAGAAAAGATGGATGGAGTATCGAAGCCTCATTCGCCAACTTGTTCATTGCCACGTATACCGCAGTGGAAGGAAATCCGATGAAAGAGGGCCTTTCTCCCATTGCTGAGGAGTGTGTCAATAATTTGCTTGCATTTAAATTCGAGTTCTGATAGGTAAGAAGTGTAATCAGAAATGTTTTTAATTGCAGCTTGAGAACCTATATTGATGATACTATTTTGTTCAGGAACAGTAGCAATAGCTCTAAAAGCCATAAATAATGCAAAAATTTCACTATCAAAATTTTCTGACCAGGCATTAAGGGGTTTCCTAACACTGAAGAAGTCAAAAGAGTAAGCACCAGCCGCACTAGAGGAAGCTGTATTCCTATAAAGATTTTGACCTATGTATTATTCCATCTAGTTGGACAATCCAAAATTGGTCTTTCAGCCCCTTACGAGGTTTTTGGTGAAAAATGTGGCCGTCACAAGCTCAATTGAATTTGTGGCCTAATACAAAGGAACATAGAGTCAGTTCAGAGACACATTTAGATTTCAATTTTTTTCTTTACTTGACGATTTTCTTTCAGTAGACCATTGTACTTACTCACCATAAATTAATCCTCTCATGGGACTCAACATCTTTAGGTGAGTATGAGTGTTCCAATCCCGATGTACCTAGGGATCTGTATTCTATATCTGTTTTTCCTCTCTTCTCCTTCTAATCTTTTCCTTATCCTTTCCATCCCTCGACAGCAAACCAGGGAGCTCTCAATGAGAGCTGTAGCCGATCTGTTTGCTTCTTCTTTTTCATTAACAGTCAAGATCCCCCCATGTTAGCCGTGCATGGTAACCCTTTGGACGGGTGGTACGCTGTGGTTACCAGCGTATAAATCGGTTATTACTTAGATATAATCGTGGCTAGTCTGCTAAATATCAAGCGAAGAAATCACATCCTTGGGCTTGGCATTAAAGGTGGTCACTGTCTCCTGTAGTGACTCTTAGCATATAGGTGTTGACTAGCACTATGATAAGCGCCAAGGCTGGAAATGGCCAGAGCCGGTGGCTGCCCGTCCTTGTAGGGCTCTATGGTGGGTGATGCCATCGAGCCTGAATATTAACAAACGTCCTATGGATAACTCTAATTCTTTCATCGCTGAAACCAGTTCATGTACTCGTTATATGTTAATACGAACTCTAAGCATTTTTCATATAATATCGCCTTTTGTAGTACAAAAACTTCTCACATCTTCTATCGTAACATACAAAGTGTTAAATTACGATCGAGAGATCTTGTTCAAGTTGACTCAAAACAAGTTTCGGTAATCAGTAATTTAACAAAAATGGGTTCATTTTGAGTTGAAACATCATCTTATAAAACTTTAAATGAATTTCATGTTTTTTCTAACCCTGATTTCATATATGTTACAGAAGTAGAATTTTCGGAAGAACTTCGTGATCAAGAAGTTTTTGCTGCACTTTGTATGAGCATCCGACATGACGTTATTCTTCGCCCAGCATGTTGTTCAAAATGCATAAAAGCAGGCTATTTAAGTTGAAAACTTCGTCCATACTTTCTTTAACTCTCTTAGTTGTTTCAAATGTCAGATATGGTCATTCTCAATAGACATGTAGGAATAGTGATACTATATGTGGAAATATGCACAATTTGATCATGAAATTAATGCTTGTGCTTCAGAAATTTTCAAGTGTTGTAATTGTTCTGGTTCACATGCTCCATTTTTCAAACATTCCCCTATAAAGATCTTGGAGAAAAAAGTAATTGCAACTAAGATAAAACAAAATATTACTTTTCCGGAAGCAAGACAAATAGTAAAAAACAGAACATCAAAAGTTGGCGTTTCCTATTCTACTTTACAAACAGATGCAAAAATAAACAATAACCCAGCAAAGAAGAGAAGTTTACCAATATCTGCTTCACTTTCAACTTTTCATCTAAATCCACTTTACCATCAACTTCTAACATCACAAATAAATATAAGTCTGATGATACAAACATTAAAAAACCTAAATCTCACAAAAAAGTAATGAAAGAACAATTGAGATATTCTCTTCTGAAAGAAATATGGAAATTGACTCCTCCTCTTCACCTCGGAGTGTTTTAATTTGCAGAAAAGACGAGCGCAAAAAACAATTAAAACTTGCTGTGGATGATATTAATTTCATAAAATTGTCGTGGTTCTAGTAGAACATTTTTTATATCTGACTCATCTCTCTGGCTTTTATGAGTTTGTTTTTTAGTGCTTTTATTCTTCAATCCTTCATCTCAACAGTCTCAATTAGTTCTTATCCAGTGATATCCTCAAGCCTTTATTAAACATTATTTTATTTCCGGCACAGTTTATCCCATCTGAGAATCTTACGCCAGTAAAATCAAAATAAAATTTTAAAAATATATAAATTAAAAGTGACTGTCAGAAGCTTTTTTACAGCTCCCATCAGACACATGCACACATCACAATTCATTTCTTTTCTGATGATCATTTGGTTAAGCAGTCTATACCAGGAGTAGGCGGATTTTTCTGAGTCACTAGTTACTTTTAATTTTTAGTTTTGGGATCAACTTCAATAATGATCGGGGGGGGTAAATATAATGTGTTGGATATATGGGGGCCATAAAAATCAACGTCGACGATCACCCCAAAATGTCTTGTTCTTTAATGTTTTCAAGTTTAATGGAGATGGAACTAGTTAAATATCCAAATCGAACTTTGTCTAAAATTAAATGAATAAAGCTCTTTTATCTTTACTTTCTGATCTTTCAACTCGATTGGAATATGTAAATTTGTAATATCTAACACCACAAAATAATTTTCATACCTCAAATGCCTATTTAAAAATGCAAATGTCCCGCCATTTAGAATTATAAGTACCTTAATTAAAAAATACCCATTATGCACTAGAAATGTGTGAGTTTCATCGACATCAATCTATATTTGGCGATTAATTGCTTATGATAAATTATTTTGGCAATGAAAATATCACCAACTCTTTAATTTTACTGAGATTGTTTAATGATTTCAGCAAAATTACAGAGTTTTGTCAGTGAATTGTGTACTATTTATTTGTGTGTACTCAAAAATTGTAATTTGAATTCGTGTGATAATTCCTGAATATTAATATTCCGAGTAAATTGATTAGTACTTTATGAAGTGAAAAAAAACTAAATATTTCATCGGAATTCAATGCAACTAATTTCTTTTTAAAATTATTTAATTTTTTACACTAAACTACAAATAAGAAAGAAAAATGCTAGAAAAGTATTTTTGTTATTATGAATAGAAAGTAAATAAAACTAATTTTTATTACTTATATAATTTACATTTTTAGAAAGAATACTCATTTTTTCTCTTATTTTGAATTTTTTTAAATATTGATTGAGTGTTAATGTATTTTTCGTAAAATAACTTGTAAAAAATGTTGATTTCAAATTTGTAAGAAACATTGTTGAAATATAATTTTATTTTTCATAAAAACAAATATCATTTCTGAATCCTTGAAATAAAAATTTCAAAATTTATTTCAATTTTTATTTATCACTCCAGCAATGCTGGATTTTGATCTTTTATGATCAAAGTAAACACTAAACAGATCTCCAGTAAACAACCATTTTTATACTTTTACAATAAATTTATATAGCTAATATTAAAATATAAATTTTTATAATTCTATTATTAAACTGTTACACGTTTCTTAAGAATAAAGTAAGTGATCTTCGTTTGTCGTAAATTATTGCTTTATTTATTAGAACAATGCAAAATTATTACAACAGAAAATTATTACTTTATCTTCCTTTAAAACCCCCACTGATAATCGCGAAATGCTTATCACTGTTAATAAAGTAATTACTACTGTGATTTAATTGTTTAAAGCTGTAATTCAAATATTATACTGCTATTCCCTCGGCCATACACGTTTTCCTAACCCAAAACTATTAATCATATATGTTAATGATGATAAATTATTTCTCTACATTATTTTACTTCTGTAGACCGTCGTGAAAATGCCTATCTCAATTATTAAGCAAACTGGGCAAAACTGAATATCCAGGATTTAATTATTCAAAGCTGTTTAATTGTAGTTGAGAAAAAAAGTTTTCCTTTACTGATAGGATTTACTTTACGGAATTTAACTATATTTAAGAAGTTAACATGAAAGTAGCATTCTTGGAAATAAGTTTTCATTTTATAAATAAATAAAGCATTCATAAGATTTAGTTCTTTAGTCAAAATTAATTCCAGCGGAATTCTGGAAAAAAAATATTCCAGCAGAATTGATTTGTGCTGCCATCTGGAGGAATATTTAAGTTAAATGAAATAAAATCACACGGTTCATTCATTAATTCCCGTTTTATTGATTTGTTTTTACGGACATTAGGAAATTTTAATATGAATTCAAATAGTTAATCATGAAGAACACATTCAATTATAAAATCCTAAATTCTTTAAAATATAAGAAAATCGATTTTTTTTTACTTATAAATTGAAATTACTTATGAATTTATTATCATAAATTCATAGCATCTGTAAGTGAAAAGTTGAAAATATAAAGAACAGTCTTTTAGTGATTTTTTCACAAATTAATTTTTACCGCTAAATATCTAGATGAAGAGGGTTCGTAAAATTAGTATCTGTGATGGATCACATTTTTGGAGCATTCATTTATGAGTCAGTATGAGTATCAATACACTATATAGCTGTATGCAAGTAGTTTAAACTTATAGTGATAATCATGAAACCGTTTTTATATAACGAAGCATAGAGATACAGACAGCATTTTCATTCATAGCGGCCCTATAGCCTATATGTGAATCTTTAACACATTATTTACTGAAACAATCTGACCCCAATAAATTTCTATAGTAGTGTTGTATTGTAATTAAGTATAATATAGTCACTTAAATAATAAATTGATTGAATAACGTAAGAGTAATTTCCTATTAGAATAGCCAATGAGAAATTTATTGGTGAATATAAAAAAAAACATTTCATTAAATAAAGTAATCCAAGCCTAAACATAAAAAATGTATCAGTTGTAACTTTTTGGTGATTAGCATTAAGTTTTATGGTATACTATTTTCGTTTTGTATTGACTGAAAAAAAATTTCAGCGTTAACAGAATCAGATTTTGAATTGCAGTTATGAAATTCTTCTTCATAAATAATAACAAATGAATAAGACTTATTCAGCGATCAAACTTGCTAACATTAGTATTGCTAAAGGTTCACTTTAGTTTATGAATTACTTTGAAGTGTTAAACAATCTGATGCTTACTTATAATTATTTAGTTCCGTTGAAAATAAAAATAAAACAACTTTGGAACTGGTTGTTCTAAATTTTCAATATCCTCGTAAAAAAAAAATATTTTTTTTCGAATATGAAATTCTTCAGATATAGCATGACCCAATAATTCTGAGCTTAAAAATACATCAGAAGCATAATTTAGTTAAAAGTTAATGTCCACAATTATTTTAATAATGCCTATAATTTATATAAAAGTTAATGCCATTAATTTTATAATCAATTTGTGACTAAATCATACTAGTCGGTACGGGTACCAAATGCGCCAAACTTGTGAGAAAATCGTCAGAATGGATTCTTGCGATTTCCTCTGGTAACCTAGAGCCTTTTAATTACTCAGGCCGATGCATGATCCTGTCCACATTTTAGTGACAGTAATGTCACTATGGGTCGCTAAATGAGCAATTCAAGAATTTAAACAAAAATTTCAGAATTTTTTGCTACCTAATGTTGGACATAGGACACACAATTATTTTGTGACCTATTACAAAGTGGTTTTAATGTAGCCATATTTTTATTAATATTCGATGTTATTTTATAATGCTTACGATTTGCTATTTTTCTTTTAAAATGGCTTTTTTTGCGAAGTCTTCGCTTATTTTAATAAAGAACAGACGTATCAAAAAGTAATATCACTATTCTGTCAATAAATAATATAGTTTTTCATTAAAAAATTATTTAAAATATAATGACATTTAAAATTAGCATCTTATTTACATGCTTTGTTTACCAATTTAATTACATCTGAATTAAAGAGTTTTTGCACTTTTTATTTCGTTGTGCATTGTTATAATTTTGTATTCTTTTACCCTAGTCAATCAAAATAAAATGAAATAAATGGCTCAAAGGCAAAACTTTAAAACTTAATTTTGATTACATTAAATTTTAAAAGTAAAGAATAATTTTCATTATTTACTCATTTTTCTAAATATAAAAATTGAATGAAAATAAAACGTTAATTGTTTTATTATGTGCAGAAATGTTGAATACAATAAATTATTTTGACTTTAATTTCATGCACAAATATTGATTATATGTAAATTAAATTTCATTTTAATTTGAATATTACAAGCAAAAAATATACTTGTGCAAAAGTATGAAGTGACAATAAATTTTAATTAAGTATACCAACATTATTTCTGTTAGCAATGAAAAAAAGCGCCTTAACTGTCCTAATTTCCTTATTTAACACGTGAGTGAATATTTAATAAGTATGTATTACAGTTATATACTGTAAATACACTGCCCAACATTGAAAATGCAACACCAAGGAGTGGCGAAAAAATTATGCCAATTCCAGGGTAGACGCACCTTACCGAGTAATTTAAATCATGTGAAAGGCGCAGCTCTCCAACGCCCTTAGGATAAGATATAAGGTGAGGCATTTTGATCCTATTTACTAAATGTATAGTAAATAGGATCAAAATTAAGCAGAGTGGGCAGTATTCGCGCTGATATTGTTGCTTGCAAAATAATCATTGAAAATTTGTTCTTGTCGAAAGAACGTCTGTAATTGCAGAGAATGCCAAACTATTGTCGGCAGTGACGTCTCCACAAAGCACGTCTACCAAAATTCTGCAGCATGTGCAAAATACCCATGTTACTCCCATATTGAGCAGAACCATTTGCCGTCGATTGGTTGCTAGTGACTTGCGCTCAGGGTATCCGTCTTGAAAACTGCCGTTGACCCCACAGCACAGACAACAACGTCTGGAATGGTACCGTATTAGAGCGATGTAGACGACAGAGTGGCAGAGAATCGTCTTCTCAGATGAGACACGCTTCTGTTTCATCAGTGATAGTCACCGCGTTTTAGTGTGCCGTCAACGTGGAGACAGGTTAAATCCAGCAGCAATTGTAGAAGGCCCCCACCGCTCTACAACGCCATTGCCTACGATTCCAGGCAACCTCTATTTCGTATTCACGTCACTATGACAGCCCAAATTTACATAGATGATGTGCTGCGACCGGTGACACTCCCCTGACTTCAGGGGTTGCCCAATGAACTTTATCAGAAGTATAACGCCCGACCGCACATTGTTCCCGTCAGTCAACATGCCCTGCAATGTGTACAGCTGCTTCCCTGGTTACCATGCACGCCAGATCTCTCACCAATCGAACAGGATTGAATATGATTGGAAGCCATTTGCCAACCCTGCCACTGCCTCCTTCGGAAGACGCAATTTTACAAAAGGTTGACAGGGAATGGATAGTCATTCCTCAGGTCGCACCATCCGTACTTTCATTGAATCTGTGCCAAGACCTGTTTCTTCGTGTATCGTCGTTCTACAACCTACTGACCTGAACATGTTCTCCATCTGTATTATGCCTATCATTTCCAAGTAGAGATTACTTATTGTTCGTTGGTGTCTCTCTCTGTTTGCTACTTTGTTCGTCACTTTTTAATTACTCCTTCTTCGTGTTACATTTTCAATGTCGTTCATTGTATATATTATTATTCATTAGTTAGTAATAATATATTATAAAAATATTATAAAATCATATATATTAAATAATACATATAAAAGTGATAATAAGAACACAGGGTCTGATTAATCCCTGCCCTTCTAAGTGCATTGAGGATGGATAGATGGGAAGTGTTATCAAAGGCACCTTGAATGTTGAAAAAAGTTTCCAAGGCAATTTCTTTTTGATCCAGAGTGGTTTCAACCTTAGAAACTAGCTGATGTAAAGCAGTTTCAATAGATTTGCCGGGTTGATAGGCAAATTGAAGAGCATGCAAGGAACTGTTATACCGAAGTAATATCTTATATGCCGATCAATGATTTTCTCCATAATTTTAAGAAAGAATGAAGAGACTGATAGGTCTGTAACACTTGGCCTGGTCATAGGTGTCCTTGCCAGGTTTAGGAATGAAAACAATCCTGGTCTTCTGCCATATCTTTGGTATGTAACCCAGTGGTAAGCTAGCTCTGTAAATTCCGGTTAGCACTGGTATGATAACCTCCGCTGCCTTCTGGATCATGATGCGCATAATTCCATCAGGCCCTGGGCTTATTAGAGGTTTAAAGACAGAGGTTGCCCATTTAACAATATTGTAGTTAACGATATTTTTAGCGATGGTCCATTGATCGCTATTGACTCTTTGCAAAGAGCCAATGCAGTGCTCCCCTCCGTTGCTATAAATATCTCTAGCTCCTGGAAAGTGGGTTTTGGTCATAATTTCCATAGCCTCTTTCCCGAAAGCAGAAAAATTACCCTCCTCGTTCTTTAAGGTGCAAACCAAAATAAGTTCATACCTTTTGAGGAGTTTTTGGAGTCTAGCTCCTTCAGAGATAGAATCGATCTCTTCACAGAACTTCTTCCAGGAGTTAGTTTTGCTTTTCCTAACAAGTTGTTATAATTAGTGAGGGCCGTATTATAGTTCTCCCATTCAACATTTTTCTTGGCTTTATTAAAAGTTTCCTAACATTTGCCATTTCGGCTGCTAGAGAGTCATTCCACCAAGGACATTGGTGTTTAGCTCTCCTAGTGCGAATAGGGCAATTGTTATGATAAGAATCTAGAATACTACTGTGCAGAAGGTCTGCTGTAACTTCTAGTTCGTAGTTGAATCTAATAGGTCTGTTCCCGAGCTCAACCAACCCAGTCAAATCCTCCTGGAATTTCTTCCAGTCCGTCCTAACTGGGTCTCTAAACATGCGATCCAGACACACATTAGAGTGAATTTCAAAATGGATGTTTTGATGGTATGAACCAGAAGGTCTGCCATCTACTTTCCAATTTTTGATATTTTTGATAATTAGCGTTGTCGCTATAGTAATGTCGATTACTTCAGATTGATTAAGAGTAATGAAAGTTTGTTCGTTGCCCTCATTTAGAATATCTAACCCGTAGTTTAGAATGAATTCTAAAAGGCACTCACCTCTTTTATTTGTGTCCGTACTTCCCCAGACAACATGGTGAGCATTACAGTCTAGTCCTAGGACTACCTGTAAGTTGTTGTCTCTGCAAAAGTTCATGAGCTTGTGCAGAGAATGGTCAGGTGGAGCCTTCTCTTCATAGGGCAGGTACGCAGAGCCAATTGTTTTGTTTGTCGCTCAACGGTCATTTTTTGCACACGAGGGCTAATTAGACCAGGACTTACGGTTTAAAGTGGATTCCGAACCACTACAAACATCCATACCCAAGGTGGGATTCGAACCCACGAACTGTTGAACCGAAGGCAAGAGCGCTAACCATTCGGCTGCCAGCTCGGCGTACGCAGAGCCAAAAACAATTTCTCTGTCCCTTGCTTCTATGTTGAGTCTGACTTTCACAGCTATCAGGTCTCTAAGGATTAATTCAGAGAAGGGTAAAATCTCAATGTTTTTTTTGTAAGAGTATGCAAGTTCTAGCGTTGCTATTGGTACAATAGATAAGCTTGCCTTTAGTTCCTTTGAGGCCATTGATTCTCCCCCTAACCAGCTAGGGTTCCTGTATCAGGGCCAGGTGTATATCACTAGAAAGAAACTTCTTACTGAAGTTAGTGGTACCACTTCTACTGTGGTGGAGGTTGGCTTGAACTACCTTCACCCCCATTGGCAGGAGCGGGTTTGTCAAGTACTTTTGCTTGCTCTAGGTGAAGTCCGATATGAAACTTATATCCCCTTACACAAGTGTGGCAGCATCTAGTTCAGGTACACTAAGAACGATGGTCTGCCCAGATGGGTTGTTCTTGATTAACCAAATATAGTCTAAGAAAGACTAAAAATCATGCTGATAATTCATTTCTATCACGTGTACGAAAATTCATGTATTTCGATATGAGACTTCACTGAAAGAGATACTTCCCTAGTATATACTCTAATTTGGCGAGATGCACTCCTCATGCCAACCGTGAAGCTAGCATATTTCTCTCTCGCAGAAATTTGTTGACTTATTTTCACCTTCTCTATCATGCATTGCAGCTCGTACTGCATACGATGAAAACGGCATTGGTGTGCCTTAATATTTTGCTACAAAAGATGAGGCAGTATAGCGTGAATTATATAAAATAAGGATATATCACACAAAAATCTGATAAATCCATCATCACCAATATGCCTTATTTGTCATTTTTTAATGAAGTGATGAAATCTTCAAGGCTTCAAGATCATTTTGATAAAACGCATCCGGATAAGAAATACAAAGATATGACCTATTTACTATACATAAAGAAGTTTGAAAATAAGCCAACTATATCAAAATTATTTTCACCAGCTTCTAAAAAAGTTGAAGGACCTCGAGTTTTGTACAGTATTTCATTGTTGATTGCTAAAACAGGCGCAAGCCACATGCCATTGGGAAAGATTTAGTTTTACCAGCAGTTAAAGAAATAATGACTATCGTGTTTCATAAACCAGATACAAATATTATCCGAAAAATTCCTTTGAGCTATAATTTTGTGCAAAGACAAATTGATGAAATGATTAAAAATATTGAAGAATCTTTGTGCAATTATCTGCAGACTTATCAATTTTCAATTCAGCTGGATGAGTCCACTTACCAACCAATAAAGCATTGTTATTGTCATGAGGTTTATGGAAGATGAAAAAATGTGTCAAGAAATGTGTGTATGTGTTGTTTGCTACCGATTTGGAAACATATACAAAAGGAGAAACCATATTTTATACACTGGAGAAGTTTTTCGATGAAAAAGAAATTCCCTTCAATATAATTTAGTAAGTTACTACGAATGGTACATCGGTTATGACAAGGTGTCACAAAGGCTTCGTACATACATATACAGCAGGGTAGGTGAGCTGCGGACTGTACCTTTTGGATTACGGGCTTAGAATACTCTCCCATCATCAAGTGTCTCGTCATTTTGAACCACTTTCAGATAACGACGTCATATCTGAGCTGACACTCTTCTTGTCACATCCACGCCACATCATCGGAAGGACTTTCCACGTCACATATTAACTTGGACACATTCTCAACCCAAGGAGCTCCAGCAACCCAGTGAGGGAGAGAACGTACAAAGGCTTCATAGCATTCTTAAAAAACTAAAGTGCTTGACGTGCTTGCTGTGCATTGCGTAATTCATCGACATCATTTGGTCGCTAAAAAATTTAAGGGATCGCCTCTGCATACTTCACTGCAATATGTTATAAAAGCAGATAATAAAATCAGAAGCAGTTTCTTTAAATGACAGATTATTTAGTCAGTTTTGCATTGCAAATGAGGAAGATTTTAACCGATTGTTGCTTCACACAGAGGCGTGCTGGCTTTCTAAAGGTACTTGTTTGTAAAATCGAGTCAATCATTTTGAATCTGGAAAAAGTTCCTTGGAAACAAAGACACGGAATTGCGCGAAAACCTCATCGCTAATGCCTAATAAATATTGTCTTATTATTTTGAGTGTCCCTACAATGGTCATCATTTCGAACATGCTTGAATGATATTTCTTTTCAATTTCAGTGGTCTTTTTATTGACACAATAAACCAACCGTCATTTATTGTCCGATCCCTATTGTATAAGCATGCCTGCTAAATCACTAGAACTTGCATCGAAATGCACTTCCGTTTTAGCTTGAGAGTCATAATGAGCTTATACAAGTTGCTCTGTAAGCCTATTTTTCAGTAATCGAAACGATTGTTCTTGCTACTCTTTACACTTGAAAGATTCTTCTTGCTAGAGTCGTGATAGAAGTTCTGCTTTTTGAACGCACTTTTTCACAAATCTCCAAAAATAAAGTTAAACCTAAAAATTTACGAATATCATGAATAGTGTTAGATGAATAAAAGAATTTCCCAACTTTTTTCATCCCTGGTTTTATTCTTTCTTCATTAACAATAAGTCCCAAAAAGTCTACTTCCTTTTTACCATATTTTGATTTTGACAATTTTAAAGTTAAGTTAGTAGATCTAAGTATCTCAAAAACCTCTTATTCGCTCAATCAAATCAGTCCAATTCTTATCTGATATCAAATTATCAGCTAAATAACACCAAACTTTCTTAACAATGGTCCCAATACTTGATGCATTAATCTCCGAAATTCTGAAGAAGCATTTGCCAAACCAAAAATCATACGTTTGAACTGCTTGATTTTTTTAAAACTGCTTGAATATAATCATGAGCTGACGAGAAAATATTACATTCTCCAAGACATTCAAATAAATCAACAGTTTTGGGCAAAGGGAATTTATCTTTACAGAAAATTAAGTAATCAAACAATTAATCTACAGGGTGATTATATTAGGTTGGTGCGTATGAAATGTCGGATTCTCTTTACATGCGGACGTTTTCCTCCCTGCTTTCGTTATACTTTTGTATTTGGCATAACCTCATTCATACTCGTATTGTCCATTGCCAGAGACTCATTTCAGCAAAATAGGTTTTCTCGAAGGTCTTCCCTTTTTTATTTCTTTTGAGTTTATTGCCGATATGAATTCTGCCGACATTCGCGTCATTTTCTTATATGAGTACAAACTTGGTAATAGTGCTGCAAAAGCTGCACGCAACATAAACCAAGAGTTTGGGGAGAATACGGTTAACGATCGGAAAGTGCAGCGTTGGTTCGAAAAATTTCGGACTGGCGATTTTTCACTGCAAAATGAGCCGCGCGGAAGACCCAAAACGTCTGTGAAGAATGATGACCTGAAGGCTCTAGTGGAAGCGGATCCAGCCGTATCCACGAGGTAACTTGCTATCAGGATGAAAGTTGACCATACAACGATATTGAGACACCTTTCTGAGATTGGCAAGGTTAAGAAGATGGACAAGTGGGTAACGCACGCACTGACAGAGCGAAATAAGCTGGATCGGTTAAACGTATGCTCATCATTGCAGCATCCACCATATTCACCGGATCTCTCACCGACCGATTTTCATTTTTTCAAGCATTTAGAGCTGTTTTTAAGTGGCAAACACTATGAAAATGAAGACAGTCTAAAAAACTCGATATCAGAGTTTATTAATTCTAAAGACCAAAATTTTTTTTAAGACAGGCATCTACGCTTTAAAATCTCGTTGGGAGAAGTGTATTGAAGCGAATGGAGCATACTTTGATTGAATAAACAGCTTTTGAAGAAAGATATGCAGTTTTATACAATCACTTAAGAATCCGACATTTCATACGCACCAACCTAATAAAAAAACTTTGCCAACATCTGCACTTCTAGCGTCCATTCTATTTAACCGATCAAGATGATATTTCAAATATAGTTCTTTTGAGATATGCGCTCGAGATTCTGTGAATGGCAACACAGTGGCCCTCGCGGTTACAGTTATAGTGACAGAAACTCGAAATTTTCGAATGGCAACGTCTACTTTTTACCATCGCAAAATGTTCAGCACATGCGAAAACCCTAAATAGCGTTGAAACGGTACCGATATGTCTAAAAACGGACGTGTTCTGCAAACACAAAAAAGAGTTCTGAAAACCGGCCAATAAAACACGATCTGGGCACACGCAATAAATTTGCATGTGACAGAGTCAAGAAACCAATCACAGAACGCCGGTCGCCAGATATTCAGCGTAGGAAACCTATAAAATACCAAGCGGGTATGCGAAGTCGTCATTCGGGAACTCGCACATGCCGACGATATGAGTCTTCCTAGGAAAGTTCGCGGTGAATTGATCAAACTCTATTACCAAAATGGGATGAACGCTGCGGAAGCCTTGCGTGTGTATCGCCGCAATCATCGACAACGACGCGGCCCATGTACTCTGCAAGCTCTGCGTGATTTAGTGCGGAAATTCGAAGATACAGGCTGCACCTGTGACAAACAGCGCTCCGGACGGCCAACTGTTTCTGAGGACGTTGTCATGGAAGTGCACCATACAGTGACTGCAGGACACACAGAAACCGCAAGAGGCATAGCGCGCGTGTTGGATATTCCGAACTCAACGGTCCGCAAGCTCTTGCGCTCGGTACTTCACATGTTTCCCTATCGGTTCCAGCGCGTCCAGATGTTGGAGCCGGGTGACCCACAACAACGTCTGGACTTCGCAAATGCATTTTTGTTACGATATGATGCGGATAACGACTGGCCACTTCGCATACTATGGACGGACGAGGCGCATTTCACCTTAAATGGCAGCATTAACACAAAGAATTGTGTGCACTGGGGAGAGACGAATCCTCATGCTGTGGCGCCAGTACCATTATTTGACGCCAAAGTGACTGCGTGGTGCGGCATTACAGCTACATTTGTTCTGGGCCCGTTCTTCTTTGAGGAAACGACCCCGACTGGCCCTGCAACATGTTCTGTAACGGGCCCTCGGTATGCAGCCATGCTGAAAAATTATGTCTTACCGGAGTTGCGTCGGCTGAATGCACTCAATGACATTGTTTGGATGCAAGATGGCGCACCTCCACATATAGCGAGGTCAGTTAAAAGGCTCCTGGATCAGCATTTTGGTGATCGCATCATCTCACGCTATTATCCTTTTCCGTGGCCTGCGCGATCCCCAGATCTGACGCCTATGGATTTCTGGTTTTGGGGCTATCTCAAATCCAGAGTTTATCTGTGCAATCCTCAAACATTGTCGGACTTAAAGGATTCTATACGGCGTGAGATTGGAAACATCCCTCGTGCCATGTTGCGTGCAGCGACATTGTCCACCGTCTCCCGCATGCAATGCGTAATTGCCTGTGATGGCACTCATGTGGAAAATGTTTGAAATTAATAAAGATTTTTTTCTCTATGTGTTCTCATCATTGAGCAGTGTCTTGTCTCTGTCGTATGCATTATTCCTCCGTGCGCCTTGAAGAACTGTTTGTATGTGTATAACACGTCGGTTTTCGGACATATCGGTACCGTTTCAACGCTATTTAGGGTTTTCGCATGTGCTGAACATTTTGCGATGGTAAAAAGTAGGCGTTGCCATTCGAAAATTTCGAGTTTCTGTCACTATAACTGTAACCGCGAGGGCCACTGTGTTGCCATTCACAGAATCTCGAGCGCATATCTCAAAAGAACTATATTTGAAGTATCATCTTGATCGGTTAAATAGAATGGACGCTAGAAGTGCAGATGTTGGCAAAGTTTTTTTATAATCACCCTGTATTATAAGTCTATCCATGCCATTTTTTTAAAAAAGAAACTAACAATATTGGACTGGCATATAGTGATCTTGTTTAGGAAACTATTTTGTTTCTTTTCCATTCTTTAACAATATTCTTAATCGAGTTCCTCTCAGCTGCATTAGTTCGCAATTTCTGTTTTGTCTTGAAAGTCTCTTCCTGCAGTTGCTAAACGGCGATAGTTTCTTTTACAACGAATATCTCATGTGGTGCACTGACGTCATAGAATTTTAATTCCACTTGATTTTTCCCTTGAGTGAAGACAGATGCTACAATAAAACAAAGCAATTCTCTCCTTAACGGAATAATATTCAGTTTTAATTTAAATGCAACTGATTTCTTAACTAAAGAAATGCTCGATCCTGTATTTATTAAACTATATTCACATCGGATTCTCAGAATATTTATTTTTGCTTCTTTCACATAAGCATTTTAAGGGGGAATTTTTTTTCAACGTTAACAGTCAAACTCCTTTTATTTTTATTTTTCGAACAATAGCGTTTGGTATGTCCAGTCTCACTCCATTCTCTACAAATTAAACTTTTTCTTCTCTTTGGACGGCCCATAGAAATATGCTCATATTCATTACAGTTAAAAAATTTAATGTTATTTTTATCGCTACAATTGCTGGGCTGAAATTCGTGTTTCATTTTTCTTTCAAAAAAAAATTTTTTTTTTTCATTTTTGGGAAAACTTTTAAATTCGCGGTTTTCTCTTACTTCATTTTTGAAATTTTCATTTATACATCGGTCATTCAATTTCTTTACACAATTAGCAAAACTATTTTCGCCATAAATTTCGGGTTTTTGTTTTCAACACAAAATTTCATTCCGACTCTAACATTCTTATATGAATTCAATTTTCTGGATTAGTTATGTTTTTCCATTCAAATATGAAGTGATTACGAATGGTGGAAGAAACACTTTCCTTTAATTGTTCCGTAACAATTAAATCTTTAAGTTTCTTAAAATTCGTAATATTAATGCAGTCTCCCCCCCTCTCTATATATAACCACTCGTTAAAATAGCTTCGTAACTCGTACGGAAAATCTGATTATTTATTTTTAATTGTACGTGAATGTTCATAAAATTTCGAACAAAATCGTTCTGAACTTTTTAAATCTTTGAAAAAGTTCCTTAATGTGATAGTAGTCGATTTATCGTCCGGTTCAAGGGCAATACACAATTATTTCGTGTTTTAGAAGTTCTAGAAGATAGAAAACACAATGAGTTTCATCTAAACCTATTTGCCGCCAATGTCTTTCAAATAATAAAAAATTTATATCCCCTTCGTTCACATCATATTTTTGCATAAGCTGTTGCAAATTGCAAGAATTGCCTTTCTGAATTAGAATTATTCACATTACCAGCATTTCCAAAAGAGCTTTCATTTTGCAAACATAATTTTTCTAGCATAAATTCACAAGCTACATTTCTTTCTGCAAGTGTAATTTTTCTATCTCAAATATGCGAGCTGCATCTACTTTTAAAGTTAAGCGATCTTCAATGCCTTTAAAATTTTAACAAAACCCTCGTCATAATTCTTAGAATTAATTATGTCCTTTAATTCTATCACTTCACGATCTTGGAAAACGACTTCTTCTAATACAGAAGCTAAAGTAATTAAATCTGTCGTTTCGCCAGAAATGAATCCATTTTAAAACATGAATAAAATCAAATGCATAAATAAATAGTATATATGTTACCGGCAAAATATGAAACGCCGGCATTGAGTAGAATGCCTAGGCATTGTGTATAATGCCGGTCGTTTTTAGTCAAGCTACGAAATATGAGAAGTATTACATATTTTCGCCAGGCATTGTATATAATACCTAGTCATTCTATAGAGGGTCAAATGTTATTTAGGCAAAGTATGGAAAAAAAACTTCCTGATTAGGTTATTATGTAAATGTTTGATGTGCATTTCTCAAAAATACAAATGTTATTCAGAAAAAAATGAGTGTGCCATTAAAATATTATTTAAAATGCGTAAAGAAAAATCAAAGTTGTACAAAACATAATTTATATCTTTCTAATTAAGGAAAATAAAATTTTCATATAAAATATAAGAAATTAACCTATTTCTTACAACATGACAGGTTAAATTATATTTCATTACATTTTTCACTCACACATTTCATATTTTGGCACTTTGTTTTACTCATACATTTGGCGAATCTTAGGCCGCTGCCACTGGACTGAGCAACTGCAACTGACCAGAGATGAATTTCGTGGTCAGGAGCATCTTCAATTTTAAGCAAGTTCTTAGGGCATAGAGTGAATTGTCTCGTCTTGGATACACTTATTTTAAAATTCTTCAGAAGTTCCAAATCGATAGAAACCATTCTCTGACACACTCATTATAGCTGCTAATATATTGTGCGAATCACCTCGTATCTTGTCGGCATCAGGAATACGAACAAGCACGACAACCCCAAAAAAGCAGAAGGAATTTTTTTTTTTCCAAATTCATTTTCATTTTTTGGCTTATATTTCGAGATTGATTATAGAGTTCATTTTACTTTCGGTCGTATTTTCAGTTGTGAAACAAATATTGTACAAAATATCTATTTCATCACCTTTACTAGCATGATTAAAGGTATGAATTTTTTGACGATCCATTTTGTACGCAAGTGTCTTCGTTCATGTCCTTTAAACACATACAACAGGTATCAGAAACTAGAATCTCTTCGGTAAGCATTCCTTCATCATGTTAGATTGGTCCATTATTGACTATAATCTTATGGTTGGTGTGTCGTGTCCATGAGTGTGCAGAGCACAGTTGGTTATCTCTTTGATGTTATCGGAGTATACTCTTTTTGATCTCGAGCAGAGAAAATTCCCTGAGCTGAACCAGAGATCTTAAAATGGCAGGGCAGTCAAAAAATGTGTCTTGGTTTTAGTTGAAGTTCAACCTCCTATGGCAATCCTTTTTCCATTGGAGAACTATAATTTTATGCATGTTTTTAAGCAGATTCTTTTTCTTGCACAATCTGATTAATATCACCTTTTTTCATTGTTTGGATGCTTTCTATTACTTCTTTTAAAACACCTGCAGGTAGAAAAGACTTTGTAAGCCATATTTTAGGTTTGCAGCCAAAAGGAGCATCGTATGGTGTTCATTTAATCCCAGAATAATAAGCTCTATTTTTCATAAATTGTACGAAACGCAGTTTCATGTCCATAGACTAAGTCTAGTTCATGTCTATTGTAGAATAATTATTTCATATCTATAGACCATAACTCCTTCTCTAATACTACAGCTTGCTTCTTCATTTTCATGAACACAGTAAAAAACAAATTGCTGAAAAAATTTAAGTAACATTTTTATTAAGTATTTTGACATTTCCGTACCAGCCGCAACTGACCATGAATCATGCATAAAAAGTCACGTGACATTCGACAAGAACCTTGGTTTATTCACACAGAATACATCCTTAGTTATCCAGATTTCAAAGAATATGGAGCATTTTCCAATATATAATTCATACTTCACTAGAATACGAATTCCGTATAGAAACGAAAACTAAACTAATAACCATCAAAAGGTGAAATATCCCATTTCTGACATGCAAACTATGTGTATTAACTTAACACAGATTTGACATTTGAATTACTTTTACAATAGTGAAGTCAGGATGTTTAACTAAAGGACTGCTACTCAGTAATAAATACCAATTGTTTAAAAAATTGCGTTTAGCCATTCTACGATTGATTTTGACGGTCTCGACGTACATCAACTATTCTCTTTTTTATTCTCCGTCAAGTGGCTATTTTACGTTTCTCACATTAAAAAAATTAAAAGAAACAAATATAAAAATATTTTTAATCACTTAAAAAGCCATAGTTAAAATGTTATCACCAACAAACGAGGGTATAAACATAGTTTACATGAAAATTTTATACATTATTTTTCAAATTTATTGAAAGTTCAATTTCACACTGTTTTAATATTGAGTTCATAAATTTTGAATTAAAAACTTACATTATATACTTTAATTTACTATTTCAAAATAAATAAATAAAAATAAAGTCTTGTGTGAATCTTAAATTTATGGACGTACGCTCACAAATAGCAAAATCATAAACTTCATCAAAAACATTTATTAAAAACTGAGCATATCAAACTTTACTCTATATTTATACACCAAACTTAATAACCAGGATAAAGATAATTTATATAATAATACATTCATATAAAATTTTTACTTAGAGAATTATCCATTTTGTCTTGAAAATATACAAAAAAGTGAACTCAGACGGAATTTTCATTTGTGCAGATGTAAATCCTAAATCTGCACAAAACAAAAATTCTATCTAATATTTCCTGATGAATTTATTGTTAATCTGAAACCTGAAAAATCACATCTATAACATAATTTAGCATGAATGCAATCGTTACTTTCCACACAATTAAAAATATTTCCTTTTCAAATTCCTGAAAATAAAATGAGACTTGAGAAACACGTAATGATTGTAAAAATACTGTACAGCAAACTGCATGCCAATCTATTGGTAAATTAAGAAATATAAAAAATAATTTCATAATGCATCACTATTTATAAGTGATTTATGTTCATAAATTTAAAGTACACTCATGTCCATAAATTAAGGATAATTCAGAGTCACACAAAAATGAAAGTCTAAAATAAAAATTACACATGTAGAATTATCCCACATCTTGAAGAATAATATGCAAATTACAAGAAACCACCAGATAGCGCCGATAGTACGTCACAATGACGAGAGTGTAAGAGAGGGATATATAAGGAATGGTTGCAAAGAAGTAAAATAGTTCACAAGCGCTTTAAAAGTATTTCAGTGCAGTAACCGCATAGTTATGCCACAAAGGAAGCATTTGGATGATGTTTTACGTGGTAGATTCATCAGCCGTCTGGAATATGGACGCATCCAGTTGGAAGTAACCAAGGAACTTGGAATCGCCAAGAGTGTAATCTCCAGGTTTTGACAATGGTTTCAATTTGACATTAATTTGAGTAGACGTTACAGCACAGGTCATTCCCGAATTACAACACCGAATGAGGGCCGGAATTTGGCAGCTACTGCTAAAAGGAACAGACGGAGCGCAGCATCAGACCTACCGGTACGACAGTTTCAAACGCTTGGGGCACATTTGTCTATATGCTCGTAGGTCTGTCAGATGTGTTCCACTTACCACAACTCATTGTCGCCTCCGGTTAGCCTGGAGCAGAGAGCATGTATTGTGTACACCGCAACAGTGGTCTTGTGTGTTTTCCGACGAGTCCAGGTTTAGCTTTCAGTCTGATACTCGCCGGACTTTCATATGGAGAGGGTCAGGTACCAGTTACTATCAAGAGAAAGCCACTGGACCAAGAGGACATTATTACGGTGGTGCAGGATTGTTTGTTTGGGAAGGAATTATTCTGAGTTCCAGAACTAACCTGCATGTTCAGAATATTACCATGACAGATCACATCTATCGGGATGTCATTCTGAAACAACCATCGTGTACGTTTCGGGGCTCCATGGTTGCAGAATTTCTGTTTATGGATGACAACGCCCATCCTTACCGTACAAACATTGTAGAGGAATGCCTTCAATCGGAGGATATCACCCGTATGGACTGGCCAGCGTACGCACCGGACTTGAATCCAATAGAGTATGTGTGGAACATGCTTGGCCGACAAATTGCTGCCCGTCAACCCCATCCCACGTGTCTACCGGCTTTATAAGTGGTGTAATATTCCTCAAGATAATTTAATACTCAGCATGCCTGGGCGTTGTACAAGCCTATATTGCATCGTCTGGTGGGCATACTCTATGTATTAACCATCATAACAATCATGTTATATTTGTTTTTGTAAATAGGTTCTTTTTGAAATTTGCTGCAGGGAGTAAAAATTGCAACGTTTATTAATAATGTCAAACATATAGTATCTTTCTTGCTCCTTCCCTTTTATTTAATAAATAGACCTTACAAATAAGTCGCATTTGTTTTTTCTTCTTTTTCTTTGCCTGAACTTCCATTATCCTTAATTTATGGACACGAGTATAATGGATAATAATTGAACACAAAAAGTAATATATATATAATAAATTATTATTTATATACATAATATAAAATATTACTTGTAATAAATATTTTCCAACATACATTACAAAAACTTGGCTTAAATTTAAATGAACTTTTTATTTAAATGATTCATTTAATTTCTAATTTCCGGATTTGGTGTGGTGGATAAGGACCACATAAAAAAAAATCACATAAAATGTCAAAAATAAAGCTATAAAAAAAATGTTGAACAATGAATAGGGACCATTTAGAAAAGAAGTCTCGAGCAGAAAATAAATCTAAAATCTTACAAAATAAGTGAGAACTGCTTTCCAAACTGAAATTAAAACACTAGTCCAAGGATGGCGAACCAATGGCACGCACAAAAACAAAATTATTTTCTTATAAGTTATCTATTTTGACGAAAATGAATTTAAAATTATTAATTTACAATTAATTTATGTTATGAATTTGTAGTACTCTGAATATCTTAGTATGTTCACTAAGTCAAATTATACATTTTATTATTAAAATATCGCATGAATTCTCTCGAAGTATATAAAGATGCGCATTAGATAAAAAATTTTGCGTATCCAGTTTTGCATTCTGTTATTGTTTGTTGTTGCCATCGCAGCGCTCGCATCAGACGACAGACTGCATTAGTCATTTTTAGTAAACCGTCGTTTTTGAAACTTCAGTGACTTGTTAAAAAATATAGCCGTTTATTGTAAATAGATATAGTGTTATTTTTAGGTAAATATTTTTACACATTATTTCATATTTTATATTCTACATTTATTTGCAAGAACATATTACGTCACGACTGAAGTTCTAACCTATAACAACCTTAATGTATTAAAAGTTACTAAACTTATAATTTATTTTGCTTACTTTTGAATAATAAAATATTTTAATATTAGGAGAAATTATATCATTAAATCAGTGTAAAATATAAAAATAATTATTAAAATTACCTTGAATTAATATATTATTTATTATTTTCTTGTGTTGGTAATATTTTTAGAACTTTATTAGTGACGAAATATGCTCTTGCAAACGAATGCAGAATAAATTATTTATTTTATAACAACATTGTTAAAATATATATTTCTTTAGAATTTCTTTTTATGGCTAGTTATATGAAGAAATCGAAACATGTAATAGCAGATAATTTCAAGCTTATGGACCGATTAATATGGTACGATTGAAAAGGACAGTAAAGCAATTTGTATTTTATGTTCTAAAACTAATCTGTAGAACAACTTCAGTAAAGCGGAACTATGAAACCAACCATAAATTTCTTCTTGATTGAAGTGTAGAAGAGCAAAAGGAGTATATATCACGTGCCTTAAAAAATAAAAATGCTCAAACTACTTCTGCTGCTAGTTATCAAGTTTCAAAAACTGTTGCTCAGTATGCGAAACCTTTTAATGAAAGTGAATTTTTAGAGGATGCTTGCAGGGCTAGGGAAAGAGAAGGGCTGGTTCAAATGCTCCCCAAAACTGTCACCGGAAATAGCCGTTGATGACGTAGTCAGGCATCGAAGGAGAATAAGCTGCCTGAAGTTTCTAAGCAAAATACTTAATTTTTATTTTTAAGTTCATTTTGTTTTTAATCAGAGAGTGAAAAAACTCTACAAATGCCTCTCAAATATTTAGTAAATTTGCAATTATTTAATAAACCCAAAAAATTATTAATATTGAAATTAACTTAAAATTGTATAACCAATAATAAAAATATATTTACCTATTAGTTTCAGCTTATCTTGATTTTTTGACTATTATACCATTTCTTGTTTTTTGTTGAGCTTTATTATGAGATATTATCGCTGCATTTCTATTTAAATACCTAATTCGTATAAATGTTCTCAAGCGACAAAAAAGTTTAATTGCCTTTCGATTTACAGTAGGAAAAGAAGACCCTGTTTAATTTATTAACGTTGCTATGACATTTTTCCCTTTAGAAAATGTGTCGCCATGAAATTTGGGAAACATTATGTCCATTTGTTTTATAGTTTCCACCCACGCTTTTGTTGGAACAGTAAGTCCCCCAGCAGAAATTAAATTAATCCACTCGGAATGATTGGGCATATCGACTGAATTTCTTGATATATTTCCAAGTGAATTATCTTTAATTTTATAAGCAATATAACCTGCCACATAAACCATAGCTTCTTTTTCAAATGGAGATATATCACAATTTGGATTGGAAGAGGCAAGTTCATTTTCCCAAGATAAAGGTAAGGGATTTATTAAGAATTCACGGTTTAATTCATCATCTTGAGAATCTAAGGAATTGATAATTTCTTAACGTTCTTTTACATTAAATGCAGTCTAACATTTCACTTGTTAAATAAACGTCTGGTCCATTTTCTAAAAAGTTTACTTTCGGTGACAAATTAGGTATTTTATTTGCGAGCAATATTTTTTAAGCGAATAATTACTTCAGAAGGAGAAGGATGGTCATTGAATCTCCCGAGACTTCTAATTTGGCTGAAGAGGTTTTCGAGCGCATCTTGAGTAAGTCTACTTGTTAAAATATTAGATACATTTGTAGATTTTAAGTCTTCATATAATCCATACATTTTGAAATAGTAAATAGATTTGAAATAGTCCATACATTTAGAAATAGTGTCAGATGACCATTTAGTTCTTAATTTATTTTCTTCATCTTCACGCTTATAAGGGAATAAATTATTTATCCTCATCTTCCTAAGTTTAACGTTCTCGTTTTGAATTTATTTTATTTTTGTTTTTAATTTTTGTATTTCATTTAAAAGCAATTTTTTATTTGATTTCAATCGTTTAATTATTCTTGTTGTAGAAGTTCAATTTCTTTTTTGCTCATTTTTAAGGAATTTCACTGTATTTTCTGCGCATAATATTCTTTTTTTCAATTCTTCTATATTTTTTAAATATTCATTGCATTTAAGGCATTTAATGTCACCATCACATTGATTTTCTGTATCGCATAATTTATGTGAACTCACTCAATTCTTTCAATAGCTTCTACTAATCTTCTTCTTTTCGTTTGTCTCTGTTCTCTTGGAGTATTTCGAATTTAGTATTTTGATGTTGATTTTGTCACTTCTTCGACATCTTTGCACCCATTCCTTCGAAAGCATTTGATTTTTTTTTGGAAATCGATGAAATATTATGTGTTTTCCTTTTGTGTTTTGATACGTATTTGAACACGTAGCAACAGCACACGATGCCATGTTTTCCTCTTTAAAAAATACTCTTGCTTAAAATGAAAACATTATCATTAAACAAGCCAAAATGAATGAGAAAGCTAGCATAGAGAATGCCAGCCAGTCGATGCTCAGTGACGTCACGCTCTTCCCCTCTCCGGTGACAAGGCGGCATGCGATCCATCAAAGCGATGAGCCAGCCAGCCCTGGGATGCTTGGCTGCAATGTGCACCATACTTATTCGATGATTTTGAAAACAAAGAAAAAAATTATTCAAAGAATCAAAGACATGCCGATAGTTAGGGATACAGTGAAAAAGAGAATTTTGGGTATGGCACAAAATATAAATTTTCAACAAAATTCCATATAAAGTTTTATGATTTTATATCCATTTGCCTTGACGAGTCTACCGACGTAACAGGCTCTGCTCGATTAGCAATTCTTGTATGCTATTTTGTTCAAAACAAAATTAAAGAAGCATTAATAAGTTTATCAACATTAATAGCAACAACAAAAGGATTAGACATTTGTACAGTTATAGATGCATTGAGGAAAAGAGAAATATGTTCTAAAATTGCATCAGTTACAACTGACGGTGCCTGCAGCTTAACTGAACGGGAAAATGGATTTACAAATTTATTTACAAAAAACGCATTGGAACACACAATTCTTGATTTTCATTGCATTGTTCACCAACAAGTGTTACGTGGAAAAAATGGCGGAATGTTCTAAATTGCGAAATACGTAAATTTTTGAACTCTGTTTATTTTGTCATTATTTAATGTTTTCTTTGACTCTTTTTCTCCTTTTTCGTATTGAAATTATCGTGACTTTAGCTTAGTGTTTGATTGACTAAGATTGAGTATTTTTGTTCTTTTATTTTTACTATTTAAATTTTTAATTAATTAATTAATTTTCATTATTATGGATTCAAAATGATTGAAGCAGAGACTGAAATGATTTACACGGATTGCGATTCGCGCATTTCAAAAATAAACACTTCAAGATTATTGACTTTCGAAGATTCTATTCCACGACTAATCCAGTTAGCTGCGGAAAATGGTATTACTAAGTTCTTCATTTTCCTGTCTCCCACCAATGGAACTGCATCTATTACAAAGAAACCTTAAAATTTAAAGCAAGAAATAATTCAACTTGTAAAGAATCACAAGAAAAAAATGCAAATTCAATACACCCGTCAAAGTAAGCATCTATTCGAAACTAATTGCCCAGATGATGCTGTAGAAATAAACAAGATAAACAATATTCTTGGAGTTCCTGTTAACTCCAGTTTTCAATCTGAATTCATTTCTTCAAGATTTCTTTTAAAAGAAATAAATATAGATTTACCTTTATATCTTGTTGCTGAAGAAATTGCGCAAAATGGCTTAACGATATTAAGCTTACAAAGATTTAGAAAAAAGAATTCTCAAGTACTGAGCGAAAATATTTTAGTGAGCGTCATTGGACATCATTTACCTCAAACTATTAACTTATTCTATTCCATCATTCCAATTTCTCCTTTTATTGATAACGTTCGCTAATGTGGAAAATGCTATTAATTCACTCACCTACGAAAAAATTTACACAGAAAGTCTTCCTATGTAAAAACTGTGGAACATTCTATAAAGACTCTCCTTGTGCCAATGAAACACCTAAATGTATAAACTGTCAAGGAAATCATGCAGCTAATGACATTTCCTGCCCTACGAGGCTTGAAGAAAAACAATTCTTACATTTTAAAAGCATGAACCACCTCCCATTTGAGGCGAGGCGTTTCAAGAAACGTGTCTTAAAAAATCCGACTTATTTCAAATTTGTAATAAAACAATAATTAAATTAGATAGGCAAGATGGCCATGGTGGAGGACTTCTTTTTGCTGTTGATAAATCTCTACCTGTGCAAGTTTTAAATACATCCCGCTCAGAAGATAACGATACAGAAATATTAGCTATAAAAATTACTATATCCAAATCATCTCTTACTTTAGTAAATGTATACGTCCCACACGGTAAATTTTCAAGTTCTTTGTTCCATAGCATCTTATAAAATATTCATCCTCCCTTCATAATAATTGGAGACTTTAATATACGAAGTTTGGCGCTTGGTAGTTATTCAAACTCTCCCGAATCTTCAGAATTTCTCGATTGGATACTGGAGAGCAACATTTGTCTTTTAAATACCTCTCAGCCTACTCATTTTGGACTCGATCATAGACCATCCCTTATCGACTATAACTTTGTATCTCCTGATATTTTTCCTTTTTGTACTTTCTCAGTCAGTTCAGATAATTATGGTAGAGACCATGTCCCTGTTCAAACAAGTGTTAAAATCTACAATAACGAAACGATTATTCGAAAGGCACTTCCCGCAATAGAATTTTATGGACTGGTTTCTTTAATTCAATGAACACTGAAATTGCTAATAATGGACTAGTTTCTGTAGATCAATTCCAAATTTTATGCAAAAACTATCTTGATAAATTCAGGAAAAAACAAATCTTTCCGTTAAAGTCATATCCTCCGTGGTGGACATCGGAATGTTGTTATCTTTTGGGTCAAAAAAGAAAACTTTGGAGGAAAGCGAAAAGTTCTCTTAACCAGACTCTGTGGATACAGTACAAACAAATTTCTGCAAAGCTTCATCAGATTCTTCTAACCCTTTCCAGAAATTTCTGGGATAAAACTATAACGAATGCTGGTATATCAATAGGACATTTATTCTATTCTTAAAAAACTTAAAAATAGATCTACTGACTCACCAACCCATCATCTACTAATTTCTAGCGAAACTTCAATTATTTCGGACCCTGTTGTTTAGGTTAACTTATTTGCCAAATTTTATATCTCGTCAACCTGTAACTGAAATAATACCTCTCGTATTTACGTTCAAACTTTGATTTAGAATATAACTCTGCATTCTCGCTCTCAGAACTCCAATTGGCGATTTCTAAATGCAAAAATACTTCAGCTGGTCCTGATTTAATATCAGCTAAAATTTTGAAGGGTCTATCAATCATAGCTTTACGATCCCTTTTGTCACTCATAAATAACTCTTGGTTAAGCGGTTAAAATAAAATCACTCACAATTCACTCCTGTTTGTAGCCAGGGCTAGGGAAAGAGAAGGGCTGGCTCAAATGCTCCCCAAAACTGTCACCGGAAATAGCCGTTGATGACGTAGTCAGGCATACAAGGAGAATAAGCTGCCTGGAATTTCTAAGCAAAATACTTACTTTTTATTTTTAAGTTCATTTTGTTTTTAATCAGAGTGAAAAAAACTACAAATGCCTCTCAAATATTTAGTAAATTTGCAATTATTATTTAATAAACCCAAAAAAATTATTATTAATATTGAAATTAACTTAAAATTGTATAACCAATATAAAAATATATTTACCTATTAGTTTCAGCTTATCTTGATTTTTTGACTATTGACCCATTTCTTGTTTTTCTGTTGAGCTTTATTATGAGATACTATCGCTGCATTTCTATTTAAATACCTAATTCGTATAAATGTTCTCAAGCGACAAAAAGTTTAATTGCCTTTCGATTTACAGTAGGAAAAGAAGACTCTGTTTCATTTATTAATGTTGCTATGATATTTTTCCCTTTAGAAAATGTGTTGCCATGAAATTTGCGAAACATTATGTCCATTTGTTTTATAGTTTCCATCCATGCTTTTGTTGGAACAGTAAGTCCCCCAGCAGAAATTAAATTAATCCATTCGGAATGATTGGGCATATCGACTGATTTCTTGATATAGTTCCAAGTAAATTATCTTTAATTTTATAAGCAATATAACCTGCCACATAAACCATAGCTTCTTTTTCAAATGGAGATATATCACAATTTTGATTAGAAGAGGAAAGTTCATTTTCCCAAGATAAAGGTAAGGGATTAATTAAGAATTCACGATTTAATTCATCATCTTGAGAATCAAAAGAATTGATAATTTCTTGACGTTCTTTTACATTAAATGCAGAGTCTAACATTTCACTTGTTAAATAAACGTCTGGTCCATTTTCTAAAGAGTTTACTTTCGGTGACAAATTAGGTAATTTATTGGCGAGCAATATTTTTTTTAAGCGAATAATTACTTCAGATGGAGAAGGATGGTCATTGAATCTCCCGAGACCTCTAATTTGGCTGAAGAGGCTTTTGAGCGCATCTTGAGTAAGTCTACTTGTTAAAATATAAGATACATTTATAAATTTTAAGTCTTCATATAATCCATAAAGAGAATGAAAGTATTGAGTATCAAAGTATTTTTGCACTCCAAAAGCAGCTTTTAAAGGCTTGTTACTGGGAGGTATTGGTACGGAGCTGTTCATAATATCAAATAAATTATCGATTAATGAAAAAAATGCAGCCGTTTTAGTATTTCCAGTGAAATGTATTATAGCTTTAGCAGTAGTTTCCGAAAATAAAGTCTTTGCGGGTGTAACCTTTTGTCTTTCATTTCCTTTAATAGTTAGAAATTGGGGCTTCAGTTTATGGCAAATTTTTATTTCCCCGACATCTTTATTCAATATCTCATATAATATTCTAGAATTTATAATTGTACCGTCACGCAAAACTAAAACACTATCTAAAAAATGGTTCCTCAATAACTTGATATAATGAGGCACATCAGCGAAAACCCGTATTTTCCTTGAATCTTTTGAAGGATGAAGAAAAAACGATTTGTCTATAGTTATTTCGAAATCGATGAAATATTATGTGTTTTCCTTTTGTATTTCGATACATATTTGAACACGTAGCAACAGCACACGATGTCATGTTTTCCTCTTTAAAAAATACTCTTGCTTAAAATGAAAACATTAACATTAAACAAGCCAAAATGAATGAGAAAGCTGCGATCAGACACAAGCTAGCATAGAGAATGCCAGCCAGTGGATGCCCAGTGACGTCACGCTCTTCCCTCTCCGGTGACAAGGCGGCATGCGATACATCAAAGCGATGAGCCAGCCCTTATTTTCCCTAGCCCTGGTTTGTAGCACAAGAAAAAGTGACTCGGATTCGTCAATCAAGAAGTAGGCAAATTTCACGCATCACAGCGTTTAATTTATATACAACTATATACACATTTCCAAAGCACAATATACTTAATTGGTAGCATAATTAATTATATAACACTTATTCGTAACACAATACTTTTCTCATATGTAACATAATTTCAATATTGTACGTAGTATTAATCATTTTGTAGCAATTTTTGTAGCAGACTGGTCATAACAAGACCTTTTTAGTCGGTGGTTCTTTTCACACTAACTTACCACGCCACCTACTGGCGTAAACAGATCGGAGTGAGCATTCTTCACACTCCCCACCTGATAATTTTACAAATTATCACACCTTTCTGATATGATACTAAGAAAACAACATTAAAACATTTACAATTATAGAAAAATCAATAATTCAAAAATCACAAAACAATGAAAACAAACAAAAAAAGACGTTATATAAAGTTCGCAGTTTTTTTCTTGAGTCTTATGAGTCTGGAAACTCGAGGGGATACAAGAGTTGGACTGGTCTACGGAATTCTCCGTTTTCAGTCTTTACCACACACGAGCGCACCAGTCCATCACGCCCCTTCATCACTTCCGTAATTCGACCCAAAGTCCATAAGAATTTTGACTTTGTTTTTCCTTCTAAGAGCACTATATCGTTCACTTGTAAATTTTTATTGCTGACAGGTGTTCCCAAATAATGAGAATTTCTCAAATCAAGGAGGTATTGGTTTTTCCATTTTATCCAAATTTGGCTGATAAGTCTCGTTTGATATTGCTTGCGCTTAACTAGAGATTGTTTTGTGGAATTAACACCCATAAGTTCTGCAAAATTACACGGATATTGAAGTTTTTGTCCAGAGAGCAGAAAATGAGCAGGCGTTAAAGGTTCAGGTTCGTGGACATCATTATACACATAGGTGAGTGGACGATGGTTCAATACATTTTCCACTTCTGCAAGGACTGTCATAAACTCCTCAAAATCAAGTTGAGTTCTGCCTAGAATCTTTCTCAAAGGTTGCTTGATACTTCTCATTAAACGCTCATAGAAGCCTCCCCACCATGGCGCAAGTGCGACTATGAATTTCCATTCTATACCCTCAGAAGCTATGAAATTCTTGAATTCTGTATCTTTAATTATATCGAAAAAATATTGCAAGTCCTTGTTAGCACGTTTGAAAGTAGTAGCATTATCAGAATAAAATACGCGTGTGTTTCCCCGCCTACTGAAAAATCTTCGTATTGCTAACATAAATTTGTTTGTCGACAAATCAGAAACTAATTCGAGGTGCACAGCCCTTGTGACTGCACATGTGAAAAGCGCAATATACGATTTTTTAGTTTCTTTCTCCCATTTTATATACACTGGTCCTGTGAAGTCCACACCCGTTACGCTAAATGGAGGAGCTTCAGCTATACGATCCTTCGGCAACTGTGCTGTCATTTGTTTCGCCGGTTTAGCTACACTTTTCTTGCAAATCAAACATCTATTAATTATTTTCCGCACGAGTTGTCGTCCCTTAGGAATCCAAAATTTTTGTCGCAAAATTGTCAACGTTGCGGCAACTCCTACATGTAACGCTTTACGATGTTCACGTAGCACAAGTAATTCGGTAAATCTGGAATTATTGGGAAGTAATATCGGATGTTTTTCTTCTATCATAAAATCGGCTTCGCTTAGCCTTCCCTTAATTCGTAGAATGCCATTTTCATCTAAAACCGGAGCTAAACATAAAATATTAGAACTCGTTGATACATCTTTTCCGCATTCTAGATTTTTAATTTCCGATGGAAAGTTTTCTCTTTGAATCTTCTTTATCCAAAAGATTTCTGTTTCCTGTAATTCAGTAGCGGTAAGTGGACCATTTTCCGCCGGTAATCTTCTAGTTTTAGCTACAAATCGTTTAACGTAGGCAAGAATTCTTATAAATTTTGATACATCACTCAATTTTTTAATGTCGATAATAGCTTCACTGGATTTTAAAATGCATTGATTTACTAAAACCGTTTTGCATCTCTCATGACGTTCATCGTATTTTTCTGATATTTTTTGGACTGGCCAATTTTCAGAAGGACCCTCAAGGCCACTGAGGTCCCTTCCACCAAAGATTACTTTCTTTAAGGTTTTCGACACTTAACCCCTTGGTCAATAAATCTGCTGGGTTTTCTTTGCCACTACAATGTCTCCAATCTGCCGGACAAGACTTTTCTTGTATTTCTATAATTCTGTTGCAAACAAAGGGTTTCCATTCCCTGGATGTTCCTTTTATCCAATGTAGCACGATCTCAGAATCGGTCCAAAAATATATTTCTTGAATTAGATCTTTAAATAATTTCCCTAAATATTTACAAATTCTCACAGCTATAATCGCACCCATTAATTCTAAACGAGGCAAGGTCAAGGTTTTGAGTGGTGCCACCTTACTTTTTGAAATTACAAGGGTTGTCTTAAATTCATTAGTTCCTGTAGCGTTGCGATATCTAAAATATGAAACAGCTCCATAAGCTTTAATACTCGCGTCGCAAAATACATGAAGACTTATGTCCATATTCTTGTTCCCATATTCAAAGTACCTTCTGGGAATTTGCAAGTTTTCTAGGTAGCTTATTTCTTTTAGCCAATTTCTAAATTCAACTTCAATATCTTCAGGTAGTCGCTCATCCCAATCCAACCCCATAACCCATATTTTTTGTAGCAAAATTTTCATTCTAACAACATAGGGGGAAATGTAGCCTGCAGGGTCAAATAATTTTGAAACAGTTCCCAAAACTGTTCTTTTCGTGGAGTATTCCTGAATTGAAGCTGAGGCCTTCAAAGTATGAACATCTAATTTTATAATGTCATTCTCAGAATCCCATATTAGCCCTAGTAATTTGGAGTGTGACGCAGTGTCCTCTCCCGGTTTTAGAAGACCTTCCTGCATCCATAGTTCTATCAATTGTTTAGAATTCGAAGTTAATTTCCTTAATTTCATGCTCGCGTCATTCAATATTTTTACCGCATCACGAGAAATTTCGAATGCCTGCTCGATATTTTCCGTGCCATGGAAAACATCGTCGACATACATTACAGAATTTAACATTTCGCAACAATCTGGATTCGTGTCAATATACTTTTTTAAATGATACTTTATCGTGATGGCTAATATGAAAGGAGATGAGTTTACCCCAAATGGTAAACGCTTCATATTCATAATTTTAAATGGTTCATTTGCATAATCAGCAAACCACAGAAATTTCAAATATTTTCGATCTTCTTCTGCAATACTTATGTTTAAAAAGGCCTTTTCGATGTCTCCTGAAAATGCGATTTCGTTTCTCCTAAATTTTAGTATTACATCTAAAATATTTGGGTTTAGATTTGGTCCCGGATAAAGCATATCATTAAGTGATTTAGAATTTTCCATTTTTGATGACGCGTCGAACACAATACGCACTTTTGTTGTTTCGCTGTCAGGCCTTATTACGGGTCGGTGAGGCATAAAATATCCCGAATTTAATATCTTATCGTTACATTCTTCAACGATTCCATTTTCTAGTTGTTCCGTAATTATACCTTTGTATTCTGCAAGTGTTTCTTCGTCCTTACTTAATTTAAGTTTTAAATTTTCGAAACGCCTATGCGCAACTTCGAAATTGTCATTTAGTTCTTCGGGAAGTTGTTTCCAAATTAATTTTACTTCATATCTTTTATTTTTGTATGATAACCCGTTTTCAAATTGCGTAATTATTTCTTTATCCTTAATTGACAATTCCTCATTTTTATCCGAAATCCCCAAATTTTCTAAATCCCAAAATATTTTTAAATCATCTGTAACTATATTTTTCAAAACAGCGATGCAATTTTGAGAACAACTTACATTTGCTTTAAATTCCGATCCCACGACCGTCCATCCAAATATGGTATTTATAGCAATTAGGGTTTTATTTATTCTCACCCTTTCATTTAACACGAAGTCCCAAAACAGATCCGCACCGATTAAAATTCCCACATCCAGCAATTCATTTCCTGCGTATGATGAATCAGCTAACTCCAAGTTATTTGCTCTCATTAATTTTCTAACTTGTAATGAAGGCATCTGGAGTTTCGCTGCCGTGATATCTGGCACAGCTACAGCCTCGATCTTCACTGTGCTTCCATTTTTTCTTTTTTTATTTCTACCACGGGATACGCTTTTCCATTTGTCTGTTTTATGCCAAAAAAATAAACATAAATTCTCCCATCGCTTCGGATATAGCTTTAGCGTATTAACCAGTGATTGAGTAATAAATGACCTCTGACTGGCACTGTCAAGAAAAATACGCGTGAACGCAGAATTCGTATTTGATAAAACTTTAACTGTACATGTCTGCAAATATACATATTTCGAAGTCTCGGAATTTTCCTTACAACTGGAGACAGAACTTATTATTTCTGAATCGCGAACCGTTGGATCGTGATCTCCATTTATTTCATTGATTTGATTCGGAATTTCATTAATTAATTCGTTACCTCTGATAACATTCGGATTTATTTTATTAAAACAAATGGAAGTATGATGATTTTTGTTTTTGCATTTACTACAAGGATATATGTTAGAATAACAGTATTTACTTTGATGAAATTTCTTAAAACAAACAAAACATCTTTTTTCAGCTCGTAATTTTTCTAATTTGTTTTGTACAGGCATTCTACACTTAAACGTATCATGGGGACCCAAACAGAATATACAATTAAAGGATTTCACTTGAGTATTAAAAGCAGTTGCTGAAGGCAAATTTCTCATAGGACTTTTATTTACATTTTTAAATTGATTGGAGCTAAATTTCTTTTCGCTTAAAACTAGCGAAGTGTTTTCTCTACACTGAATTTCGTTTTTCAAAAACGAAAGTAATTCAGATACATCTTTATTTTCATGAGATTTCCGATTCCGATTAAATTCAATTACTAACTCTTCGGGTAATAATTTCATTAAAATTGGAATTAAAAGGTGTCCATAGGATCCCGAAGCCACCTGTAAGGACTCTAAATTTCTAATGCAAATTTCCAACTCATCGTAAAGTTTTCCTAACTCTCTAACATTCGATACATTTTTTACCTTTTCTAAATTCAGTAATTTATTCATAAAGGTATTAATAATGACGTCTTTGCGTCCGAACCGATCCTTCAACAATGTTACACAATTGTCATAATTCTCACTACTTAATTCAAAACCGGAAACTACATTTAATGCTTGTCCGGTAAGAAATGTTTTCAAATACGCAAATTTCTGAATTTTAGAAAGAGAAGAATTTTGTTCAATTGTATTTTCATAACAATTCCAAAATTCATTAAAGTACTTAGGGTCACTACAAAATTGTTTAATATTTAATTTTGGTAATTTTATTGCATTAGAAACATTTGTGCATTCGCTCGCAGTATTCTCGGAACTTTTTGTTTCAACAAAATTTTCAACCGAATTTTTGTTGATGCTGTTTTGTTTTGAATACAGCGTCTAATTTTATTAGCAATTCTAATACACTTCTCCTGATATTCGTCGCTTACGTTAATTTCCTGTTCTAATAATTCTATTTCTATAAGATTTTCTATTTCGGAGTCTAAGGTTTTAAGACCTTTTTTCTTTTCTATAAGAACCTCTAGATGTACTTCAAGTTCATTTTTTTCAATTCCTTCATCAACTAAAGAAACTTCAATTTTGGATATAAGTTTAGTAGTTATAGTTCTTTCTATAGCACGTTTGTGCTTTAATCTATCAAGGTCTTTAGTAGACATTTTTAAATCGTAACAAAATTTTCTTTTTACTTAAATTTCATAAAATAACAAGTATTGAATATAATTAAATTTTTGCCTACCTGTGATTTTCTTCTTTATTATTCCAAACGTATCTCATTCCCGGCCGATGCACCATAAAATAAAATCACTCACAATTCACTCCTGTTTGTAGCACAAGAAAAAGTGACTCGGATTTGTCAATCAAGAAGTAGGCAAATTTCACGCATCACAACGTTTAATTTATATACAACTATATACACATTTCCAAAGCACAATATACTTAATTGGTAGCATAATTAATTATATAACACTTATTCGTAACACAATAATACTTTTCTCATATGTAACATAATTTCAATATTGTACGTAGCATTAATCATTTTTGTAGCAGACTGGTCATAACAAGACCTTTTTAGTCGGTGGTTCTTTTCACACCAACTTACCACGCCACCTACTGGCGTAAACAGATCGGAGTGAGCATTCTTCACAGCGGTATTGTTCCCCCGTCTTGGAAAAAATCCATCATAATTCTTATAATAAAACCTGGGAAAGATACTACTTCAGTAAATTCTTATCACCCAATATCTCTTACAAGTGTTCTAGGTAAGATCATGGAACGCATGATATTAAATCGTCTAATAAATCATATCTCCCTTTCCAAATCTTTTCATCAAAATCATCATGGACTTATGCCTCATAGAGGTTGCGATAGTGTTCTTTCTATGCTTCATCATCATATTATTGCTTTACGCTCACAGAGAAAATACACAGTCCAGTCACATTAATGTGACCACCTGACAAAAGCCAGAATAACCGACCTTTCGCAGAGCAGACTGCTGCGAGACGTACAGGAAGAGAGTCACTTAGGTCCCTGAAGGTGTTCTCTGGGATGTTGAGCCATGCCGACTCTAATGCCGTGGCCAGCTGTGCTAGATTACGCGGTTGAGGATCCATGGCGCGAACAACTTGATCGAGATGGTCCCACAGATGTTCGATTGGGCTTAAGTCAGGTGAGTTTGCTGGCCAGGGGAGGACGGTAAACTCATCCTGGTGCTCTTCGAACCACGCACGTTCACTGGCAGCTGTATGGTACCTCGCTTTGTACTGCTGGAAGATGCCATCATCCTGAGGAAAAACAATGCGCATGTAGGGGTGAATATGGTCCGCAAGGACAGATGCGTACTTGTATTGATCCATCGTACCTTCCACAATGATCAGTGAACCCAGAGAATGCCAGGAAAACATTCCCCAGACCATAATGCTCCCGCCTCCAGCTTGGACCGTTCCGGCAAAGGTTGCAGGGTGGTTCCTTTCAGAGGTTTCACGCCTTATACGCCAACGTCCATCTGTCCGATGGAGCATAAAACGCGGTTCATCTGAAAACGCAACCTGTCGCCACTCAGTGAACGTCCAGCTGCTGTACTGGCGTGCAAATTCTAGCCTTCGCAGTCGATGAACAGCAGTCAGCATAGGTGCACGAACCAGGCGTCTGCTTCGGAGGCCCAGACGCAGCAATTTTCGCTGAATAGTAGTTTGTGAGACACTTTTGGTAGCCCCTTGGTTCATTTTGGTGGTCAGTTGCTCAACGGTAGCCCGTCTATCTGTCCGAACGCATCTCCGCAACCGTCGTTCGCCTCTGTCATCTATGGCCCGTGGTGCACCACATTTGCTACGTCGCTGATTTTGGACAGTCCCATTTTGCCATGCACGGTACACTTTTACCACGGTGGCACGAGAACAGTTCACAAACTCAGCCGTTTCGGAAATGCTTCCACCCTTGGCCCGAAAGCCAATGATCATGCCCTTTTGGACGTCGGATAAATCGCTTCGTTTCTGCATTACGCCAACGATTGAAATGTTTTCCGAAGCCCTCAAACACCCTTTATATACGCTCAACTGCACTGTGCTGCCACCTGCCTTCTGAGATTGGTTATTTAATTCTGACGTGGAAAGTACGTGGTGGTCACATTAATGTGACTGGACTGTGTATATCATAAGCGCCACTGTGGACATATCTCAAGCTTACGATTCAGTGTGGCCAGACGGTCTTATTTATAAGCTCCTCCAATTTGATATCAGAGGAAATGCTGCTCATTGGATATTGGATTTTTTATCGGATAGAAGTTTTAAAGTGAAATGGCGTGGAACTTTATCTCAACCCACTTTCTCTAATAGAGGTGTTCCTCAAGGCAATGTTCTTTCTCCCTTTCTTTTTATGATTTATATGTCAGATATTTACGAAGTTCTCTCTCCTGATATTAAGTGTTTTATTTATGCTGATTACATAATCCTTTTGGCTGCTCATACATCACAAGAAAGTCTACAGCAAAAAATGCAGACTGAAATAATAAAACTTGAACAATGGTGTGATAAATGGAAACTAAAAATTGATTCCTCAAAATATTCAGTCATTGATTTCTCTTCCAAAAAATCTCCTGTAAATTTTGAACTAACTATCAACCAATTACCTATCTCTTGGTTTTAGCACATAAAAATTCTGGGCCTCTATTTTACTAATAACTTAACCTTCAAGTATAATTTTCAAATGAAAAAAAAATCTACCCAGAAGAAAATTATTGTTTTAAAAGCTATTGCAGGTAATAGATGGGGAGCAAAAACTAATCACTTACTTCAAATTGTTCAGTCCTTCATTACAAGTAGCCTCGATTATGGATGCATGTGTTTACATCGGCGAGCTTATCAGCCCGAAAAATCTTGGATCAGATATATCACTCAGTTCTTAGAATTCCTACAGGCTGGACACCTATTCCACTTCTTCTGAAGGAAGCAGGGGTCTTACCTCTTTCTGTAAGACAGAGATTTCTCTCTACAAGGATGTACATTAGAAATCTTGCACTTTCTACTAGATCTCCATGTGGTAGTTTGTGGGAATCAATGCCATACAGCCATATCTCTGGCACTCTTCCTCTATCTTTGCGAGTGAAAAAAATGACTTGAAGAAAATGGAATTCAAGAATCACATATTTTAAGAGTTCCTGCAAAACCTACATCTGTTAATATTAATTTAAAAATATTTCTTAGAAACTTTTCAGACTAAAAATCTTCCTATAAATACCATCAATGACCTCTTTGAACTGCATAGTACTTCTGAATGGTCCAATCACATATTATTTACTGATGCATCTAAAATAGAAAATAAACTTGGAATCACTTTTTATAACAGCAGAAATAACTCCTTTGTTTCAGGGCAAATCAATAACACCATCTTTACAGCAGAGGCTTTGGCTTTATATCTGGCGGTGACTAAATTCTGTATTTCTTCCTCCAACTATATCATATTATCAGACTCCTTATCCTGTCTAAGCAGTTTGAAAACTCTCTCAACCTCTTCTCCAACCATCATTCAACACATCGGATCAGCTTTAGAAAATGCAACTAAAATTTGCGAATCTATTTAATTAGTTTGGATTGCAGGTCATTCCTGAATTGCTGGGAACGAAAAAGTAGATGCTCTTGCAAAATCGGCTATTAATACAAGTTATATTCTGCACTCGATTTCACCTGAAGACCTTATCCATAATAAAAGAAACATTTTTATCAATTATAATAACAACGAATGGAAAAATAGTAAATATGCCTCTAACTTTTCGCACATGTCTTCTATCACGAAAATTCACTGCAATTATATTAATTCTCGCCTTGAAGAAGTGTGGATAGCTAGAGTTAGAACTATATCTTTTCCGACAAATGCTAAATTACATAAATTCAGACTTTCTTTAACGGATAAATGATCTTGTGGAGAAAGAGAAACCATGGATCACATAATGCTATCGTGTCCTCGATATGATCAAGCAAGAAATTCCTTAAGTGAAAAAACTTGGTATTGGAGCTCTTTCTTTCTCCTAGATTTTAGATTTGTCAACGAGTCCTAAAGAGAAAATTGACGCAACAATTTCTTTTTTGAAACAAATTAATAGATTCTAATTTTTTTCTCATCTTTGTATTTCCAAGCGGCTTTACTTCCCCTTCATTTGTCAATCAAACGCGTTGCTTATCTTTTCGTTTTGATTGTCATTTTTTTTCAAAATCATCAATCCATCAATTTTTGTTTAGGTTTCAAATAAAAACTCAATCTTACTCAATGCGAGCTATAAGCCTATGAGCATAAAGCTCCAATACAGTTTTTTCAAATAACCATAACCTAACCTAACCTGAGTGTTATGTGCTAAAACAGGTTTAAAAATGTTTGATGATATTTTGTAACAAAATTAGAGTTAATTTTATATCAGTACGAGCACTAAATAAGAGAAAATGTCAAGAATTGTTAAATGAAGTAAATCGTCGTACAATAGTTTACTTTTATACTATAATGAATGCTGGTTAAATCTGGAAATATTTTGCAAAGATTTGTAGATTATTTGGAAGAAATAAGATTATTTCTAAATAATAAGAACATTGACTAATACAATCAATCATTGGATGTAGAATGGCTAGTACAGTTATATTTTTTCACTGATTTATGCTCTCACTTAAATGAATTATATATAAAACTATACGAGGTGTTAATAAAACAGTCATTATGATGTTTGACTTAATCGAAGCATTAGAAGTCAAATTACGGATTTGTAATCGTGATATTCTTTCAAATTCAGATAAATATTTTCCGAATACAACATTTTTTTCTGAAAGTGAATGTCACAAAAATCCAAATAAAGGGTCATTAACGAAAGAGTTTTCAATGGTAATTCAATCCCTGATTCAGGAATTTTCCGCAAGATTTACGCAGTTTAAAGAGAATTTGAAGAAACTAAAATTTATTTTATATCCTGATACAATACATATTTCAAAAATTAAATTTAAAAGTCCTTAAGTAGTTAAATTTTAATAAATTACAAATGGAATTAGTTGAATTTCAGTAAAGTACCATATGGAACCAAAAAATTGTTGATTTAAGAAATGATTTAGAAATTATTAAAAATATAATAAATTATTAGGCAAAATAAATAAAATTGCAGAAGAGATGAAATTCTACCCACATGGAATTCAATTCCTCACACGTTTGTTTAAAAATATTAGCAAAGGCAATTTTATTAATATTTTCATCGACGTAGGCATGTGAATCGCAATTTTCAGAATTAAATTTTATAAAATATAAATATAGGAATAGAATGACGGATGAGTCGAGCTCTGCATGCGTACGGTTGAAATTAACTAAATATGAACCAGATATTAAATCTTTATGATCTTGTGTACAGCAACAAAAATCACATAAAAAAACAATTGTTTTTAACGTGAGTTTTGTTTTTACCATATTGCTTTTTATAAAATATTTATTAATAAAAAATTGTTTAAAGAAAAATTGCTTGTATTTGTTTATTTAATAATACTTACGTGGTTTCACCACGTTCACATTTCGAATGAAATTTTATTGGGGCACGTCACCTATTTAAAAAAGAATTTTTAAGACTTAGTGGCACGGACATCATAAAAGGTTCGCAATCCCTGCACTAGCCTAATACAAGTATATACAGAATAGCGACACCATGGAAAAAAAGCAAAAATAATGCAACTAGAGCTTTGAATAATTGAATATATATTTCTAATGTGTACTGGGGTTACAAGACATATGTAACGGTATTGGCTGGCACAATACTTTCAATACAATTGTATCTGAGAAATATTCATTAAATTAACAGATATGAAGAGTTTTTAAACACATTCAAGAGTTCCTATCTTTTTTAAGTTATTAAATATTTCTAGACGTGTATAACTTTTCAAATATAAATATACTTAGTCAAAAGTTTCCGGGATGACATTCCCACCCCCCAATTATTATTTAATAAAAGCTATTTTAATTATGTTTACTTTCAATCTCATTTAAAACTATACTATTTCACTTTCATATTCTAGGATTTTTTATTTCCTTAATGCCTTAAAATTTATACCTCTCTCTCTTTCTCACACACACACACAGACACACAAATATATATATATATATATATATATATATATATATATATATATATATATATATATATATATATATATATATATATATATATATATATATATATATATAATCAATTTTTGGCTTTTCCAGAGTTCACTCTTTATTTCATTGATAAAAATATTCATCCCAATTCACTGAAATTACACACAATTTTCACCGAGGAAAAGATGAAACGTATATTGTGACTAAAATACTTAACAAAATTAGAACAAGAATCAATTAAAATCACCCGCCTTATTGTACAACATAACTATCTTGTTGTTGATTACTTCCACTTCACACACATAAATTAAAATATTACATCGGCCTCGACAAAACTTTCCTATCACGAAATTATCGGAGCTTAACGGGATCTTTACTTTGGTCAACTGTTATGAATACAGCAATCTAATATCGATTGTGCCGTCATTTAGTACTTACATTATGAGCTAATACTCAGGTTTTTGGGCAATTTCACTGAAAATTTTAAGATATTAAACAAAAAAATTTAATCTTGATGCATTTCTATTTTGTGAAAAAATATAAGTAAAAATTGCATGAGTAATTTACGATTTCAAGGGAGTTGAGTTAAAATTCTTACAGTTTCAAGGGCCCTTAAAAACATTTTCGAATTCCAGTAGTTTCAAAGAGTTGTACGAGCCCTAGAAAAATCGAAAAACTAAATGCCGATCAGACTATTTCATTGTGAATTATATTCAAATTTGATCAGTGGCGTAGTGAGCATAATTGACACCAGGGTAGGATACCTTTTTTAGCGCCTCCTTGAAAAAATAGTAATACAATATAAATAAGGGAATGAAATCTATTAAGTAATAAGGGACATATAATAATATAAAAATATATAATACATTTTAGTAAATAGAGTAAAATTGTAATAAGAAGACAATATAATTAATAACAGAAAATTGTATCTACTATAAAATAATCGAAAATATATTAATTTAAAGTCTCAAGCTAAGCTTTAAATTTAAACAAAATTCAAGTCTAAAAAACACTTATATTGGATTCGAAAGTGTTATTAGAATAATCGGACTTGTTATTTAGAACTAATTATAAAAAGAAATTATCGATTTTATATACTAATACAATTATTTTAAAAAACATAAAAATTTTTTAAGCGGGAAATAATTTGTAATATAACATTGATATAAACAGATGTTATTATTCGCAATCTAATATACTACACTATTCACATTTTCTTGCCTTTGCTGAAGCGAACTGATCAATTACTTTATCAAATTTAACATTTTCAATTTTTCTTTTTCTATACTTAAAATTGTTAAATCACTTAGACGGTTTTGACTCATGGTGGATCATAAATAATTCAAAATTTTATTTTGATGAATGAACGTTCACAGCTTGCAATTGATGCAGAAATAATTAAAAGTATTTGAATGGCAACCTCTTCACTATATCTTCACCGTATGAGATAAGGAAGTTCTAATGGAGTTTTAGGTTTAATTTCTTTTCTACTGCTGAGTAACATCTTTCAGTCCCACATTTCTCTATAGACTCCTGTTCTATGGAAATCTGTATGAAAAAATACACTCATACTTTTATATTTGTTAAGCACGCTGACTTAGCACTCCCCATGCACATGTCCGAGGTTCGATTCTCAGGCTAGGTCAACTCAACCTTTCAGTGGGTCGATTAACTGAGTACCAATTATGCTTGGGAACTAAACACAGGGGATTTCACTTTGGGCTGACCACCTAACCGGGACACCAGGGCCCTCGGTTAGAAAAACAGGTATGGGCACTGTGTAGGCCTTTATCCGAATATTACAATTTTGAAGTCTGGATAATTATTTCTTTGTCAATTAATTTTTAACTTTTAAGAAAATTGATTTCAATAATTTAACATTTCCATAACAATGTCTTAAAAATTTTAAATGTATTTTTTCTAGCTTGTTAACCAATTGAAGCAATCAAACATATTTATTCCCTATTAATTGTGCATTATCTTATTCATGAAAGACTCTACAAATTGTTGATTATTTAGTGTTGAACGTACGTTATAACTTCTTATCAAATTTTCAAAAATTCTATAATATTACTAACTTTATACGAACTTTAGCTATTTATTGCAAAATAATAATTGGGTAATACCTTACACCCCTAATTTAGGATCAACTCATCTAAGTTTTCACAATGATATCTTTTTAAACATTTCATTTACCACAGATTAAACTGAAAATTTTACTTAATTTTTTTAGTTTAAAAACATTTAAGTGAAAAACAACTTTAGCTTTATGGGAAATTTCGCATTTAAAATAGTTTTTTAAATTATATCATTCAGATCATTAATGTAAATCAAAATTATTTTTTATTTTTACTGTAAAAAATTCAAATCACAAAGCGTAGTATTGATAATTTATGATATTTCAGTTTTATACCATAAAACCAATTTTTCTGATTCCAAAATTAGAAGAACTTTGTTAATAAGTCTTTATCTGATTTCATTTTAGATCATTAAATTATGCCATAGCATAATTAATGCAAATTTCAGATAAGCAAAGGAACGACAACAAAAATTTCAAAATTCTTAAATTAAAACACACATAAATTCAAGTAAACTTATGCATCTTTTATATAATCAGAAATTTTCAGCCAAAGTTATATATTATTAAAAATAATTTTGTTCTCAAAACAGATGCACTCTATATTGTTCTTTCAAGTTTTTCATTGATTCAAATTATTATCAAGAGTTACAAGTGTTAGATAAAAAAAATTTTAACTGTTATACCACCTAATTTTATTTTAAGAAATTTTCTCAATCAGTTATCATAGTAGTGAAAATTTTCTTAGTATTTTAAGGCATTAAACAAAACTGTTTTTTTTTAAGGTATTAAAATATATTTTATTATTAAAGTAAGGGCTAATTTTTATTAAAATCAAAAATTATTTCTATTAAGGATCATTTTACAGGTGCTGTTCATATAATTTTTTGTATGTAATTTATGCAATTTTTTCTTCCAATAAATTTATATCATTTAAAGACGATCTTAAAATTTTACAATGTACAATGAGAGATATGTACGATTTCTTAATGAATTTCTTGAACGAATTTTTCAAGTTAAAAGGTCGGTTTTTATATAAATTGAACTAATTAATTAAGATATATATTCTGTATATTGAAGCATACAAAAAATAAATTATGTATAGATTTTTAACTATTATTTAAAAAAAGAATTTTTCAATATAAGGGACTATAAAGTAAAGCCAACAAAACTATGAGTTATATAAAAATTATTTCCCCTAACAAAAATATTTAATTTTCAAACCTCTGCAAGCAGATGTTAGTAAATATTTATACCAGCAAAAATATGAAATAAATATTAAAATCGAAAGAATACATAGTAGACAGAAAATACAACTTACGGCAATAATATTTTAATTGTCATAACTCCAGGTTTTCAAAAGTTTACATTTTTATTTCCAATGAAGCGACGTTTGGGAAGAAACGAAATATTAATAGTCTGAAACAATGAAAAGGAAAGAAGTTTATATGTTTTCCCTAGAATTTAGAGGTAATTAGTTCTCGATCCCCTCCATTTTGATTCCAGGAAGACAATCCCCTACACGGCATAATGTAGTGCAATTTTATGAAAAATATCTCCCCTTTCTTTGAAGGTCAGTCAGGTGCCGGACACAATATTTCGGACAAAGGATTTTCGGACACAATATTAAGGACTCTAATATGAAACACGTTTCAGCAGGAATTTTCATACGAGTGTAAGACTACAGTAAAGCCTGAGACAAAAAATACAAAGGTTTTATTTTATTTTGGGACAATAGATAAAATAATTTCACAAAGTCTCAATAACAACTGAAACTGATCTTCCTATATCGCTTCTTGAGAGCTTAAATAAAATCTGACTTTTTTTATTTATAGCATATTTATATTCTAACAAGTTTCCATTAATAATATTTAAATTTTCTTTTTTGCGAATAATTTTTTTTACGTTATTAGTCAAAATACGATTAAATTTTCGCATTTTTTACCATAAAAGAAAATTAAAAATATTAATGAAAATTTATGTGAAAAAATACTGCTTATTAAATAAAATGATTTAATCTCTTATGAGAAATTAAAAACTGGACGTCAAATAATATTTCAAAACATTAAAATTTCGAAAAAAATTTTTACGTTTTGAATAATTATTACATTTAGATGGGTCCAGAGTTATTTTTTATTTTAGTAAAACTTATTTGCTTTGTTAATATTATTATTATCACTTTTTTTAGTATATAACTTGACTTAAACAACCTGCATAACAATTAGGACTCGTAAAGGGCTCTGTGAATCTTGGTGCAATCAGAAAATAAAATAAGGTGTATTTTAAGAGCTTATTCTTCTGTAAACTCCCTGAGTTAACATATTCAAAAATTACCTTATATATATCATTAACACAATTAATTTGGTTAATAGCTTTATACTAATACATATACGCATAAAAAATGGAACTGGTCACTAATATTCCAGAAATTTTATATGAAAAAATTTAGATATTTTCGTTATTTACACATTTACAAGATTTGTAGTATAAAACAATAGTATCAAAAACTTTGAGCAAAGTATGAAGTTTAAAAATTAAAAGTGATAAGCTAACTGATTAAGAAATGAAAATCGGAAGCATGGTTAAAAGAGCACAATTTTTAAAAGGAACTATGCAAAATTATTATTAATAAGGAATTATAAGAGTAAGAGCTGTTCCCCATTTTTTTCACCAACAATCTTCTCTTTTCCAAATCTGATTCTTCCCTGGACATGACACAATAATTATAAAATGCAAAGTTCATTTCTCCCAATAAAATTGATATTATGATAAAACTAAAATTGAAATCTTCTGAAAAATTTTGTTTATCTTTGAAATGATTTGGCGCCCCTCTGCAAACTACGCTCGGGGCATGATAGCCCCCGTCGCTACGCCTGAATTTGATTTAAAATTTCCATATTCCGCTCAAAAGAAGTGAGTGTATTATATATACAAATATATGTATATTAAATATGCTGATAATTCATACATGTTTAGAAATCGAAATAAATTTAAAAAATAAAGATATGGGGTTAAATTGGAGGACATTAATAAAAAAGTACTCTTTAAACACTGTTTCAGGAAATAATTTAGAAATGCATTGAATTTAATTGTGAATACACACATTTATTTTCACAGAGAAATTTAAAACTTAAAGCTTGTTAATTTTTATTGTCGTTGATAGAGGCACAATGAAAATTTAAACACGTCATTAAAACATAAGGGGAAACATTAAAAATTATAATAAATAGGACAAGGTCTTCAAATAATCTTTAAAAAAGTACTTTTCAAATATGTAAATAATATTAAAGAAAAATGCATTTGGCAATTTAACTCTACATTTGTTAGAGATGATGGTTTATTCTAAAACCATCTGAATATGTAATATATTTCAATCGCTATACTCTCGTAAAACTTGAGCTTTAGAATGGTAGAAATTCTAGAGTAAAAATCTTCAACTACAGAGTCCTTGACATGTCAAAAATATATAATATGAGGGCAAATTTAAAACCTTACACGAACAGCAATTCTTCACAAGCACAACAGCCTTCCCCAATTCTCGATTCTAAAGTATTTAGGCCTCTTTCAGTATCATCCGACCACCTAGTAGGTAGCCTTCCTGAAGCCTGGGATCTCTCAAAGGTTTTTTAAATGTTAAGAATTTTATGGAATTAGCTATCTTAATCGGTTTTTACGGATGATTTGTGCAATTTCCGGTTGTTCATAGAGCCTGTACAGTTTAAAATTGCATCCGACTCCCGTCCATCTTCCTGCACTGTGCTAAAGATATTTCTGAAGACTTTTTTCGCTCGAACATATCCAGTGATCTTTATTTAGGGTCCAAATTTAACTAGCATAGAGTAAAACAACTCTTATAAATTTATAACATAAACAAGAAAGTTCTTGCAGTTTTTAATGACCCATGACCTACAGGCCTATTGTTAGACCTCAAAGTACTCGGCATCCTGGTTAATGTGCCTCCAGTTGTGTAAGTCAGTGCGTGAAATCGGTGAAGAATTTCCTACGAAGATGATTGTCCAGGGAATGGAAGAGGTGGTAATCCTGACCACCCGAGCAACACGAATCCTCGTTGGTTGCTGAACCCCTTGACGACTAGTTCACCTAATATCAGCTTCAACAAAGGGGGGACTCCCGACATGAATTAGTGAAACCAATGCCTTGTTGAATGTTCATTCACAGCATTATCTTCAAATGTTGACATTCGGCGACTTGATCAGCAGCTAATAAACTCATTTAGAAGTCGTAAACAGACAATACTGAAAGAGCTTCTTCGACACATCCATTTCTCTTCTACGAGTTACGATTGATGAATGTGCGCGGAGGACCTGCTGTTATAACGACTGATATTCATACACTTGACTGACCGGTGTCTTAACGACGTTATACACTAATTTGCATATTTATTCTCCCTTCATTTAATGGCAACGCGAAAACTGGAAGAATTTTCTTGTTTAGATTTTGCCTTTTCATTCCAAAGTAACATTTATTCATTTTAATCTGTAATCAATTTCTGCTTTAAGCTTATTATTTATCACAAATTATTGTGCCAAGGTTATTGATAAAATACATTATCAAAGGTGTAGCCATTCATGCACATAAGGATAGAATAATTTTCAATAAAAGGTGAGTGAACATTTACTTCCTTATTTTAATGTATGACGTAGGAAACATTTAAAAAAGAAAACTTCTTAACATCTGTAAATGTCCATTAAAATTTCAATTCCTAAAATTAATCTATAAAAGGAACATGCAGTACAGCCAAAGAAAGAAAAAGGAATCAGAAGTGGAAATATTTTTCTCAACAAACAATATACGATTCTTTATACATATTTCAGCAACTAAATCGATTTTAGGAGTAAGAAAGATTTTATGATCCATTAGGAATGGATCAGTGACTCGCACTTAGACAAGACCTATGTTAAAATATACACTGCTGGACAATTGCTAAGGACGGATAACACTATCATCCATAGCAACCACAAAATGTGGAAAATTAGAATAAGTGCGGGATATAGTAAGAAGTATGCGTATGCAATTTTTTTTCCACGTCTGTTCATCACGTGATAGCTTTCATAAGAGCTTTTAAAGGTTTTGACTCGTGTAGACAGTTGTTGTTTCAAGACAAAGTTTTACAGGAAAGATTTAATAGACGAACTTGAAATTTTTGGCATGTCTTCCCGACATCACTTAGATGATTTTATCGTGGCCGAATAATTGGAAAGATCGAAGAAGGGAGTTCGGCATCGCTCACAGCGTTGTTTCACGGCTATGGAAGTCATTTAAAACTACTGGAATGTGTAGTAGGCGGCACGGGGGAGGTCGTGTTAGAAGTACGACGCCTGCAGAAGACAAATATATCATCCTATCAGCAAAAAGGAACAGGAGCACCACAGCTCAGTAGGTGGCAAATCAGTTTCTTGCTGCCTCAGGAAAGCAAATCTCCCGAAAAACTGTTGCCAGACGTTTGAAAGGAGGAGGACTATACGCCCGCAGACCTGTTGTGTCCCATTAACTAGACAGCACCGTACTGCCCATTTGCAATGGTGTCGTGACCATCGCAATTGGACTGAACAGGACTGGGCATGCGTACTATTCTCAGATGAGAGTAGGTTCAGTCTGTCATCGGATTGTAGACGCCAACTGATCTGGTGCGAGAGTGGTACTGCTTATCGTTCAGAAAATATCCAGGAAAAGGACCGATATCCGACATGCAGTGTCATGGTGTAGGACGGTATCATGATCAATGGCCGCACGCTCCTACATATGGTTGTGAATGGGACTATGACGGGCCAACGATACATTAATGAAGTTCTACTTCCGCATGTTCGTCTTTTCCGTGGTGCTGACGTTGATAAATTTGTTTTTATGGACGACAACGCAACATGTCATCGAACACTCACTGTTCAGGATTGTCTAGACAGCGAGGATATTCAACGCCTCTTAAAGCCATCACGTTCTCCAGATCTAAACCCCATTGAAAATGTGTGGGATGCTTTAGGGAGGCAAGTTGCTAGTCGAAACTATCCACCGACAAACAAGATCACCCTCACTCCCAGAGGAATGGGATAAATTGCCTCATCAGCTGCTGGATAATGTTGTGCAAAGTATGATACGACGTGTGGAATGTTGCATCACACTCCACGGTGGACGTTCCCGTACTGATATTTTTCTTCAAGGTGCCTGCTGACTTTTAGATGCATTGTTCCATTTATCCGTATGCATCATCAAATGAAAATTTTTTTTCAGTTGTTTCACAGCTTTTGTACTTTCCAAAACAATAAATATTCTTTATTCTAATGTCTAAAACAATGTGGCAACTATATTTTATTTTACTAGGCCTCATGTCTCGCTTAATGTTATGCTACATTGCAATTTGTGATCCGTCCTTAGCAATTGTCCAGCAGTGTATATATTGAATAGAAAAATTCAAAATAAATTTAATTATTCATTTCAAAACCGTATTTATGAGAAAGTAAAATATTTTACAATTTTAAACAACAACATTAAAAAATAATAGCCTCGAAACGCAAAAAAAAAAAGAATATTTGCTCTACTAGTTGACAAGTGTTACGATAAGTTATTATAATGGAATTACTTCAATAAAAATCTATTTTCTCCAGTGAATCAAAATTATCATCTAAAATTCAAAATTTAAGAATAAAAATAGCTTAAGTTACTGTCATAATAGAATATTTAAAAAAAAATTATTGAGCCATAATTTAATAACTAAACAACACTTTTTTAGTTAGAATCAACTAAAAAAAATAGTTTGTTTGTCGCTCAACGGTCATTTTTAGCACACGAGGGCTATTAGATCGGGACCTACGGTTTAAAGTGGATTCCGAACCACTACAAACATCCATGCCCAAGGTGGGATTCGAACCCACGAACTGTTGAACCGAAGGCAAGAACGCTAACCATTCGGCTGCCAGCTCGGCTAAAAAACTACAATATTTATAAAAGGTAAGCATTTCTCACATTAGCCTTTAGAAATGGGCTTATTTTTCCTTTGTAGTGGCAACACAGTTCATGCTCTAACTGCAAAGCAAATTCTTAATCCCTTAGCACCTGCCATGTGTGTGAATACAAAAGCTACTAATTAGAAATCCACCCAAACATGTTTATGGTTTGTTCTGTGAATTTGCTACTTGTCTTATGAATCACATAATATATTTTCATTTCATTTTCTTCAGATACAAAACTTAGAAGTATAATTATATATCAGGTTAGGGAAAAAGAAATCTATTATCTTTATGTGTACTTTCCAAGACTTTATTTAACATGTTTTGGATTCGCTTGGTGCAAATAGGTCAAAACTATTTTGGGCTTGATCTTTACTTCTGGGCGCCGGCATACCTGTAAATTCGATTATTTCTGCGATTTTAACATTTTCGAAAACAGTGAGATGCATGAGCGGAAACTACATAATTGAAAGTTAAAATAGAGAAAACGTGAATTTTCAACACCTAATACTTTGATTTTCACGGTGACCAAAATAAATCCTAATTATTATTTTCTTAAGGATCAAAGTTGAGGATTAATCATGCACTTTCACTATGCATTACAATTGCGCGAAATAGTGTCACCACACCCAAATTTGAACTTTGTAAGAAAGTTGAAAATTTTTAATTTATTGAGAAAGATGTACTCCATCGCAATAGAATTTGCGCTAATGGACTTGAAATGAAACTACATGCAAAGGAAAGTATGTTGAAGTACAATGTGAAAAGCTGTCAACAAAGAGCTTTCGATCCGATACTAGGTTTAGCGGTTTCAGAATACTTTTCTTAATAGCATTGAGTTTTATGTACTGCACGGCAGAGAAATTTATATCTCTCAAAAGTGGCATGTAACGGCTAAACATTTGTCAAAATAGTATGACTGACTGGAACAATTATATGAGGGACATTTATTCGCTAAATTTACTTCCAAAACCAAAAGGTCCTAGAAAATATCAAAATTGACATGAGCTTGTTTGTGAGCCAAAAAAACAACTCTGACAAAGTATTTCCACAATAATGGATATCCAGCGGATCATGCCACGAAAAGCATGATAGTTTTCTTGTTTAGATTCCGAATGGAGAAGCAAGCACAATAATGTCAACGATTGTAGTCTATGTAGTGGAAGGATCGATTGCTGCCATCCTATAAAAAGGATAAGCTTGAAGAGGCTAGTCACAGCCATTCAATTTTAAATCATACTTTAAAATTTGTTAATCCAACGACGGGTATTCACACTCGAAAACGTGGAAAGATGGTGGGAGTGAGCTCACTTAAATGGCGAAACAAAAAGCAAGATACGGCTCGTCCCCATGCATCTGACGGAACTCATATCACAAATCGCATAGACCAAACAATAATTGATTCCCCCCCCCAACTAAACATGAAAAAAAAACTACTATATAAATGTAAATATAGTACAAGGAATTAAAGAAAAGTAAAAAATATAATAGCTTATATCAGAGAATAGTAACATTTGTAAAATTAATATTTCATAACGATACGTTTCTTAAATATATATCCATATATAATAAGTCACGCCGACCGATTGGCTGAGTGGTTAGCGTTCCTGACTCCTAAGCTGTTGGTCCGGGGTTCGAATCCCGGTTCGGGCATGGATGTTTCTGTTCTTACTGTGTTTCTCTGTCCTTTCTTCTGTGTTGTTGTATGAATGTGGCCCGCCCTATAAACGGGTTTGTGGTGGTATGGCGCGGAGGCGAGTAGCGGGTAACGCTACTCCGTGACTTGGTTCACATGTGCCCGCTGGGTAACGACAAATGAGTAGCAGTCTCTGGCCTTGTTGTGGCATAGGATTCAACACTCTTGTGCCCGCAATTGGGGGGAAACATAATTAGTCGCAAAAAATAATTCCATATTGATATCTTAATCTGATACCGACAAAAAATTTGATTTTGCTAATAACTGTTTCCTAAAATTTCTTGACAAAGAAAATGTGAACTTTTTTATTTTTTAGAATTAAAAAAAACCACAAATAATAGACGTACTTATTTTTAAATAGATGTTTCAGTTACTGAGGAAGTGAATATTTCTTCTTTTATTCCCTATCATAATTTTTTTTGATGCTTAGTTAATACTTTATTTATTTCGAGTGGCTCATCAAATAATTCAACAAACACTGATTACAATATAGCAGAAAAGATGGCGCTAAATCAATTTAAACATACTTAAATCACAAGTTGCTACTGCAAAAATGTTCTGACGCGTTTAAAAGCGCAGAGTAAACCAGGATGCTTAAAGAACCTCATAACTATTTTGATACGTTAAAACATTATGGTTGATATCAAGTGGCAAATTATTTCTCTATAATATAAAACAAATATACTTTAAAAGAAGAAAATTATTATCAAAATTTGATTACAAACACTTCCATTTCTGCTACTATCAACACTTTAGACCTTCGTCTTATCTCAGATTATAGGCGATACAAATCCAGACAATCGCTTCTTCTAATATTTTTTTAAATATAATTGAATGCTTTTCGACATTAGTTCATTACACTTTTAAAATCAATTTGAAGTTAAATTTCATTTAACCACACGCTGAAAACTGATGCAAGAAATATTGTTTTATGTTCAAAACCTTATTTAATGTTCGCAATTATAAATAATCCTTTGAACAGTAAATTGAAATTTTTTATAGTTGTGGACCATGTTGATTAAATACTCACGGGCCAAAATGATGTTAATTAAGATTATATTTCAAATGAATACGAAACTAAAGAATGCTTATTCAAAATCTATTTCTTCAATTTTTTATATTTATTGTTTCCTCACTTTTTCAAATTATTACTTTTATATGTTTAGTTTGACGGACATCAGATATTTCAATAAACACTGATTACAATATAGCAGAAAACAAGATACCACCAAATCAATGAAAACGTAATTAAATCAGTTTCAACTTAAGTACAAGTTACCACCACAAAAAGTTTACTTGAGAGTTATATAAACGCGTTTAAAAGGGTCTCGTGGGCAAGGGTTACGATTTAATCATCGTAGTTGAAGAGTACTGGTTCAGCGTAGTGAAAGATTTAGCCGATTCTCGCAAAAATAAAAACTTTCCTGTTGGGAAAATAATTTTTACCGAAATGAAGTGGAATTGAGAGTGTAAAATACATGTGGGAGGGGGGAGTTAATCTTTTAAATTAATACCAAACACATCTCATTTACAGAGAAATAAATGGCATCTTTACAGCAAAATTTAAGTTCTCAGACGAAAAAATAATTTAAGCTATTTTATCACCCAAAAATTTTTTTAAAAAATTAAATATATTTTTAAATTATATTCAGCTAGCATGCTTTTTTTGGATACATTTTAATTAACATAATTTGTAATTCTTTTTCTTGGCGTTTTTAGTGGGGTACATAATAAATTCTGACTAAAATCAAATTTCATAAAGGTGTATGAATTTTATTGGTAAAATGTAATTTTAAGTGATTAATATTTGTTATGTGCTGTAATTACTGAAATTTATACAATATGTTGAAAGTAATCATTTCTTATTTCTCTAAAATACAATAATTATGAAAATACATATAGTTATGAACTCAGAATATTTATTATATATTATAAAATAATATATAACAAATTACATAATTTAAGTTACGAGTTTAACAGTCAAATAGAATTGCATGTGAAGTTATTCGTGACAGAATCAACGAACTATGTACTTGATACTACCAACTTTGTGAGTGCAATACTTATGCAATGATATTAATGCACATAGTGAAAAACTTTTTTTCTTCTGTACTGTATAGTAAAGTTTTTGAAATAATTATTTTGAGGTTGGTAATAAATGCTAAAGAAAAAACATAGCTCTAATAAAAATCATAAAAATTTTTAATATCAAAATGAAATGATTTTTACTGCAATAACTTTGTGACAGTTTTCCTAACTAATTTAGGAATGCAACTTGGAAAACAAAAGAATTAATGTTTCTAACAATTATTTTTGCTTAAAATAATCCTTAAGCTTAAATAAAAATCCTAACAAATTTGAAAACAAAATATTTTTCACGTGAAATTTTTTGAAAAATTCGGAATGTAATAAATCACAATTTTCATTGATATCTACTTTCATTTGTTTTACTCTTTATTAGAGAGATATTTTGTTGAAGCAACAATACAATTTTAGTTTTTTAAACAAAAAAATATTGTACCAGTCTTCTTTTAGAGAAAATTCCTGTTGTGCAAATACTAATTCTTTGAATTTTCCATATAAAAGTTCTTTAATAATTGTCAAGATGATTTGTTACAAATGAACGGAAGTTGCACAAGTGAATAAAAATTTTGTCTCAACATCCTTTAGATGCATATTTATAAAAAATTATATATTTAAAAAAGTAATATATCTATTAAGAAACAAAAATTGAAGCTATAATGTGCAAAAAATAAAATGTAGCTTTTAAAATGTTACAAAAATCTTAATTTCACTAACATTTCACAATTTATATAAAAAATTATTGTTGCGATACCATTAATTTTTGAAAATTTCCGACAGTAACTTCAACTTGAATCAATATTTGTGGAAGAAAATCCAGGAAGCTAAAGATCATAAGAAGTGAGAAACATTACAAAAATGTATGGCTTTTTCTTTAAATCCGTTGGATAACGGAATATTTTTTCAGAGAAAATAATCTATATTTATAGATTATTTCAGTGAACAGTGGTTGGATAATGATAATTTTCTAACAGAAATGTGGAATAAGAATGATCAATAGCAAAGCGCCAGTGGCGTAGTGAAGGGGGGGACAAGGGGGTCTATCGTGCCCCGGGCGCCGTTTGAGATGGGCGCCAAATAGTAGTTACGAAAATATTTCTCAGAAAAATTTTATTTCTGTTTGATTGAAATATCAATTTTATTCGGAGCAATATATTTTAAATTTAATAATTATTTTCTCCTGTTGAAGACAGCTTGCCATAAACGAAAATGTTCCTATTTTTATATTTCCATATTAATAAGTTAGTATAGTTAGTTCGTATTAAAAAGTGTGTTCTTTTAATCACGTTTTCCATTATCGTTTCTCACAGTTTTTTATACTTTGCTCAAGATTTGTGATGCTTTATCATTATTTTGTATAGTAAATCTTGTACATATGTAATGATGGAAATATTTAATTTTTTCTGATAAAAATTCTGAAATAAAAATTATATTTGTTAGTTTCCTTTTTATGCATTTGAGGTGTTTTTAGTTTCCTCTTATTTACCAAATATGTGTTGATGTTGTATCTCTTGATTTACGAATCAATAATTTAGGGAGATTCCAAAAAGGTAAGCTTATGATCTAATCTGTAACTGATTTGACTTAGTGTGTGAATGCAGCAAGATTCACCGTGTTCTTTATAATTCTAATTTTTTACAAGATGTCTAAATCAAGTTGCATACCCATGGACAGTTCTAACATTGATTAAGCAAATAAATTTTTTCTACTCAAAATACAAAAAGCATAATGTTTAATGACTATTGCATCGACTGACAAATACATCATTAGGAAAACGCATAATGTTATTTATCATTTAGGAATTCAAAAAAAAAATTTGTAAAAATTTTGATGTTCTAAAATATTATTTGACTTGATATTCATTTTTTTATAGTTATTATAAAACATTTTATTTAATAAACAATATTTTCTCTTATAAATAAAAAATGTAAAGTTTTAATCTCATTTTAACTAAAATAAAATTAAAAAAATCACTTTCTAAAAAGGAAATTTTATAAAACTGAAATATTGTTAATAAAAACTTGTCAAACTATAATTAAAACACAAGTGAAATTTTTCTGTAAACGTTCTTCAAATTTGCATTTTTTAATAATCAATGAGAAAGGTATGATGCCCACAAAAATTTTCATTTCAAATAAAATGAATGGATGTGTGTGAAGAATTTCACCTCTCAATTTTTAATAATTTACTTTTATAATAACAATTATTATTATAAATATATAAGTTACGCCATATTCTAATCACTTAAATTTCGAATAGACAAGTATATGATAATGGAATTATAGTACCAAGAATTCTGTCAGGTAAAAATACTATATATCTCATAGTTTATTCTTTTGCAGAGCTCCTAAGTTATAAGTTCCTTAAACTAGCATGGCTGTGTTCAATAAAATCCGAGAAAAATATAATATATATATTTAAATATATTATATTATATATATTTTTTTTCGATATCACTTAGGGCTTCAGAGAAGCTAAATCCAGATGATATAGTGAATCTGTACAAAACTTCATTTTAAAGAATAATACTCATATTATAAATAATTAATGCTACATAAAAAGTCTAATAATTTTGATTTTAAATTTTTTCACTTGCTGATTAAATTAACTTCACTTGAGCCCCGTCCTTATCAAACAAAGAAGGGATTCGACAAGGATGAAAAGAACTATAAATCTTAAAAGAATCAAATTACTTAAATATATTGTTATTTTTACATCCATTTCATTTACTAAAAACATTAAATGTGTCAGGAAAATAAGGAATATAAAATGTAACTGAGGGAGAAAATCTTATAATCACCCCAGAGAAAAGAAAAAAGCTCTGTATTTACCTCAAGCTTTTTTGTAACCTCCTAAGTCTACTACCGCGTTACACTCGTGAAAAAATTCGCGTCGATATGTATTTCTCATTAGCGGTCCCTCTTTGTCCGAAAATGTTTGTGTTCAGCAACCGACTGACTCCCAACAGAAGCTTTTTTCAAGATAGCATTGCAATATTTAATAAAGAGAATTGTGCTCCTGGAATCGAAATACGATACAATGCTGATATCATTTAGAAAAGTAATTACTTCTAAATGTTAGGATAAATTCATAATTTCCTTTTATTTTAATTATTTACGCGATTAGAATATCATCATTTAGCACTCACAAATCTTCGTCTTTAGTGTTATTTCGTTAAAAACTTCGTTAGAAATGTTAACTTTTGAGTAAATTTTATATTTTCTGTCTACAACTTATTCTTTACATTTTGCTTATTAAACAGATTTTTTAGCCATTACGAATATTTATTAACAAACATGTACAGTTTTGAAATTTAAAATCAAATTGCTTATTTAAAATTATTTATATGAAATCAAAATATCTAAAATCTAAAGATTTTCAAAAATAGTTTTTATTTGACTTGTAATTTTGTTGCCTTTATATTAATTCCTTATGTTGAAAAATTCTTTTTTGCAAAGTTAAAAGATCAAATGTATTAAATATTTTTTATATGTACATATAAAATGTTTCTTGATAATTAATCTTTAACTAACTTTATATTTCAGTTTATATAATGAAAGAATGTTTAGCTTAGAAATCATTTTAAAGGAATATAATGAAATAAGGCAAAATTATTATGCTTTGTAAAAAGCTACAGATTAGTAATATTTTTGAATGTTATAAAATAATTCGTAAAATGTTTCAGAATAAAAATAAGTTCTTTTTTTAATAAGATTTAGCTCTTAATTTAATAAAGAAATACATATTAAAAATATAGTCTTACTAAACATATTAAAAATAAGTTGAAAAATTTCGGGGAGAAATGTTCTCAGAGTAAATCATAAGATTGTGTTATGGTAAAAGTGTGACTAATCCGGCAATTAATAATAATAACTAGTGATTATACATAATGCCCACTAAACTCGGTAAATGTGATAAATTATTGAAATATATATGAATAATCCTGTAAATATATGTATAATCCCCAATTCGTGATGGGAAATGTCATAAATTACGATTACTTTGTAGAAAAATGATATTTTAATTTCAAAGAATAAGTATTTTTAAGTTATATTAAATAATTCGTCCAGAAGAGTTTGAAAAACATTATGGTGACTTAGTATAAAACATACAATAATCTCTCAGTTTAAGAATTTAAATAATTATGATTTTTTGTACATTCATTTCAGTAGATATTATATGACCGATATATTAGATAATAGTATAAGTTAAGTATAAGTATAGTATATATATATATATATATATATATATATATATATATATATATATATATATATATATATGATGTAAAAAGTATTCAAAAATACAAAATGATCAAAACTACTAAAAGTAAATTAAAATCTAGATTGTTATTTCAGTAAATAATTTTAATTTTTATTTAAACAGCACAGAACTTTAAATTATATATTAACTAGTTCTTACAGATAACTGTTATATTTTGTTAATTAAAAGATCTGGAAAAAGAGAACAATTTAGATTATTAGAATTTATAGAAACACTTCTATGTCAAAACAAATTAAAACTAAATCTTAAAAAAGAATTTATTTATATTTGCTTTAAATTTACTTATTTACATACATGAGACTACTATAACACTTAGAATTACAGTTTGCCAGATTTTTTACATTATGAAATTTGCACTTTTTTTGAAAATTATTTTTTTATGAAATTTGCACTTTGTCTCGAAACACATGGTTAATATCATTGAATCTCAGAAAAATGATTTTCTAACACAATTTTTGACTAATTCTAAATTTCCGAAAGTTTGATTTCTACTGATGCATTTCCGAATCCTATTCTATTTAAGAATTTTTTACAAGATCTTTTATCTCAAATTTAATGGTACAACCTGAGCCTTTAAAATTATTTATATTTAAAATTATTTTAAAGTAGATACTTTGCTGTTGTTATTTGCATTATAATCTTATTACATGTTATTTCTACATATTATATTACTATTTTTGAGATGGAGATCCAAAATTGGTATTGTACTCGGGCGCCAATTGTGCTCGTTACGCCACCGCAAAACGCAAATATGCTACAGACAAATAGAATTCAAAACTAAATAAAATAGTTAAAAGAAATCAAAGAAATTTCAGAAAATGTATAATTTAATGTAAAAGCAAATGAATTGGGGCATTTTAGAATGAAACGAAGGAAACTTACTCTGAGATGGATCAACGAATTATGATGGATTTTTAAAAATACAAAGATAAGCAACATGTCTCTGAAGGTTAAGCTACGCAACCCAATTTGCGTGCTTGTCTTCAGAAATTTAATCTGTAAATTGTAAGTTATTTTCGTATAATCATAAAGTGATACTAGAAGTAATTACAGTTAATAGAAAATATTTGACTTTATAATAGAGAATTACATACTTTATATATATATATATATATATATATATATATATATATATATATATATATATATATATATATATATATATATATATATATATATAAAGTTTTACAGTAGAGTACATCACTATATGAAATTTATATATAGATTATAATGTATGCATTAATTATTGAATGTTTTCCAAAATATTTTTAATAATAATTTTCGTTACACATGAGTTGATTTTATCTAGAAAAGGGTTTTGTTCAATTAGTGAGACCCATATCGACCAACTTTTGGAAAAGTACTTCAGTAAAACTTTTGGTGTGTCTATCAGATATATATTTTCTTAATTTAATTAGCAAACCTAATTACTTAACAATATTTAATTTTAAATAAATTAAAAGATAGATTTTAAGAATTTAATTCAATTAAAGATTTAATTTTACATGAAATTAAAATTTAGAAATTAAAATTTTACATTCGCAGTAGAGTATTAGATTCTATAGAATCTAGAATGCATTCATAGGAAACAATGAATATTAAAATTACTTACAAGGAAATATCTTGCATACTGCAATGTTGAAACACTTTTAATCATTTTATCATAAAAATTAGTTATTTGGGCAGAGACAATAGCTTTTAAATAAAATAAAAATTCTGGATTAAAGAATTACACTCTAAAATTTTCCTGATTAAATAAATATCTTTCATATTTTATATACTGGAAGAATTCAAGACTGTAATAGTGGCTTTTTTAGCCTTTTCTAATAAACTCTTACTGAATTGTTGCTCATAACAAAATCCACCACTTAAAGATTTCCAAATAAGGAAATTTTTTAAATTTTTATCAGCTACTGAACTTCTCAATTCATCTCGATTCTTTTTCATTAAACTAAAAATTCTTTCACACTCTGTATTGTTATGAGGTATCACTAACAAAGATAGCATGGATTTAGATATTCTTCATGTTTGTCACTATTAGCTACATCTTAATCTCACCAATTTGAAATCACAGAGAATCACTCTTTTCATCTTTAGTTTCTAACATGGATAAATCTTCAGTTCGTAATGAAAGAAATAGATTTTTTAGCATAATTCACCATATTTGATGGGAAGCAAAAATGGAAACAATTGAACAAAGTATTGCACATTTGAAAATTTGGCCTCATCCAGTTTATCCACATTTGGCAACTTCAAATGATGCAAAAGATCTTGTTTTATTGGAAATTTTTTTAAAATATTAACACAAGTTGTGAAAAATTTCACAATATTAAAAAAAAGTTTTTTTCCCCTCAACAGATAATGCCACAATATCAGACGTACTATTTTTGTCAAGACTTAATAACAAGATTCTTTTTGATTATTACAAGAATGATGATTTTATTTCAATTACAAGTATTCTTTAAAACTTGGTTTGATGCATTGTACATTCACATCAGAATTTTTAGCTCATATTTTTGGTAGGCTGAAAGGTGACAGAGTTTCAGAATATATATGCTTTTCTTTAACTATATCATGAAAATATTTTAAAAGAGGATCTCATTGAACAATGAGTCTTTAAACAATTTCAATCGCTGTCATTACTCCAACAATCACATGCAGCAGAAAATGGTGAATTTTGTAGGAGTTTAATAACGTTTGCCATTTTATTCGATGCTAATTCCTTTATAACGACAGAACTCTTTTTTTTAAGCACATCCATTATGCTTTGCAACTTTACTTTTAAGAAACATTTTCCTAAAAAGTTGGTTGGTTGGTTGGGTTTTATGGCGCAAGGTCTAAAAACGGACATGCTGCGCCATTTTCCTAAAAAGAGGAACAGCATGATCAGCAATGCAGATTGATATGTTGTGCTCAATCAAGAATGAAGTAAAATATAATTACAACTGAGTGACTTCTTAAGTATCATTTTAAAAATCAACTTGCATTTTAAAAGTTTTTGTGCAGTATTTTTGCTACAGATTTTGGGACTTTGACATGACGAGAAATATCAAAACGACCGCCACAAGATATAATAAAATCACAATTGCAAACTGCAGCAATGAGCAAACTTAGCTCCTTTAGATGATGTTAATATGAAAATGTTACACTATAACTATTTTTAAAACACTAAATATAAGATTTATTTAGTTTACTATTAGCCATTTTCACAAAATACCAGCAACAACGCGAGTCACGACGCAGCTGACATTATTGCTTTCATCCAAGACAGCCCCAGAGTTAACTCAGCCTATCAACAGCCCTCCACTCACAGTAATTAAAATGAATAGAGCTGAGTTTCGCTTCGTGACAAAACAAAATTCTACCTTTAGCATTTTACCTACCATCTATATTATTATATTTGCAAAAATTATGCAGTTAATGAAAGAAGTTAAAACCATATTTAAAGAAATCCCTATAAGAAATGATATTAGAATTGCAAGCTATTTAATCCCAACGGACAAGATATTTAAAGTCGCCATATTTTTCCAAGTAGTAGAAGAAATTCATTGACTTGGTCAGGGCATAGTTGAAAAAAACCACAATGTTTATTATAGTTGCCAAGTACCAGTTTCGAACAGGATTCATTGTAAGCATGAGATTAAAGAATAATGTCATTGTGTTACACCTATTAAGTAAACAATCTGTGAACTTCGTTTAAAAGGTAAACACTGCATCAGCATAATTTGTGCTCATGCAAAGACAAAGAAATCACTGCGACAGAGTTTTTATGTTTCACTAGAAAATACTTATGAGAAAACTTTAGATTGGAGATTTCAATGGAAGAATTGAAAACAATATGATTAGACCGAATATTGGAGAACAAAGCTTACATCAAATAACAAGTGAGAATGGAGAATATTTGCCTAAATTTACTGTTATTAAGAAAACAAGAAAAGTGATTATGCAAAAAAACAACTTTTCTTTGAAGAGCAGCATAAGGAAATAAAAGAACTCAAGCCTCAAAAAGTATCTAGAAAATATTACTAACTGATTAACAAAATTAGAAAGGAATTCATCCAAAATCTACTAGTATGCAAAAATAAGAATGATAAGAACAAGAGCATGGATTGATGGAGGGAACATTTTAAAGATCTGCTGCATTGTAAAGATGCTTTGGACACAAACAACAGAACTGGATTTTTTCACATTACTGAAACTACTCAAGAGATAGATACACCAACACTTAACAATGTTGAAATTGCAATTTAAAAACTTAACCAAAACAGGTCAAGTGAGCCAGATGGAATTAATGCCAAACTTTTAAAAGTTGAAGAATCAGAACTAATTAAGACCATAAATGTTACAGTTTATAGAGTTTGAACAACAGAGTGGATGCCTATTGAATGAAATGAAGGCTCTGCCTGTCCCATCTTTAAGAAAGGTGCAACTATTGTGGAATAACCCTTCTGAACTCTGTATTTAAACTTTTTTTCAAACATTTTTTACAACAGACTATTACCACATGTTGAAAAGGTTATTGGAATTTACCAATGTGGATTTTTAAGAGGTAGGTCAATGACTGATAAAATGCATACTCTGAGACAGATACTGGAGAAAACAAAGAAATTTAATATCTATATATGCTACCTTTTTCTAGATCTAGTAAAGGGAATCAGAATGTCTGCTTCATAGTAAGAGGAACCACCAACCAGAAGACTATACAAACCTTGGCATTTGCCAATGACATCACCTTGATTGGTAGATCCAGAAAATTTGTTGCAGAGGCTCTGGTAAATAAGGCCTAAAAATAAATGAAGACGATCATTTAAAGTGAAAAATAACAGATTTGAAACAGTGTCACAGATCAAATATCCTGGAACTATTGTTACCATTAACAATGATTTGACTGTAGGGATAAAACCACAGGCTCACCATGACAAATAAATGCTAATACAGCCTCAACTAAAATCTAAATTTATGAGTTGAAAAATAAAAAATTAACATCTTTAACACACTAATTCAACCAATACTACTTTATTGGAGTAAATACTATGCAATTACTAAATTACATGAAAGCAAATTATTAAATTTTGAACGTAAAAATCTCAAGAAAAACTTTTGGTGCAGCCCAAGAGAATAACAGCTGGGGACCATTGTTTAATTTTGAAATCTATCAAAAGTACAATCAACACAATATTGAGAAAATTGTAAAATGCAATAGATTAGGATGGCTCCGCCACTTGCATCCATTTGAGAATGCAAACCCAGTAAAAAAGCTCCCTTTTACTAATCCCAGAGGAAGAAAATTACCATTTAAGTAACTTGACTAAGTAAAAAAGGACTTTTAATCTGATAAATAAGGGAAACTGGCAAAACCTTGCAAAGATGGCAATGACTATTAGTTACTTATAACAGGCTATAGAGCCTTGGAAGAAGAAAAATAATAAATCTAAACTTAAGCAACTTATTCTGTAAATAATTTAATATACCTAATAGCTAAGAAAAATCCCTTAATTCCTTCCACTATTCCTAACAACCAACAATATGCAAAATCAGTCACATCAACCTGCAAACGATCCAGATGAGGATAGGAGATGCATAAAAGCTGGCAGGTCTGTAGATACATAAAACTGTCATGTTAATCATTTTAATTACTTTTATTTGATGCCATGATTTCAATTTATACAAATAGTTTTTTATAACATATCAAAAAAATTTATATGTTTTAGTATCTATTTATAGTACAATTCTGATTAAGAAATATTATTTGATTTTCAAATTTAATATGTTGCTACTTTGTAAATTTAAAACAATTAATAATATTACTATATTTTCCAATAATATTTTTTTTTTAAAATGTATTTTTTGTAGAATACTTACAATATGAAGTAAATGCGCTAGTTTAAAAATCCATTATTTCATTATCAAATAAATTTAAAAAATATGAATATATAAATCTATATTTTCATTTTTAAAACAATTTTTTTACATTTAATTTGTAAAAAAAAATTATAAACAAAAATAATTATATCTGATGACATATTGGTATTTCAATTTATTAACAAGTTCAATTTCCTGTAATGTTAAAATAAGATTTGTAACAGGTTTCATACAGATTTAAGAGAATCAAATTCTAGAAGACAAATAAAATATTTCCAGGAAGTAGCAACATTCTTGTTAAGTCATTTGTGATGTTAAAAATTGTTCTTAACCAAATATGCATATAATTATGTACATGAAGCATTTTTAAATTATATCTGTAAATAATAGAAATAAACAATTGCAAAAATTAATGAGAATATTTTTATTTAAGTTAAAAGTATATTAATGATTACTTTAAAAGCCTTCAATAAATTCACACAGCTATATAAATAAAAAAAAGCTCATTTACATAATCTATATTAGTTATATTATTAAATTATATATTGCATAAAATAATGGGTATAATTTCAGAGTTTTTAAACATCTTCATTAAATTTCTATTGATTTGAGTTTTTTTAGATGTGTATAACAATCCCTTTTCAAATAAATATACATATTCAAAACAAAATAAATACAACTATTAGATCAAGTTTCCAGGATAACTTTTACCCCGAATTATTATTTAATAAAAGAAATTTAAAATTTTTTTTCTATTTTCAAAACTACGTACAATTCTACATCCATATTCTGTCTTTTCTATTTCTTTAATCATTCAATAGATTTTCCCATTTCTTGATTTTATATAATTTTGCTGTTAGGAAATTAAAAATTTCCACCTCTAAAGCTTTCACTTTAAATTCATTATTAATAATGAGTAAAAACTTAATTCTTCGAAACACCACAGTGACACGTTTCATTTTGCAATTAATTTTAATTTACCAGTTCTTTCAGCTTCCTCAGCACGCTCTATTTTAGACTTTTAAAGTTTATTTATGTAGTCTTCAAACGTCTCTTTTTAATTTTTTCATGAATTTCTTTGTGCTTTTCACTTTCTCTGTTATCTTAACTGGGTTTTTTTTTTTTTTTGCTGTGTTAACTCAGTTAAATAAAGTCTATACTTTTGCCTGGCACCACCAGCAAAACTTAATATAGCTCTTAGCAAATTATTATATTGTTGACACCTCTTATGTGTCAGACATGATCATGAATGAGGCACTTAGCCAGAATTGATTGATTTAAATTTTCTATCACCATTTTTTTTTTTTTTTGTTCACAGAGCAAGCAAGTTCAACAGATGCTTGATTATGAGTGAGTTGTAAAAGAAAATTAACTACTTTCCTTAAGTGACAATAGCATTGTCTATTTGAGAACAAGTTAAAGTTAAAAAAATCTATTCTATCTTTAGGATCAATACAATTTTGAAATCTTACAGTTGGCTGCAATGATTTAAACTCTTCAACAAATTTACAAAATTCTTTTAAAACAAAATCACATTCTGAAACATTTATTTTAGGCGCATTAGACAAGTATAAAGGAAGTCTCTGCATTTTATTCAAATTACTTGATTCATTATATATCAGAGTTCAATGATCTAAATAAGATATGTTTCCTACTACACAATATTGCAAAGGATACTTTTTATTAACTTTTTAGTCAGATACTAAAATGAGCTGCATTTTTAAAGAAAATTCCATCTAAAGCCTTACTGCTATGCAATTCTCTGATGATTTCTTTAGTAACAAATTCAGCATCTAATTAACTAGCATCTTTTTTTGTCTTTGTCTGTTATATCAATGCTAATAAATTTAAATGGAGAAACAGCAAAAATCTTTTTAAAAATTTTGCGTTAAACTTTTCAACAAAGCATGAAAATCTCCTGCAATAAATGGCAATATTGGTTTATCAGTTAATAAAATGTCAGAAAACTTTCCATTTCCCAAGTTATAAACAATAAACCTAATCCTGGTATCAATGCTTTTGATATTGTGCCAAAGTGTACAAAAGATGTACTGAAAAAAGTAGATCTTTTGTACACTTTGGCACAATATCAAAACCATTGAAACCAGGATTAGGAAATTTTTTGTTTTGAACAAATGATATACATGTTGTACGATATGGTAGTATTTCAAGCAATCTGTTCAAAAGACTTATATTTTCTAACCATCAATGCCTCTCTGGCTCAAGGATATCAAAGTCATCCTTACCAGCAGGTGAGTCCTTAAATAATCTGTAAGGAGCACTTGCTGTTACCTTAACTTTTGGAAAGGAAGAGCATCTATGGCAGTAAGTGTTGAGTAGAATGTGGAGGCTGCATTTACAATATTTGAATGCAGTTCACTTTTTTTAAAATCAGTCAAATTAGAGAAAACAGACCAGTTCACAGACCATCCATTGACACAACTGGAGTAATCTACTTAATCCTAATTCTAAGCACTTCTCATTCACTTTTTCAAACAAAAAATCACCAGTAGTCTCGTAAAAAATCTGATGAGAAATACTGTGTTTTAACTATATTATTATCCCAAAATTTTACCTATCAGTCTAAATGTTTTGTCTGCAGATGATTATTTAAGCTCCCCTTTTAAACTAAAGTACATAATTACTAGCATTCTTATTATAACTTTTCCTTTAAATAAAAATAACTTAAATTAAAGTGCCGTTCCAAAAACTGTTAAATGAGCACTTTTTTCAGCACAACTGAGTTGCTTTGCAAGAGCATTATCTGGAAACATTGCTTGAGACAGTTTATATTGTTACAAGAATTGCAGCTGAATCCAAAGTTTAAAACTTTAGTACCCATAGAATTTCAGCTTTAAAATTTCTTTTGAAGAAACAAATTAATCTAAAATTTCAGAATTTGATTTGGGTTCACATTCTTTAACAGGATTAGCAGTAGTGAAAAAAATCTTTTAATTCAGAAGATTTTTTGGCAGACACAGCCTGTTCTAATAAATTAACATGCTTTTTCTTTTCATATAGGATTTAACTGCCGATTCACCCATATTTGAAATACTAAAGTCTTTCTTAAAAAATAGACAAAGGTTAAGTACTTTTTCTGAACTATGCAAAAGTTAATCTTTGTATGGCTTTTCCAGAGTACAATGATCATCGAAAAGACGCTTTCCACCAGGCATATTAAGTAACTTATTTCATTGACAAATTTATCCCAAATTCACTGAAATTATTATTAATTTTCCAACATTAATATATATTTATGTTGGAAAAGCAGCTATGATATGTATTTTTCAATTCACTTAGTAAATTTTCATTTAAATTTTTTTAAAACTGAAATATTATGAACTTTTGTTATTACCTTGCTCAATTATATTATTCACTATAATTTAGAAACAAGACTATTTATGTATTAAAAGTTACAGGAAATGAATGCAAAAAAAAAAATTATAATATACATAATATATCTCATCTTAACATCAAAAATCTTATAGTAAGAACGAAAACATGTTTATCAGAACAACAGTGAGACAAATATATTAATTTTATATTTAATTTTGCAAATTTAATGAATTTTTACTTCTACAAACATTTAGATATTTATTTTACTTTCAACTTACTTCCATTGGGGAAAAAAACAATAAGCTAAGGTACTATCAATAAGCATAAGATATAATTATACTAAAATATTGCAACTAATAAGAATTTAAATATATTTTAAAGTTAAGGAATTATATATATAAATTTGAAAGAAGTGTGATTTGCTGGTTGTAAATGTTCAGTGGAAACATATAAAAGCATTTCAATAACAAGACGAATGATGATAACAATACATTACAACACAACACACTACAATACAAACGTAATACAATAAAAATAAAAGGTTGAAAGTATGCTTAGGGGAATACTTTTATGTATACGAGATTTATCTGAGAAATTTGTTGTCATGCACAAAGTAAATGCTATTACTTTTGACAAAAATGGAATGAAAATAATAAAATATAAAAAAGAATGAGTATACATGATTTGGGGCATTATAAAATGTGCAATAATAATTGAATCATAATTTATCTTGTTGCCCCTAAAAAGCAATATGCAATACAATATTGTCTCCAAAAAGGTTTCTAATATAGTCATACTAAACTCTTTAACTGTAAGATTCTGTTGAATAAACAGATGTATATTCATCTAGATGCCTTTTCTCATTTAAAGTTGAATGCTGTTTTTGAAAAATCAAATTTTTCATGAGCAGCAACCCCTTAATCAAAAAATAGCTAATTTAAAAAAGATATAATAAGCATCCCAAATCACGTGTTTGGAAATCATGATATATGCAATGACTACTTTTATAAGAAAAATGACCCTCAGTTGCTTAAAAGCAATGGTACTTAATATAAAATATGAGAAATTTTAGAGTCTTTAGCCCTGAATTCCAAAAGTTTATTATTTTACGCTAATACTAATATTGTCGAAAAATGTAATTAAACTGTTGACATAGTAACAGATGGGAAGAGAGTTAATTGTCAAAAGAATTCCTTTCAAACAAAATGCTATGCTTCAGTTCTTTCCCAAAATACAAAAAAAAAAATGTCTACACATATATAAATATTGAAATGCACAAAGCATTTAACAAAAATAGCCCAGGAAAATACTGAAAACAGTTTGAAAATAGAAGAATTAAATAAAGCAAATATAAGAATAAATTAAATAAAGCAAAAATATATTAAATAAAGCAAAGAAATTTGGAAAAGATTTTTCAATGTAATGACAAAAATTATGGCCCGGCACAGCTCAGAAACCAAATTTACTGCGTGACGAATACAAAGAAAAAAAATAGAAATTACTGCCCAGTCCAGCTTTTTCACTGAAAGAAAGGGAAGATTCAGAAAGAGCTATTCTGTACTTCAAAATGAGAATGCTGTTTGGAAAAGGAAGAGGAGAATTCAATTTACATCAATCAAATTTTGGTGCTATATGCCACAATTTACACTTTATAAGAAATTACAAATTATAATTAATTAAATAAATTACAAATTTAGTGAAATTACAGGAATTAGGAAATCAACAAATTTAGTGAAAATTCTAATATAAAAAATGAAGCAATTCTGTACAGGAAAATTCATGGAATAAAAAGACTGCCTGTGTGTGTGTGAAAATAGAGTTTAGTGGGATATCTATTGATAAAATTTGCCTCATTTAGCTGCTACGCCGGATAGAATAATTGGAAAAAAGGACAGTGTTGAAATTAAACGTCCATATACATGTTGCAATATCCAGCAGAGAGAATTTGTAAAATAATCATTCAATTTTTGGCAAAAAGACAGAAAAATAAAAGAAATTAAGGGTATAAATAAAAAACACAAATTTTATTACCAAATTCAAGGACAATTACATATTTCTCAATGAAGCTTTTGTTGATTTGCCATTTGGTTCCTAAAAGCCATTAAAACTGAATAAAGGTATAATTTTTTTTAAAAAATTATACCTTTTGGGAGCCACAAATGAAAATGAAATTAAATGTTTTTTATTTTGACTGTCTTTTTGCCAGAAATAATTGATCCCCGTTATACCAGATCAATGGAAATTAAAAAAAATCCAAATTATATAATAGAGACAAATATATAAAAGCTGAAAAATTGTTTAAAAAAATTGGAAAACTTAATGTATATATATATATATA